>OX384039.1:31670489-32185489 GCA_947534325.1 Agonum fuliginosum | reverse complement strand
ACAGCTATCTTGGATTTCATTGATTAGATACCATGGAGTGTGAAATTGCAGATGCTTACAATTGAACTAAAGTACACTTGTTACTGCAATAGCAGCCGAATTTCTGGGGTTGTTACTGTTTTGTAACAACTCTAATTTAAACCGTAGTATCATGATTCATTACGTTTTAGATACGACATTGGTTATGTTATTTTATGCATAGGCGTGCGCATGGTGGGTGCCATGGGTGCCACGGCACCCCCTAATGCCCTAATATAGTAATAATGATAATATTGATAATATTAATAACTAAATGTAGAAATAAAAATTTCGGCCGACGACGGCGAAAAGAGATATTTTTTATTGCCGCCTTATTGTTAAAATTTGTTTTGTAAGTTTTCAATTCGAATAGGTAGGTAAATATCAAATTTATAAACTCAAAATATTGATTTATAGTAGGTACACTGGTGGAAAAAAATGAAACACGTCAAATTCGTAAACATTTCGGCCATTTTCAAATTGCCATAACTCGGCGTATTTTCAATCGATTTCGATGAATCTTTGCGGGCGAAAAACTTTGAAGTGTCTACTTTGAAGTCATGCATGCGAACTTAAGCGCAACCCGTTCCGCCCGCCTCAAGCACCCCTGTGAAAAAAAATGTTTTTAATTTTAAAAATGTCCAACTTTGACGATGTGTACGGAGTTGAATTTTTTTGAGTTGATCCACCAAAAAAGCACTAAAATTTGTTCAATTCCCTATGCAGGACTCAAAGAACGAAGTTCCTACGATGATTTGGCACAAAGTTATGGGTGTTTAAAAAGTGTATTATTAGGTTTTTCGAACATAACTCAGCGACTTTTCAACCAAATTAGACGATTCTTTCGGGAAAAAAACCAATTGTGGCTCTACTTTAAGTAGGTAAACGCAGATTAGGATTCTCTTTTCGCACCCTTCAAAACCCGAACAAAAAAAACACGTTTTTGGGCTAAAAAACGTTCAACTTTAGCGATGTGTACCGAGTTGGGAAAAATTTATCGACTCGATCCACCAAAAGAGCATTGACATTTGTTCAATTACCTGTACATGACTCAAAAAACGAAGTTCCTTCGACGATTTGTCACAAAGTTATGGGCGTTTGAAAAAAGTGCATTTTGTATTTTATGATAGATAATTATAAATATTCATTTTGGCACCCCCAAATAAAAAGTTCTGCGCACGCCTGTGATTTTATGTACTGTTTCCCAGAATGCTACCCTCTATTCTAAAATGGTTTCAAAGGAAACTCTGGCTGCATGAACAGTACCTATACCTTGTTACAAAAGAATTTGCATCCTTAGTATCCAAAGGAGGTACAATTGACTGAATTAAATTGAGTCTTCAATTATTGTGTAATACGTTATTTTGTTATTAATTTCAGTGATCCATTCCGCAATATTCACGAAATGTTTTAATTTTTTTAACAAATTTTGTATTTGTTTGCGAAATAGTTATCAACATTTCAAAACATACACATTTCTACAAAAACTTAAAATACTCCAAGTTCATTAACACATATTTTTATACAATGATAAATTTTATCTTCAGTTTCCAAAAACACAGAAATTACTGTTCCCTGTTCTCCAATTAATTTGAAATTTATTTCGCCGGTTCCAATTAAAACGCGGTACTTTGATTTATTCTTGCAAAGGATACATATTTTAAAAGCTGTCGTTACAGTTTTAATTAATAAAAACTTCACTTTTGAAAACTAGTTACAAAGTTGACCAATTTGCGACAATTAAAAACTAATACTTAAAGTGGAGAACCGTTACTGAAACGCTGAGATATTCATACCTGTCAGCTCATTCATAACTTGTTCAGTTTATTTTATTTAAATGTAGATCAATAATAATTTATTCTATTTTATGTTCGACGCTTGTTTATCTTGTTATTTATATAAACTAAAATGTGACAGAATAAACTTAAAATAGAACAGACACGTAAAGGCATAAGAATTCATATTTGCATACTCACTGCATTTGATTGAATTGAATTTATAAATAAATATTAACTATTAAGTAATGAATTTATCAGCAGATTTTTTAACTTGAGTTTATATGGCAATTTCAATCGTTTAAGTAGTTCACTACTAGTGTCGTTAAAATGGTAAAAAGTAAGTAAGTAAAATTAATTTTTTTGAAATAAGTAAGATATTTTTTAATAGTTACGGTTGTACTACCCTTTTTACCAGTGCCAATTCATGTCGAGAATAAACTACTTCACCTACCCAGATAAAGGAATTGTTCTAATTAATACATTTAAATAAATATAAGGCGATGTAAACAAATTTGCTTAAAAAATGTGTTGTGTTGGTTGAAGATGAAACCTAGAAACGTTCACTTATTACTTTTAAGACAATTAAATAAATTTGACAGCTTAAAAATTGTTACTTTTCTTGACTGTCACAACCTAACCAAGATCCCTACGCCAAAAAATTTCTTCCAAATCATCAACCTCAGCAAATTTGTATCCATTTAGTGCTTAAAACAATATTTAGATTATGTGATACAGACAGAGACAGGTTTATACTTGTTCAGCAATGTGAAGTGTTACGTTTATAATCTAAGGTACTATCTGGTAGCTATAGTTGATTCCACGTAAATTTAATAATAATAAAAATAATAGACGAATGATTTTGTATGACAAACATAAATGTATAGGTTTCTAAAATGCAAATAATGAACCCACAATTCCTATTTCTGCAAGTAGGGAGGTAAATATTTTTAAATAAAATTGAGGTTTTGTCACAAATTATATCTGTGTAAACGATATAATGTTGCGCAATCACAAACTTACGTGGAATCAACTATAGCAAGCTAATTTTTCGGTAGCTAAGCTACTTTTTAGTAGTTAAGATACTTTTTTTAGTAACTTAGCTAATTTCTTAGTAGCTAAGCTACTTTTTAGTACCTTCATCTGAAAGCTACCGCTACTTTTTTAAATGAAAGCTACCACTACTTTTTTAAATGAAAGCTACTAGGTACCAGCTATAAAAGCTACCAATTTTAAAAAGTAGCTAAGCTACAGCTATTTTAAGGTAGTAGCTTAGCTACCAAAGTGGTTAGCTACTGCCCAGCTCTGTGTGAAATGTGATATTTATTTTTTTTTAAACAGCATATTGCTTTTCGCTTTTTTGTCGACTGATATTGATCCTTTTTAAATATAATTTTGTGTGTTACAAAATGATAAAAATTTAATCAGGTATATGATTTCATTATTTGTTTATTGAAGTAATACTCGAGTAATACAGACCGTACACCGAAATCCATAATTCGACTAAGCAACCGCCTCAAACTCTCGTTGAATAATATGCTATCGCCGCCATATAGAAGAACGAACAAAAGAGTAATCCTTTTAAAAATATTTACATTTTAATAGCACCCGTACAATCAAAATATTCTAATCTTTTCATTAGATAACATAACATCGATCAAGCAAAGATCAAATCAACCGCTGATCGTGTCATTTAATGTAGTGCGCGTTCTTCTAAGAAATCCTCATCTTCTTCGTCTCTGTTTGACAGGTGCTGGGTGTGTAGAATCCAAGCATGCCATGAATATTTCACGCACGTCTTAGACGGCATGTGTGCCTTTCATCTTATCCACCATTGATTTTTGATTACGATTAAGTGCACTCTGAATATGTAATGGCAGTTATACGTTATATACTATGGATTTATTAATTATTTAACACTGTATTAGACTAGACTAGACGGTTGAGCGTATAGAATGCATTATTAGAATAATTAACTCATATCTGAGCACGATCTCCTTACCACATATTATATATGGAGAAGATGAGCTTGTATGGGAATGGATGTATCCCTCTAAAATTCAAACACTGCTTAGCCCAAACACTGTCTAATGCATTTCTCTATAATTCAAAATCTGCCTTAACTCACTCTCTAAAATGGCGAGCCCCAAATGATGCATATCTCTAAAATTTAAAACCTGCCTTATTTAATTATCTGTGATGGCGAGTCTCCGAATAATGCATTTCTCTAATATTCAAATCCTAGCTTATTCAATTAACTAGTTTATGTCAAAAAACGGAGTTCTGTTGGACTCAAGAAGGGTTTTGTTAGCATAGATTAGTTTATGTCAAAAAACGGATTTCTGTTGGACTCAAGAAGGGTTTTGTTAGCATAGATTAGTTTATGTCAAAAAAGACTCAATTTTGGTAAAAATTAAATAAGACTGGTTTTGAATTTTAGAGAAATGCATCAGTCGGGGATCCGCCATTTTAGTAAATTGAACAATGCAAGATTTGAATATTAGAGTAATGCATCATTTGGGCAGCCGCCATTTTAGAGAATTGAAAAGGCAGGTTTTAAAGATTATAGAAATGCAAAAGGCTGTGTTTGAGCAAGGCAGTGTTCGCAGATTAGGGTTTTGAATACCTAGCCGCTTGTATGAATACTAAAGAAAATATTGCTGCCTGCCTACTTCCATAAAATAATTTGTTTTTTTAAATTTATTTATTTTTACCTTCCGCCATATCTGTAAAGGAAGGTATTGGAATCATATGCTAAAAATTGGGTAGTGAGTTTTTGGTGGATGAGCACGAATCCTTACAACTCATTTGTGATAGTTTCACAATGATGTCTGTATGTAAATTGTCAAAAATTTCTGTAAATTTGGATAAATATAGTATCTATTTATTTCTAATAAAAATAAGGAGAAAAGTTATTTGCAACTTAGGTTATAAAAAAATTGTCTTTATCTGGTAGCATTAAAGAACTATAATAAAATTTATTTTTTATTTTAATTTATAAAATAAAACGTTGAAATTTTGTAATCTATGATTTGTTGATTTTTGTTTTTGCGTAAAAAATATTGACAGTTGAGACGGGTGGCACTAACGCCCTATAAGTCGTAAGTAAGATTAATCATGCTAGGATTCTGTGCAAGTCTGTAAGTTTTACAAATTTGTAAATCTTTAAATATTGAACAAAATTGAAATTGAAAATGTAACGACAGTAGATACGAATCCAAATCAAGTCTTGAAAATTTCTCATCTGACATCTGACCTACGAGTACATCTCTATAATCTGAGCGATCAAATCCAAACTTCTCTCAATTATTAATCGCCCTCATTAACATTCTAGATAGTTAAATAACTATTAAATAATTATTCTACGAATTTAACTGTAATCTTATATTGTTATTGTGCAAAAATGTAGGATTATTGTAATGCAAAACAAATAAAATAATATCAATTATCGTCCTTGACCGAAAAGTAATAGCATTACAAAATAACCATAAATAGAAACAATCACCGAGACAATATAAATTTATAGTTGTCACGATTATGTTTTTATGAAAATGCCGTAACCTCGTTAAATAACAAGTACACGGTACACGAAAACATATTACACTATTCTTACTTCACTATTCCACCTACATTCTATGCACTAATCATACCTATTTTTATACTGTCATATTTCATAGATATAAATAACAATTTATTATGATTTGTCACAATGGCATTTATTAGATTCCTTATTAATGTCTACTCCTTTAATCAGAAGAGAAAATAAATGTGCACAATTAGTCCTTTGTCGTAATAAACAACTCGTCATTTAATTAAAAACAAAACGATTATTAATATCTAACAGCAGTCGCTAAAAAGGCAAGGGAAAATTTATGTGTATTTATTAATATTTGGAATACGAACCTGGGACCGCTATTCGTATGAAAATGAACCCAGGAAGGGCTAACAGCTGTATAGGGCTTCTAATATTTTAATCCATTATCTAGGGGGAGGGGGCTAACTCCCAGTTAGCTAGTGATAAGTTCTAACAAATCAATTATATATTTCCCCGCATTGTGCTGGCCAATGTGGTGATAGGATAAAAAGGTTCTGCGACCAGCATGATATGTACTAAACTCGGTATTATGTGCGTATACTACCGTAGTGTTTAAACTACTAGATTAACAGAATGTATAAATATTAAACCCTGATTTAAATTAACTAATTCGCGTTTGATCAACAACGAAATTAATTTATTCATGATGAGAGGTCAAACGCGAAAAATTTCGCAAAAATTTAAACTGGAATTAAATTACATGGAATTTGTTGGTTTTTAACTGGATTTGCGAAATTGTTTATTTTTGCCAGATTTTACAACTGTGTATTTTGCAACAAAAAACAAAACAATATTTACACAGTAATACAATATATGCAAACGGCATAAATAAATATTTTATGTATACATTTAAATACGTAACAATTCAAACAACTTGCTGAAGTAGGTACTCTGAATTTCAGAGTTGATCACTTTTTTTAAATTGAAAAATAAATAAACAGATATTACATTTAATTTATTTTTTAATGAAAAGCTGTAACAGAAACATATATTAATAATAATAATAATACGTTGTGAACACATTTCAATCAGGTTTAGTATTTTTTGTACAATCTTTTATAATTTTTCATTTCATTCCAAATACTACCTACCTACTTTACAAAAGCTGTTACTCGTAAAATAATAGCTATGTATTTATTACTTGTTATATGTAAAAACGACGCAATAGCACAGTGGATAAATAAACTGTTTGCATTAATTTAACGTTTTTACTTTCTTGTACAGAATAAAAAGAAAGTATTGTAATCGCAAAAAATTTCGGTTCTCAGATTTTTACGGACCGTTTCTAAATCCATTATAACTAGTTTCGTCGTGACGTCTGTATGTCATGTACGTCTGACGGATGGACGTACGTACGGACGTATGTATGTCGCATAACTCAAATACGGTTAGAC
Source organism: Agonum fuliginosum (assembly GCA_947534325.1). Lineage (NCBI taxonomy): Eukaryota > Metazoa > Arthropoda > Insecta > Coleoptera > Carabidae > Agonum > Agonum fuliginosum. Next base: position 32,178,707 of record OX384039.1, on the reverse strand, counting down.
GTAGAAAGTTGAAATGTTGTATTTAGGACTGTTATAGCATCTAGTTGTGCACCTCCTATTTTTTGTTTCAATCTACAAACCGGAAGTAGTACTTTTTTCAAATATTTCGATAAATATTTAATTTAAGACAATTTTTTATTTTAAATGAAAGATTATGTGATTATTACCTACAATCGGTATTTTATAAATATTTTTGTATCTGCTATCATTTAAGAATAATTAAAGTATATATTTATAATTTAGTATTTCGGTATCTTGTAGTCCATGATTGATTAACATTTGTTACTACGTAAAATTTAAATGATTATGACATGACAGTGACAATAGTCATAATATATGCTTTATATCTTCTTCTGCAGTTTAAATAAAATGACTAAAATATATTTGTGAGTATAGTAGCAGTAGAAGTAGTACTTATATATTAATATATCTGTATAATAAGTTAAAAGAATAAAGTATGTATGGCGGGAGGTCTTGTGATGGCCACGTCAGATTTTTTATATTATTCTACATTTTAGTTATTAAGAAAAGTATGAACAGTTTGATAGGCGTACAAGGAAGTCATGTGGTGTCCACGTCAGATTTTTTATATAAAGTTACGTTTCCTTCAAAGAAATTCGTGTATAAGTGTCAAATTATGATATGACTTCAAATTTTGTCATAACAAGCTTTCTTTTAATTATTGGATATATTCTTTTAGGTATTGGATCTGAATTTACATAAAATAAAATCCGACACAATATACAAAATTCTTGCAGACAATTGTACGAAATTGCAATGTAGTTGTTATTGTTAGTATGGTAATAAAGTGTCAGATTTGTAGCTACAGCCCTGGGTCCCCTACACTATTTGATCCTAGCTCCCTTGCTGGCACCCTAGCTAGTGTAATTTTATGTAATACGGTCCTGCTATGCCCCTATGTCCGAAGGGAGCCGTGCACATGCAACGCAGTAATTCCTCGCCAGGTGCCTGTCCCTTGAAGTCAAACAACACAATGGAAAATATGGTGCGACAAATTCCGCCGTGTCAAAAATAGGGGAGCACAATACGAATCAATACCAAAATACTACGCGAAATACATTGCTCAGACATCCGTAAACAACCACTGGGGAACAAATGCACACGTTTTATTTATCGTTGTTTTGTTTCTAATAAACTGTAATGTTGGAAGGTCGAAATAATGGCTACACCAGTCTTTAAAATAGATTTTGTTCGGGACAAACGAAACGGTACAAAATCGAGTCAAAAATGTATCAGGACATATAACGTAGTTTCATTTTCGATGACCATTTGACAAGGAATAAACCAAGAACTTATAAACTTTTAAACTTGAAAGCGCTTCGGAGAGCTTCAAATACGTCGATTTTCACTGAAAATTTCTATGATCTCAAATTTTGTATTAATTTCTAACATCAAAATATTTGAAATGTATTGGTTTTATATTTTAATGTTAACAATTAATTTTAAAAATTCAATAAATTTGAGATCATAGCCCCGCCAGAAAGTGCTTACCGGAGAGTTTCAAATACGTTGATTTTCACTGGAAATTTCTGACGGTGACGGTGCTATCAATAAATTTGAGATGATTTAATTATGTTACGCCCTGGTCTATTTTTGACTCGATTTTGTAATTTTTCATTTGTCCTGAAGAAGGTTAAAAACGTACCTAGCCGAAACGTCGACTTTATGAATAAATAACAAAATCTACAACTTTTGGGACTGATGTACCAATTATTTTAAGTTTTAGAGGACTCCTCTAATTTAAAGACTCGGCTTATGCCTTGTCCGTAAATAGATTAGTTTTTTATAAAGGTTGATTCAGACCTACCCAATTATAAGTGTAAATGGCTAACTTAACCTATTAGCGCTCAACGTTCACACTTATAATTGAAATTGGAATTTTGTGGAAGCACTGGTTGGTTAATTTAGCACTTATACTTATAATTGAGTAGGTCTGAACCTAGCTTAAGACTCTATTTTGCGTACTTGTTACATAAATAACAATTATTTCATACTAAGACATAAAATGACATTTTTCGGACTATTTATAAACCCAAAGTAAAATTTAGCGGCTTAAAACAAGGTCATTGCTAGGTAACCTTATTTATAAAATCAAAATATTCAGTCATTTGACATTTTATTGAATACAATGATTAAAATAAAACACAGCACTCGAGAAGAAAAAGTATGAAATAATATTTTGTATGTATGTCAGATAAAAAGTGTCATTATGGTACTCACAAGTAATTCCGACCTCAGCTAGACGCCTCGGCCATAAACAACTTGCTTGTACCGTGCTTGTACCTTAATGTTTCACTTTTTCGTCTAGATATCTGGACTAAATAACTATTATTGAATTTTTAGCTTTTATTATAGAATAGATGTTTGAGTCCTAATAGGGCTTGATCAGAGTTTAATTTAATAAAACCCGAGCGAAGCGAGCAACGTGCAGTAAATTATGTTATTTGGCGTGTACCTACCTAGTATAATCTTTTTATTTCTCAACCGTGTGAATTCAACGTAAAGACAAAAGTCATCTTTCAGAGTTTTCCGACAGGCTCTTCCGACAATTCTTTACATGCGGATTACTCCGGATTATAAACTTTTGCATTCAGCTAAAAGTTTCTTCAAAATATTGGAAATTTTTCAACAATGAAATTCATAATTCACGAAAGAATTTCGCTGAAGTTTTATGATATTAAATAAATATTTTGGTGAATTAAGAAAATTTTGTTGAACTTTCCTCTTTCGCTTTCATGTTTACTTTAGGGATATTTTCGAAGAAAGCGTGCGTTTTATCTAAATAATTTATCTGTTCTATTTCCTTTTTCAATTTTTCGAAGTAATTGATTTTTATTATACAAACATTTGGAAGGTTCATTATTTTGAAACAAAGAATCTTTCGGCGAAGAATTTCAAACAATGATAAATCGAAAAGGAAACAGGAGATGACAGTTGAAGGGTCTTGCGCCCTTTGCGTTTGTTGCCCTCGGCTGTTGACGAAGCAGCGGAAGTCGCGATTGTGTTAGCCAGGTAGAATTTGCCGATACACTTATGCTACATCCGTTTTGTGTGCGATCACAAGATAGAGATGCACTAAACGGTTTACGTAGAAAGGAAATGTTGTTATACTCCTTGAACTACTTCAACGAATGTTATCATTGCATATATATCATATATGTAAATGTGCGCAGTCGTTTATGCACAAGTAGAGATCATATTTTTACGGGATTACTCAGATATATCACAGATACAGATGACGTTAAGATCTAGAACACTTTACATAATAAAGGCTTAAAAGTTTTATTTTATTACTTTCCTTCTCAAAATATGGAATCGTAAAATGGATACACATCTTTCCTCTCAAAACTGAACAGTTTCTTTAAAATTTTTAAATAATACAACAATTGAAAACAATGCATAAAGCGGAACAAATTTGAAATAGGAATAATAAACAATAAAAACAATTATTGTTTTGAACGACTTTTCTCCTTTTCAAAACAAACTTGAAATACTTACAATAAATTAATACGATTAAATTTTAGGTCACCACAAATTCTTGCTTGCATTTTTTCTAAAGAGTGCGTTGACTTTTGACATACCCACTTTGATTTTAAATTTTAGGTAGGCAAGCAAAGCGTGCATTTGTGTTTTTTCATGCAAGGATAAATACTCTAATAGATGTAAAGTCTGCTAAATACTTTCTACATCATTCTGTTTAATCGATTTTGTGTAGGATAGTCACAAACTTACAGTGAATTTGTCCAGAAAAAATCTGATGTGGCCAGCACACGACCTCTCGCCTAATTCTGCTTATTCTACTTATCCAATAAATAGTTGTGCTTACATTTTAATAGTTTCATGTTCATGTAATATGTAAACGATAATGTAAACCAAGATGCAAGCAAAAGATGTCAACTGTACTGTAACTGTCATAAAAATTCAAATTTTGTGTGATCATGGACAACAAAATACTGGAATTAAAAAAAATTAGAATATTAATTGTACTTTATTTTATTATTAAATACTACCAGATCCAGCAAATTGTATATAAAATTGACTGTACCCATAAATAATTATATTTTATTTTATTTACATTTGCAAAAATTGTCATAAATAAACAATGTAGCTACCAATTTATTTCAGGAAAAGTATATCAATTTTCAAAAAGTACTACTTCCAGTTTGCACATTTGTACCAAAATCTTATCCGGTGTTAAGATCCTTATTCAAACCTTAAATATGAAATAGGTTATTAAAGGTTTGTTAATTTTTAAATTATCGTGGACGAAAAATCGTCACATAATTCATACGCCCATACGCACACACACACACACAGACATCATTGTGAAAATATTAAATTCGTATTCTAGAGACCCTGGAACGTGCTTATCCACCAAAAACTCATAGGTACTCGAACATTTTGTCCCAATACAATACCTCCCTTATAGAATATGAGGTGAGAGGTAAAAAGGCAACGATATTTCAATTGACCAGACATTTCAACTTATTTCCTCTGATTTATGACGCTAATTTCAAAACTAGATTGTTTTACTAGGCTAACTACAACATTAATTTTGTAATTGTGAAAGACAGTAGTCAAAACTAACTAAAACAAAATTTTGACCCATTACAATACCTCTCGTATAGAATATGAGGCGAGAGGTAAGAAAGCTGACCCGGTATAAAGAGTGACACGATTCGCTAAAAATTTTATATTCTAGTTTATGGTACAATACGAGTAAGTATTTTAGGAAGATAACTGTACCTTCCTATTCCTATGATCACCTCATTCATTCCATGAAGTATCTGTAAAGTTTTCTTTGAGTTCCTCTTCTGTATATTTATGATTCCTCCCTCGCCTTACCTTCTCAGTTCTCACGCATTTACACTTTGGTACACAAAACACAACCGCGAAGTGCTAAGAGTTCGTTATTTTCAATACCAACTTGCGTGTGGTGCGTTACGCACTCATTATTTATGGTGCATAACGCGAGTCTGAAACCCTCTGACGCTCTGACGCAACGCTTCGCGGCTGTGAGGACTTTGAAGAAATTCAAGAAATGCTAAATGAAAAATGGCGTTCGAGCGTTGCAGGAAGTGTGGGAGAAATGAAATGATGGCGTTCGGGGAAGCGATGATGGTGCATTGATGGTTGAATCATTCTTAGAAAACTTGAAATAGTGCTAGGCTAAAGATGGATAGTGATATTTAAAGATAACTGGTAGAGTTTGAGCAGTTCTAGTTTTAATTGAAAAGGTCCAGATAAACTCAATTAATTATATTAATTCAGGGGTTCAGGGCAAAAGTGGTACAAGTGACATTTTTGTAAAACGAGAGTACAAACATGAATACTAGAAGTTCTGTTTTACTTCGAGCAAAAATGATACAAGTTACTTTTCAGCTAGCTAGGTCGAAAAATGGTATGGAGCACTATGTCTATGGTGGTTTTTTTGGAACTTGTATTTATCATAAATATAGAAAACGTAATAAATTTGACAAAATACTATGATTATTATTTCATTGTTATACCTACTACACACGGAAAGTTCAATTTCGGATGAAACCTACAAAAATTAAAGTGAATCTGCTACTTTTTTAATTTCTTTTTTCTTTGTTACATTTTCAAACTTAAATACTACAATAGATTACGTTTAAGTTTTAAAATAAAGAAATGTTGAAAATCATGTAGGTACATAATAAAAAACTATATAAGATATCATATGTTGAACACCTCAAATTTAATATCTTCATTCATTCAAAATAAAAGCAGTTTGTTTAAAAAAAAACTCAATTACGGTTTTACTTAAAATGACTAGAAATTGCTCAATTATATTTTAACGATTTTCTTGAGAACTGTTCATCTTATAAAAAATTCTTTTTTATCGAAAATGTAGGAAAATTTAATTTGGTGTAATAATTTAAAATCAATGCTTATTTAGTAAAATAGATTCAGATATTGTTCAGTAAAAGTAAAATGATAGCAATTAATAAAATGTGAATGTACGCATTATTAATATTAATCTAAAGATGTAAGTTGTTAAGACGAATCTCTACCGCGCCAGAAGACAGCCAAAACCATATGGATTTCGCGTGCCACTCCACAGCGTTTATAGTTTTGTTAAATAAAATAATGTAAAGATATTGTTGAAGATAAAAGTACAATCTACAAAATGCAAGATGCAGAATTTTAAAATTTGATTTTAAATCGAAATATGTTAATTTGAATTTTGCCAATTTTTGTTATTTTTTTGAACACAAATATCTTCTATTTTAAAAAGAATTTTAAAAATTCGATCGGTTATTTCGCAGAACCAAGCTTTGTTGACAACATATTAAAATTTGAAGTTAATTCACTTATAAATAAAAGCTGTACAGTGGCGCGCGAAAACCCTCTATTTTACATTGCAGTTGTTTTACAAATATGGGTGTCAAAATGGTTTTTGCTCTCAAACATAAATTATTTGTTTTGTTTAACAAAACAATAAACGCTATAGAATAGCGTGAGGAATCAATGTTTTTGACAGTTTTCTGTCATGGGTAGAGGATCACCTCATGTAGTTGAATGAAGCGTTGATAGATATGTTTTCGTTTGGGACGGGTGGTCTCGTCAGCATGTTCTCGTTGCAGCGCACGCACTTGCGTATCACGTTCTGGCGTCGCTCATTTGTTGTAAAAGCTCGCGTTGGTAAAAACGGAACCTCAGGAATAAATCTTCGTCGCGAGCACCGAACACCTCCCGCCTCGGAGAGTTCGTTTATCTCGCTAAAAACCGCCAACGGATTTTTTGCGGGCGCGCGTTTTTCCTTTTGTTTCTTTTTCTCGCTTTTTGCCTACCGGTTGAGATAAAAGCCAGACAAGAAATTATTTATACGTTATTGATTGCTTCTTGATGAAGGGTTTATACAACGTGTTTTAAGATCTTTAATGGGAGTTTCTTTAGCGCTTTTAATGGACGAGAAAAACAATCGGATAAGCGGGATTAAACTCTTCAACAGCTTCAACGGGGAACGGATGCTATCGCTGAGGAATTAACGAATAAAACGAATCATTCTCTATTCTTTCAAAGAACTCAACATCTTCAAATTTAATTTACAATTGAGCATTTCAAAATATTAATCGCTTAAGCTTTCCTCTTGATCATATTTTTACATTCCGCTTACCTGTAAAGGAAGGTATTGGAATCATGCAAAAAATCGGGTTGTGAGTTTTAAGTGGATGAGCACGAATTATTAGGGTCTTTACAACTCATTTTTGATAGTTTCTCGATGATGTCTGTATGTATGTGTGTATGTGTGTGTGTATGTGTGTGGTCCGGGCCGATGCCGTCTGTCGGATAACTCAAATACGAAGTACCCAAAAATTTTGATATTTGGTATTTTACAATTGTATACGAATAGGAAGAGCTCATTAGATTTTGGTACAAATATCTTCACCGGAAGTGATATTTTTTTAAGATTGAAAAGATTAAGTGTCAAAAATTTCTATAAATTTGGATAAATATAGTATTTATTTGTAATAAGAATAAGAGGAAAAGTTATTTGCAATTTACGTTGTAAAAAAATTCTCTTTATCTGGTAGCAAAAGAACTGCAGTAAAATTTAAAAAATAAATTTATCAAATAAAACTTTGAAATCTTGTAATCCATAGTCATAAGTCATAAGTAAGCTATTAAATGTAGTAACTGAACGGAGGATTGCTTCAACACAGAAGAGTTTTCGTGTGAATGAATCTTTTGATTCAGGTGATACTAATTTCTGTGTTTGAATATTTTAGATTTTTATTTGTATATTTTAAATGGGCACCGGATTGTACCTACGTATACATTTCTGTTTAAAGTCTAGATATGGCGGAAGGTTGTGTGATGGCCACGTCAGATTTTTACCTTCCGCTTACCTGTAAAGGAAGGTATTGGAATCATGCAAAAAATCGGGTAGTGAATTTTTAGTGGATGAGCACGAATTAGGGTCCTTACAACTCATTTTTGATAGTTTCACGATGATGTCTGTGTGTATGTGTGTGTGTATGTGTGTGTGTGTGTGGTCAAGGCCGGGTGTTAGTCGCATAACTCAAATACGAATTACCCGAAAATTTTGATATTTGGTATTTAACATTTGTATATAAATTGGAAGAGCTCCTTAAATTTTGGTACAAATATCTTCATCGGAAGTGATATTTCTTGAAGATTGAAAAGGTTAATTGTCAAAATTGTATATAAATTTGGAAAAATATAGTATTTATTTGTAATAAGAATAAGACGAAAAGTTATTTGCAACTTACGTTATAAAAAAATTGTCTTTATCTGGTAGCATTAAAGAACTGCAGTAAAATTTAAAAAATAAATTTATCAATTAAAACGTTGATATCTTGTAATCCATGATCGGTTGATTTTTGTTTCTGCGTAAAAAATATTGACAGGTGAGACGGGTGACAAGTTGGCATATACTAGCGCTATATAAGTCCTAAGTAAGATATTAAATGTAGTAATTGAACGGAGGATGGCTTCAACACAGCAGAGTTTTCCTGTGAATGAATCTTTTTATTCAGGTGATGCAAATTTCTGTGTTTGAATATTTTAGATTTTTATTTGTATATTTTAAATGAACACCGGATTGTACGTAGACATTTCTGTTTAAAGTCTAGATATGGCGGAAGGTTGTGTGATGGCCACGTCAGATTTTTTTTTATTCGGAGACGATCATTTACTACCTGGCAGCTGTTTACTTATTGTATGATAGAAAAAACAATGTTGTTTATTAAATTTACACTTCGTACTTTACCGCTAGCTATGCAATGTCATTTTGAAGTTGAAAAATACTATAAAAGTGTTTTCGTTGCGAGTAAACTGTCAGTTTTAAAAAGGCGCAACTGTTAATTGATCCTTTAAGTATATAATCCTTCATAAAATACAATTTACCATTCTTGTACTTGCCAAAAAAACACTACCTACGTTTTGTGCTGGATTTTAGGAGATATACGGGCCTCTTAAAGTATAAGAATAAGATATTTTTAAGCATCCCATGGATGATTCATGTCAAGTGGTAACTACAGTAAAATTTAAGAAATAAAATTCTTTTTTTTATATAACAGAACAAATTTCAAGTATAGTTCACCTAGTATATGCTAACAATTTTTTTTATATAAGACCACAATACCAGAGTTACTTTTGATGAAATGTTAAAAAAAAACATTTGTTAAGAAATTATTAATCGTTTTAAATCCGTATATACAAGAGGTACCTTAGTTTTTATTTCACCAACATTCATAATATAATGTAGTCTCTCCTATATAAAATCTACCATTATTACTCAGTTGATAATTCTTTATATTTTTCCGTCCCTTTTAAATATGTTTTAGTTGAATGTCATTTAACTAACGAGCGATTAGCCAGCGAGAATTAAAGTAAAGTAATTAGCGTGGAGTAAAGTTTGTAACTGAAAGTTGTGTTATGTTGAAGGCAACACATGAGATCGCTGATGAGTACAGTTTTACAAGTCCATAAAGTATGTAGTTTAGCTCATACGCTCCTCTTACTACCGGAGCGGGTACATAAGTGTTATGTAATAATAATGTGCAAAGTGCAAGGTACTACATTATACTTTTTTCGTCTAGATTCTGGTTCAAGATTCATCCGAGAAGTTCTTACCCGTTTCTAGTATAATGTAAATCAGAAATTCCAATCCGAGTTTCGTTCGACTTCCATACTTTTTCCTTCCTTGTACGGAGTAAAAAGGAAGTATTGTAATCGCGAAAAATGTCGGTTTTCAGATTTTGATGGAAATGTCAGTTTTGACCTTTTCTGAATCCATTATGACTAGTTCCGTCGTTACGTCTGTATGTACGGACGGACGTCCGGACGTATGTATGTCGCATAACTCAATTTTTGGTTGCGATCGTCTGTGCCAAAGGGGTACTATTTGGTATTTTTCGCATTATTAAAAAACGGTATGTCGTAGAAAGTTGAAATTTTGTATTTGAAACTCAAGTTGCATTTAGTTGATCACCTCATATTTTTAGTTGCGATCGTCCATGCCAAAAGAGCACTTTATTCTAGGTATTTTTTGGTATTTTCCACATAAATCAAATACGGATATTATATTTTTATATTATTCTACATTTTAGTTATTAAGAAAAGTATGAACAGTTTAATAGGCGTACAAGGAAGTCATGTGGTGTCCACATCAGATTTTTTCTATAGTATAGAATTATACGTCTATTCGAAATTCGTACTAGATTTGTCTACGCATGCTCGAAATATCGAAGATTTCCTATTAAATATGAAGTAAAGTATGGAACTCGAACGAATCTCGGATGGAAATAAAGCATGAATCTAGACGAAACAAGTATAATGTAATTCAGCCTTGAGATGTTGTAACACAAAATATAATATTCAAGGTTAATTAACAGAAAAATTGCAACAAATTGAATCCCTTTGATCATAACTCTCCATCGTAAAAACTAATTAATTCTTAAACTCCTGCCTTTGCAATAAAACTATAACTACTTTGTCCGTAAACAAAGTATCTACCTCCACTTGCTGGCAGAATGCAATCCGAAGCACAAAGTATTCGAAATTTAATTAAACCAGCGAAACATCCAAGGGATATTGAAGAAATAATTCCTTTTTAATTCATTTTCACTTTGTAGCGTTTTAAATCATACACAAAACACAAGCCGGTAGAGTTATGAACGTTAGTGAATGTGGCTTGAAATGACATGAGGACTTGTACCCTCGATGTTCATTCACTGTGACACATGTGTGGATTTGTCGGTCACTTTCCACCAAATATCATCTGGCGGTAAATTTACCTAACGGCCGTTTCAGCAGAATGCTTTGGCAATGCTGTCATGAAGTAAAACATGTACTTTTCTAATTAACAAGTCATCAGTGTTGTTACTTATCTAGATAATTTTATCTAGATAAATCATCTAGATAATATAATCTTATCTAGATAATTTTTTTCTTATTTATCTATTAGGTATCTTTTCTAGATAAAACTACAAATTATCTTTATCTATTTTACCTCTCGCCTCATATTCTATAAGAGATGTATTGTAATGGGTCAAATTTTCGAGTGTGAGTTTTTGGCAGATCAGCACGTTTTAGGGTCTCTCGAGGGGTCTCTAGAATACGAATTACACATTTTTGAGATGATGACCGGAAGTAAGACTTTTCTTATAGAGCAATATGAATTTTTTTTAATTATCTCGATAAATAAAGCATTTATGATAATATTTCTTTCATTAAACATAACAAAAAAAATTTAAGAATTTTCTGTACCATTTATAAACTATAGAACAATTTAAATCTACTTTTTTGAAATTCCAGTATCTTGTTGTCCATGATATGAAATTTGTTTCTACACAAAATTTCAATTATTGTATTATATTTCAAGTTTCTATTGTAATTTAAAAATAGAGTGGCAGTGTCGTTATGATTTTCTTGCCGAATCTGCACTCGTGCATTAATTTATTTCCAGAATTTTTTATCGTGCATTCCAACAACGTAATACATATGTGAGGTTATAAGTAAAAATTATTAATATTTTAAATAACTCATTTAAAATATGGTAGGTATCTCGTATTTACTGAAAATAAAATTTGAAGGTTGATAAGGTTTTTCTTAAATATATATTTAAGAATTTTTGTTTTATTTGTATTAAAATAATTATACCATATCCACATAATTTATTTTTTCTTCTGTATTAAGTTTTTCAAGTAGGTACGTATCCTATTAGTTTATAAATATAAATTCTATACAATTTATTTGTATTAGTAGAGAGCGTAGAGTAAGGTGGGAGATCAAGTGTTGGCTACGTCAGATTTTTCATTTGTAGTAAAAAATTTATTTTAATTATAATTCAAGACCATTTGTTAAGAATTACTACAATTTTATTACACTCACAACGCGACTTTAATTTGAAAGTCTTTGTCCGTGTTATACAATTTTCTTTTCTCTAGTACTGTAGTAGAAATTCTAATTCTTTTTTCGCCGTACATTAACCCTGCCGGCTGCATTATGCAAAAATATATGAGCCGGTCCTGCACACCGGTGCAATTTACAACGCGTCTTCTTCCGTTTCCAGTTTCAAAGCGAAAAATTTCCATCACAATATCTGCGAACCACATATTAACACGCGAGGGGAACTTAAACGTGTTGGTTTTGACGGTTTTGACACCTCAAAAATGACAAAAAACTTGGTTAATAGTACTTTTCCAATTTGAAAATACTTTCCGAGATGAAGAATGCAAAAGTTAATAAATATTTGAGAGGTTCCTTCTCGCAGAAATGCGAAATGTTCATCGCTTCTCGTTGTTTATGTTTGCCTCGCTCCCCCCTGCTCCGGTCCTGGCCCGGGGCTGTAAATTCGTCGACAACGATGGAAATAATTGTTGGGTAAATTGATTCTGAAGCAAGCTGCTCGAGTCGTTTTACAACTGAAACTTCGACTATCTATTTTGGTTTCTCAAACAAATTCTACATTTCCGAAACAAGATGAGCGGAGATCATAATTAAAATACAATTTATGAGGAAAATGAAGAGGGAGATTGTCCAATCAACTGTTGGGCGAATTACAACTTTGATAACTTATTCTAGATTCCTTGGAATTATTTCTGCCTGTCTTATTACATTTATTTGCCCACCAATAGCGATAAGCTATATTATTTTAAAGTCAAAAATTTACTCTCAATTTATATAAAAATACAAAATCATTTGTAAATTAATATTATATCATCTTATTCGCAACTCTTTAATAATAATGTCAAGTTTCAAACATATTTTTCATCAAACTGTCAATGTTTTTATTGGCTAACTTACTGGTGCGACGTACGTAATTTAAATTTTATAATTAAGTTGAAATTGGTGGTAACATATTTAGTGATTTTTACAATTAAAGCCGCATTCACATAAGCATTTGGATTTAAGGTTTACATTTATGTTTACGTCTATGGAAGTTTGAATACATCAAACTAAATACGAGCATTCACATTGCTTGAAAGGGGATGTGTGAGTGCTCGTATTTATGAATATGAATTTAAACTTTCATAAACGTAAACATAAATGGAAACCTTAAAAACCCAACTTGAACTTGCAAGTTTATCATTGGCGCCAGAAGGGTGCAGAATATTCGGTTGACAGTCCTGTATAATATTCGGTATTCGGCAAATCGGCACATTTACTATTCGTTGCGTCTTTAATTTAACACGTTAGCTACCACGTGGTCCGCCAATGACCCACGTATTTTGAACTTCTCAGACCATAACGTAATTTTCATGTAATTACCCGTAGCCAACCCGTGTTATACACATCGTGGGTCAGTTGTAGCCCACGTGGGCCTGAAATAATAAGCTTTATTTTTACAAGTCTACATTATAAAATATGGACGAAGAGGCAGGTCCATCAAACAGGAAAAGAAAATTTAATCTCCTGGTATTCATTGACAACAATATCATTTATATGATGATTACGGAAATTAACACAAAACATGATAGTTACAAGAAATAATCCTCGTATTAGGTGGACTGATCAAATGACACAGAAATTTTTTTTTTGGGAATTCTTCTTTGGATGGGTCTTATGAAACTTCCTTCTATCAAATATTATTTGAGTTTGAAGCCTATGTATGCTAATTCATTTGCAGGTTCAATAATGAACCGTAATAGATTTGAAAAAAATATTACTAAAATTGCATTCGTTATAACTTTGTTATTTGTAAAGATAAAAAGATGCTGTTTTTTTAAAATGAAGTTTGTGTTCTGTGCAGACCGACTGTGTTCTTTTTAGTGCATTCCTAGCAGCCCAAAGAATTTTATGTCCTATACAAAATGTATAAAAACGTGGGCTAAAGGCAATCCACGCGGCCCAGTGGTAATGAAAAGTCGTGGGTCAATGGCGGACCACGTGGTCTTGCACAAATTATAGCATAATTATATGTGTGGTAGCTAACGTGTTAAACGTAAACAATCCACTTTTAGTAAAAATTAAATAAAGCCTTAATTAATTTTAAAAATGTACCTACCTTGATATAGCTAAGGAATAATATTGTAGGTATAATTTAAAAAAAAAAATTATCGACATCATCTACTAATGTCATAACGTCACAAAATAAATATGTATTAATAGATTTTAGAGAAGCGTATGTGGTCTGTAAGAAGGATGCTTAAATAGGAGCACGCATTTCTATTAAATCCTTTTATGATATTTAGTGCCATGAAATTGATATCAGTCATGTCTGTTGTACGTCACAACTTAAAATATTATGAAAAGAGTCAAATTTCATTGAAAACGACATATGTAACACATCTCATCCATCATAAGCACGTGTAGTACTCATCCCATTAAACCTAAACGTAGCCTGGCATCTGGCTGCAATATTAAATATCTTCGCCAGTTTTTCACGCGCACAATAAATATTGAAATGCGGTGCGTATATAAATCATTGTAACGTTTATATCGCACTAAAAATTGATTTGTTATTGTAAGAAATTTGCCGCTGTGTTGTGGGAGATAGCCGGTCATGTGTGTGCAGTAAATATAGCACTTATCTGGGGAGGGGGTTGGTAGCCCTGCGTCGAATGCTCTCGACTGTGAATGCGATAAGTCCCTAAATCCTTCCGAGGAGCAAGAGGAAGAGGACTTCTTTCCACGTTTAATAGTTAAGGGAAAGGAGAATTCCAACGCACCCTACTTTTAGTTGTGGTTGCGCCCTTAAACTTTAACCAACTGAAGACCAGAACACTTTTACTTGCTTATCTTGGATATTTCATTCAACACTGGGTACCAAATAAACAAAATGAAATACAAGTTCAACTTTCGATATTTCATTTTATTTAGTAAAATGAATACACCAAAATCACGCAAATATCTATTAATAGTATATTATTTTACGAGCACATAATATAGGCTGTAATCCATGAGGATGAAACAGTGAAAGTTTATGCCCGAGCCGAAGGCGAATGTATAATCATTTGAGTAAATTATAGGCATTATGTGCGAGTAAAATACGCACGTTTTATGTAGAATTACCGATAAATTATCACTTATAATATCACATGTGCATTAATTCTTTCCGGAAATTTTTTAAAGTGCTTTCCAACAACGTCTTAATTAGCTCGAGTGGTACACGAGAGCTAATTACGTTGTTGGAATGCACTTTAAAAAATTTCCTGGAAATGAATGAATGCACGAGTGCATATTCGGTAAGAAAATCGCAATAACACCGCTGCTCTATTTTTGAATTCTATTTACAATAGAAACTTGAAATATTTATTAAATTTGTATTTAACATTAATAAATATGTATTATTTACCTTATTAATTGCTTATTTATACACAAAATAACAATTTAACCAATTTTTAATTTAATGTCAAAGTGACAGATGACGGTAAAGTTTCCGCTTATTAATTTCAGTTAAGTTACTCAAGCTACTAGTAAAAAAATTTCCGAGACTATTTCCCTCATAAAATTTAAGCCAATCAGAAAGTCTGGCATTTCTGAATGTCGTCCAATCAATGTAGAATTACACGATAATTTTGCACTAGTGCAAATTATCGATAATTTGCACTAGTGCAAAATTATCGCATTTGGATACGGCGTGGCAATGTGATTCTGACTTGCTGACAAAGGAAGTTTTTAAATTTTTTTGAGAGAAACAGCGTTTGGCTAAATTTTAATCGGAAAATAGTCCTTCGAATATCCCTCGTGCATGTAATTGTCGATAATTTTCTCTCGTGCGCATTTGCGCACTTGAGAAAATTATCGACAATTTGACATGCACTTGGGATATTATATATGAAAATTTTTATATAACCATGGTTACTATTATTGTAATCTATTCATCCGTTGGCTGTTATTTGTGTCATGCGATTTTCAATCAAATACCAAGGAAATTTAAAATTTTCAATAAATGCTAGAATAGGTACAACACCACAGCTCGCCAAACATTTCAAACGTAATTTATCAAATGTTTGGTAATTTACGGTAATAAAAATTTGATAAATTACTGTAAAATTTCGGTATTTTATTTTGTAATTTACACATTACAGCTACTGCCTCGACATGTCGTTCTCATACTGAAACTGAAGACAATTTAAACTTGAACTTGGTGTAAAAATGCCCGTGGATCACTTGGTCCTAATGAGCTGCTTGGTCATTACTCATATCCAGATCTAGTAAGCGAAGCGGTAATGCCCGTCCCAAAGGAACAGCTAGAGCTAGTTAACGAACTAATTAAATAAAATGGAAGTCATTTCCTCGGGAAACTTCTTCACAGGGTCGTGATAATCTCTAATACGCCCGAAAATCTACACAACGAGTAGAAAACTTACTAGGGGGTAGAATTTACAAAGCTCTAGGGATGCTGAAATTTATGCAATAAACCCGAACCCTGCAGTTAGTTATTTTTAATTTTTTGGATCGTAAAGGAAGTTTTAGCGGAGGGTTAAGGTTTTGAGGAGTATATACATAATTTCGTAGGCACCTAATTTAAAATAGTATCATAAGTATTACTAAGACTGGTTTATAATGGATTTTTTAACCTATTACTCATTCTGTATTTAGCAAAAGCATTTGTATGTTACGGCTCCGTGCTATTATGAATCGTCACATAGAAATGCCTATAGTTTAACTTTAGAATACCTACGGAATAAGTATACATCCATTATGCATATTTTTTTAATATATCGGTAACTATACTTTATATGCTAGTTCTACGTTAGTACAATAAAATATTTTACATAAAGTTCTATCAATTAATTAATATAATATTGGCCATGAAATAATGTATGAAACTGAAAACAAACATATAATAGAAGTGTTATAATGGTTTAAGATTAATTTGATTTCCTTTCTTATGACTGAACATGCCTTCCTGACTTGTCTCCCTTGTGGTACAAATAGATTCAGTGTTTTTGTGCTTGCAGATATTTCTGACTACATGTATTTGATTGTCGCGGATTGTTCGGTTAAAAAGGAAGCAATGAAAGACGTGAAAAATAGCATTTGGTTTTTGTATCGTTAGATAAAGTACCCGCCGTGCGCTGAGGCTGTCTGTTCGCCAACAGCCCTGCTTACGAGATAAATGACTGCAGTCACTCGTGCGGTGTAAAACGAATTTAAAACGGAAACAAGAAGAGATTAACCCACATGCGATTAATTCTATATGAAGAGGTTGGAACTCATACACTTCCATGATTATTAGTCATATTACTTCACTACATTACAAAGATATTAATTTTAAACAATTCTTCCGATGCCTTCATAGTCCATTTCACATTTTAGACAAATCAAGCTATTGTGTAGCATTAGTATAGTATTCTACTTATACTACTAAATTTTAATACGGCAATGGGCTACTTGCATTTTATTAAATATTTTTGACGAAGAAGAAAATTTAATAATATGCGATCTGAGGTAGAATCCTGCCATATCTCCTATACAAAATAATGACGTCATAGCAAAATTTCTTTCTCAATTACTAAAAACCATACGATTTTTTAAAATAAAATATGTAGGTATTTTTACCATTCATTCTTGAGATTTTGCACATCCAGGACAATAAAAATATCGTCAATTTCAGAACTGATGTCGAAGATCTCAATAGCATCTACTGTAAAATCTGTAAACTGATTAAATGATTATTAATAATAACTAGTAGTCACTTGTTCTGTTTTCTGTGATGATTTCGTGGAATAGTCACTCATGGTTGTTAGTTTACAAGAGGATAGATGTTCGTGCTGTAAAACTGAAATGTGTAAACGTTAAATGCATTCGTGTATCCGTAAATAAAAATCTGACGTGGCCATCACACAACCTTCCGCAATATCTAGACTTTAAACATAAATGTACGTACAATCCGGTGCCCATTTAAAATATACAAATCTAAAATATTCAAACAGAAATTTGCATCACCTGAGTAAAAAGATTCATTCACACGAAAACTCTTCTGTGTTGAAGTAATCCTCCGTTACTAGATTTAATAGCTTACTTATGACTTATATAGCGCTAGTACCAACTTGTCACCCGTCTCACCTGTCAATATTTTTTATACAGAAACAAAAATCAACCGAACATGAATTAAAAGATTTATTTGATAAATTAATTTTTCAAATTTTACTGCAGTTCTTTAATGCTACCAGATAAAGACAATTTTTTTATAACGTAAATTGCAAATAACTTTTCCTCTTATTCTTATTACAAATAAATATTATATTTATTTAAATTTATAGAAATTTTTGACTCTTAATATTTTCAATCTTCAAAAAATATCACTTCCGGTGAAGATATTTGTACCAAAATCTAATATGCTCTTTTTATTCGTATACAATTGTAAAATACCAAATATCAAAATTATTGGGTAATTCGTATTTGAGTTATGCGACATCCGGCATCGGCCCGGACCACACACATACACACACACGCACACACATACCATCATACATACATACATCATCGGGAAACTATCAAAAATGAGTTGTAAGGACCCTAATTCGTGCTCATCCACTAAAAACTCACTTCCCGATTTTTTGAATGATTCCAATACCTTCCTTTACAGGTAAGCGGAAGGTAAAAATACATAAATAGTATAAATAAGATGTTCTTCTTTCATGTACAAGATATATTAGCTACAAACTACGTTTGCTGGTAGGTGTCATGCTGTCATGTAATTATGATTTGATGATCTTGATCTAGATTATTATGTATAACCACATTACTTTCACAACTTCAGAGATCATTAAGGCATATAGAACCACATCTTTAATAAGCAATAACGACTTCCGCGGTACGATGTATAAACACTAAATAAAAACTACCAGAATTTAACCTACTTCTTCACAAACTAACCAACAACAACTTGTGTTCGCCGAACATTTATTAATTTTACAATTTTACGACAGTCAACAAAGTATTACAGATTTTATCCTCTAATTTTTAATTTACGATCTGAAACTTTTAATGGTTCCATATAAAGTTTACGGTTGCAATCTTTAAGAACAGTAAAATTTTCATTGCATGTCTGCTGCATGATCTGTAATTGATTGAAGTGATTTATATGCGAATTTGAATATCTGTTCGGCTATTATGGATGAGGAGCAGTCATGAAATGGGATCATAAATATTTATTTGCAATAATGTTCGCATATTTTATTGTGGTATTGAAATATAATACTAACCGATATTTCTTTCTTTACAGGTAAGATATCGAAATTCATACCGCATCATAACTACATGGCATTGGGTAGAATATATAAATGTAAGTATTAAAAAGCATTCGTAGCAACTGCATAAAAATAATATTTATTTTATTTTGCTGGCAACCATTCAACAGGATTTGCTCTCAATTATAGAATGGTAGATGTTATTATAGGGGAATCCAAACATTTCGACATAGTATATTCGTCTTGGTGAGTCAGAACCTCAATATTTGAAGCATCCGAATAAGATTTAATTGCAAAATGTTTTACAAATTAACGACCGAGGGACTTGAACCATGGAGCTTCGAGTTTTTCATAACTTGAATAACAGTATTGTTAAATTCTTATGATTATTTACATCATCTGTCATCTGTCAAGAAAAGACCAATACAAATGCAGAATATTGAATTTCACAGCCAATCAAAATGAGTAGACTTGATTATTTTGTACTATACTCTGTTTCAGCTTAGAACATAGTAGGTGGCACTGTGAATGCAGTCCGTTCTACACCCAAACATTCTATTAGTTTAAACTTTGGCGCGAACTTACCTATAGATGAATAAAAATTGTCAAAATAACAAGGAAGTAAAAAAGAAACACACGAAATTGTTGCATTTTCGTCGAGAAACACACGTTGTTTTACTATTTTCAGGTTATATAAACTTAAAATGTCAAACGGAAATGAAATTGCGAATCTCTCCAATGTTCGCTGGTGTAAAACCACCTCTCGTCTCGACCAATCAGATTCAAGCATATCATCGTCCTATCTTACTCAACGCTATGTTCTAAGCTGACATCAAGTATAGTAAGGTTGTGTGTTGAATATTCACTACTATACTATGTCCACTGAACAGATAGAGTAGATGCTCCTCCCACAAATGTGCGCGAAATTGAAATACGGTATTGCTATTGGTAAGTCAGTTTTACACTGCTAGGCAAACTCAACTACTGAGATCGGTCATCAAAAAAATCGTTCGTAAATAAAAATTGTACTTCATATTTCTTTTAAAATTATGTTATACATAAATGATAAAATATATAATTCTTCCATATTTATTTCAAATAAAACTATTTAATTTTTCTGCTTTTTAAATTTGTTGCTTGTAAAGCCTACTTCTGCGCACATTGTACTGAGCAGTTTTGGCTCTGCCCACTAGTTTTATTACTCTATGTGTTCGATGGACATAGTATAGTACTATTATGACCAGTTGCACCGCTTCTACTTAAATTTTAAGTTTTCCTTAAATGAACAATATCGAATCAAAATCAAATTGTCAAACGTAGAAATATCATTGCTGTCATGAGTTTGATACAATATTATTTATTTAAGTGACAATTAAAATTTAAGTGGAAGCGGTGCAAACGTCCATTAGGTGACTATTTAACAAATGAACATTTTAATTATAATCTATATTTCCCATTTTTATTGCACTATTTCTATCTCTGGATCTAGAACATTTTTCACTTAAAATTCATTGTGTTATTTGTAAAGAAACACCAAAAAACACATACAACACATTTGACATTATCTCAAAATTTTATAAATATATTTGTTTTCTGAAATCATGAATAACTACATTTTTTGCCATTTTAATTTAAAACTGAATCTGATTCAATGAATAATTTCTTGGATACCATTCGTAGTCATAGTTAAGTATATTATTTTTCTGGTAGTTATATTATACTCTCATGTACCTTGTGATTGCGAATATTACTCGTGCTGCGCATTAGTAATATTCCGATAATATTCTTATCATCATATCCAAGCACAAGGAACATTCGTAATACTACCAGAAAAATAATCAAAACAACTACGACTACTTATGGTATTATAAGTGATTATAATTATAAGACACTCCGTATCTTAGCAATACTGTAGATCCGTGGCGACGACGATCTCCCTCATAGAAAATAGAGGATTTTCAAACATGTTTTGTATCCATGATACAGTCACAAACACCTAGATCCATTACACATTCTGACCGCTAGAAAACATCATGTTGACATACCTAATTATTCTGTAACCGTGGTTTAAAACAATACTTTATGAATATCTATGAGATGTCACATAGATAATCATATATTTATTTAATATTCTGCATTTCGTTTGTGATAATTTCGTGGTGCAGCCCCGAAAAGTGGAAAATCTTTTAAATTTTTTATTCGTGGTTTAAAACAATACTTTATGAAGATGTCACATAGATAATCATAGATATATTTTATATTCTGCATTTCATTTGTGATAATTTCGTGGTCCAGCCCGGAAAGAGGGGAAAACTCTCAAAGAAAAACTACATTTTCTTGCGGGGTGGAGTAAAATTTAATTGAAACTTTGATAACCGCATCAATGGTGTGCTGTGCGTGCCCTGCAGGCTGGCCAACCTACAGACTTGATGTGCAGAGTTGGCAGGAATGCTTCATAAACCAAAATATTGAAATACTTGGTTCATTTCGTGCATTCCGCTCCAGAATTGAGATGTTTTGCTACAACCGCAAACGCCGCAAATCTCAAACGGAATCTCTTAGACATTTGCCAAGAGATAGAGAAGATAGAGTCTCACGAATAGATTATGTTACAGATTCAAACACTTCACTTTCCTCAACGGTACGCATGCCGAAATCATATTTACCTACGATTATCAAATATCACGCCTTGCACCCAACTTGGGTGTGGCAGCCTCACATGTTGAGAGCCACATAAATAAAAAGTATTTTTATGATTGCTTCCAGTTTAGTAATTCCATATAATAATGCTGGTAATAAAATAAATAAAATGATTTGAATTAACCCACTTGACAAAATAAAATCCCTAGAACATTTCAAGAATGTGAACATTCCGGCTTGTTACTTGCTATATTTACCCATTAATATGCTAATAATATCTTTGCGATTGCTAATGTCCGCCCTTGGTAACATTATCTATGTTACATCCCAATGTTGTAATTTGGTAATAATATCACAATTATGCATCCCATGTAATTCTCTGAGATGTTTGTATTGAGTATGTAATTTTTTATCGTACTCAGGATGTGGCTAGGATAGACTTACGTAACATCACTTAAAGTACAAGAATAAGATATTTTTAAACATCCCATGGACGATTCATGTCAAGTGGGAACCTTGTTTAAAGCCCGTTTTACATTACACTA
Organism: Agonum fuliginosum; assembly: GCA_947534325.1. Taxonomy (NCBI): domain Eukaryota; kingdom Metazoa; phylum Arthropoda; class Insecta; order Coleoptera; family Carabidae; genus Agonum; species Agonum fuliginosum. The sequence continues at coordinate 32,156,365 of OX384039.1, read as the reverse complement.
AATCTTAAACAAGATATTGTTCAATTTTTGAAACAATTTTAATTGTGTGGTATCATACATCAAGTTGTGTGAAATATCGCATTGCTTCGCAAATTGTCTGAAAAAATAGATAAGCGCAGCTGTCAAATTATTATTATATGCAAACTGCGAAAAATCACAAACTAAATATTGTAGGTAGGTACCTATATAAAATTGTCTCAGTATAAAACAGAGTTCATTAAAACAAGGCAATTTATTGCTCAAGATATTGTTCAATTTGTTGCGCAATTTCTTGTTCAATATTTAGCGTAGTGTAAAACGGCCATAAGAGACGCGTTTGAAAAATACCTAACTGCTGAACGTAAGTCGTCATTTTATGATACAGTTGGAAATCCAGCGAAGATGAGAAAATTAATATTATTCAAGAAGGGAAAAACCTGTATTAGGCTTCACTCACTTTACTTGACTTGCTACCAGTTTCGAGAATTTAAATTGTCGTCATTTTATACCCCTCTTTTTTAAGTCAATTAAACAAAAAATGTAGGAAAAGGATTTAACATATAATGTACTGTATAAACTTGAGAATCTACAACATTAACAGCGAAAACATATTGTTTTCGCATCATATCTCATTTAATTTATAACACAGACGAATGGAAAATAACTCCTTGTTTAGAAACGTTCAATTTATGTCCCTCTGTTTTCAGAACTTGAAAATTGCTTTTTGTTCACTAGAAAAAACATTAAAATTTAGAAAAATGGCTGAACAGAGACATCTTCTAACATGTTTTGCTAACATGTTCATATACACGGTTTACCAAAAGTCGCGGGACGGAGCTATAAGTTTTGAACGAGTGAAGTAAAAAATTGAAAATTTGGGGATCACTAAAGAATTTGGATCATTTCGAGACCGAAGAAGGTCGACAATTTGAACATTTGTTATAAAAATAGTAATAAACGTGCAAAAAACATTAAAATTAAATTCTTGAATGCATTAAGATATCGTTTTTGGTTTGTGGGGATGTGTTTTTTTATCATTACCTTTAAAATAAGGTGAACAGGGGTTGCTGTTTTAAAATGTTGGGGTGGTCATCCCCTAAAAAACTCCACGTTGCATGGAAGTTCTAAACTATCTAAGAATGTAGTTTGTATGACTCTTTAGTGATCCCCAAATATCAAATTTCTTTTTCTTCTCTCGTTAAAAAACTTATAGCTCCGTTCCGGTACTTTTGGGAAAGCCTGTATTGTAAGTAAAGAAAAAACCTGAAAATATTAATAACCATAGGACGAGCACACCTCTGTTTTGCCATAAATTAAACTACTACATGGACCTCTTCAATACAGTATGAATTCTACTTTAAGTTTAATTACTCATTGGAATATCTTTGTAAATTTAATGAATAGTAAACTATTTTTTCTGAATAAGGAAACTGTCCGATTGTCATTATGTTTCTATCTTAATCTTAGTAATGTCACACTACAATAATGAATCATTTTACGTACTTCACGTCAGTGCATTTGTCATTCAAAACATTAAAATCAACAACTGTTCGGCACAGACTTATCAAAATACATTTTAGATTCATTCTAAAGTCAAAGTGGCTTCAAAGAATGAAACTACTCGTACATACCCATGTAAAAAGTGAGATTAGAGTATTGAGATCTTCGGCAAAAGTTGCGGTAATATTTTACGTGCGCATACGTCTTGAACGAAAGTTGAGTTATGAATAGAAGAATAAAGTCTGTTAAAAAACAAGCGACTTATCGTCGCCGCGTCCATTGTTATCGTCAACCGTCAAAGCCACCATTTGCTTCCCAGTCAAAAAATGAATTAGATTTCTGAACGCTAGATTAAGCCTTTTATGCAGATCAAAGACATCCCCTCTGAAACATCAATCAGATTCCTTAAGAAAACACGAATATGCACTCCCCCAAGAAACTTTAAAAAACATGACAAGTTTCCAAATTTTCCGTTTGGAAATGAATCAAGTCATATAATTTACCTAAACTTTTGACCCGCAAGAAAAGAGTTGCAAAGAATTCACAAATCGCATTCAGACGAAATTCTACCTTCACAAAAATTATTTACGGGGGGAGAACTTGAAAACGCATTGTGGAAATCTTTCTGCACTAAAAATATTTCTCCTATTTGACTGGTTACTTGCAACGCGCTAGCCGGACAGTTAACTACTGTGGCATCACTGGCTTTATTATAAATAATGTATTAAGGTGGTAAATCTTTGTACATTTTCGTTATTAGAAGAAGTAATGATTAATCTTTTAGGATAATTAACGTAAACAAAAAATAAATCATTTTTCGAAAATGTAAATTTTAAGAAGAATCAATTTTCTTTACCCTTCCTTTATGTTTATTGGACTTAGTAACCAGATGGTTACAGTAATTTCAAAAGAATTTTACACTCCTATTCTACAATTTGTTGCAGCTTGGGCAATGTAACCGTATGGTATTAGATACTAGATACTATTACAACTTTTAACGTGCCATACTCACATTTTTATTTGAAGTGATTTTGTTTTATATTAAAGTCTTGAGAGGCCCGTCTCTTTCCTAAAATCCATAATATGTACTAACGTAGCGAGTGTTTTGTGTCCAGTACAAGAATGGTAAAATTCCATTCCAACAAGGATTATATACTCAAAGGATCAATTAACTGATGTGTCTTTTTAAAATTAAAATAAAATGTAGGTACATGATCATAAAAATACCGAAAAATTCATACAAATTTCTAATTTATACAAACTTTACAGGAGTTTGTCTGATGATAGAAATTTATTTTTAAATTTTAAATTCATTCTTTCTCTATTAAATGTTTAAAAAGCATTATCTTGAAGTCAATAATAAAATAACAGTTTACTCGCAACGAAATAGTTATTTACGTTATAAGTCCGGTAGATGAGTTTTTACGGTACGAGTAAGATGTTTCCGAACGAGGCGACGAAGGAGCCGAGTTAGGAATTTCGAAACGAGTACCGTGAAAATCCTCTACCGGACGAATGACGTACAACGTTTTATTTCATACTTGTGTTGCACTTTTGGACCAAAGTTTGCACCCATTCTTTATATATCTTTTCTAAATACAATCAGGTCGTCTTGGTCTCAATACAAAAATTAAATTTCAGTCCGGAAAATGAAACATTACGGTATTGTTCTACTTTACAATCCTGTAAAGTAGAACAATACCGTAATGTTTCATTTTCCGGACTGAAATCAATCTCATAAAGAAGCAAATGCAAACACAGTATGAAATATACACTTTTACAGTATTTTTCAACTTAAAAATGACATTGCATAGCTAGGAAGCGGCAAAGTACAAGTTTCTGGCTGGTTTTGGGCAGCTGAAGTAGTGGAGAAGGGAGTGGAATAGAAAAAAAAGTAAAATCGAGAATATTCTAGGAAATAAAAGTAAATGGTAACAAAAATCAAAAACCATTAATGGGTAAATTTTTTTTCTAAAATAATGCTACAAGAAGTGGATAAAAAGTACAGAAAGTGTACTTGTGTGGGGTAGACGGTCCGATTAAAGAAAGAATTGACGCCAATTGATGGTAAAGTGAATCGTCAGAGTCTTCCTTGTATCGATTCAGCAGTGTAAGGAATTCTCCAAAGACGTTATTAAAAACATGCTGAGCCGCCGGTTGGAAATTTTCTTAAAATTACCATTTCATCATTTGGTTTGATCCGACTGAGGGTTGGCCCCGGGTTATTTAAGTTGCTCGCGGTACTTATTCCGGCGTTATGAAGTGAAGATTCCACCGTTTTGATCTTGATTTCCTCGGAATTTGTCACAAATTCGCTCTGCAGATTCAAGCAGCCAAAATAAATTAATTTTGCAAATCTCCATGGGGAGAAGAGAGGTTATATCAAAGTAAAATTAATATTTTGTAGCGAAACTTTTTATCAAGTATTTTATAATATCTGATGAAAGCTAAATAATTTCATGACAAAATTGTTTTTATTACATTTTTTCCCTAGCTTGCCAGGAGGAATAATATAATTTCAAATGGATTCCATTCAGGAAATTTACAAAACATGTGCATTACTGTTTTATATTTTTTGTGTAATTTATAAAATAATAATTCAACATCACTGATGGGAATTTCTATTAATTAATTACCTAATGTTAAATATGTTTCTATTGTAAAAATAATTCATAAATAGAGTGGCAGTGTCATTGCGATTTTCTTACCGAATACGCACTCGTGCCTTTAGGTAGAAAATCCGGTCATGAGCGTACGTGATTTCGGTGTGAGGTGAGGCCAAAGCAGTCAAATAATGAGAAATAAATAATTAAAAATTGTAGATTTGGATGTAAATCACAAATCTTAGGTATCCATTGAAATAAAAAAGATAATTAAAATTAAAGTTTCCACTGAAATGCAGTGGTATCAAGTCAAAAATACAATTTTTCTTGAGACTGGATCCTTTTACATGCGATTTCTCAACAATTATTGCGGTGACTCATAATTTTTATTATTTTAATAAATATCTCAAATATAATAGAATAAAATATTCGTTTTTCAAGCATGTATTGAGGTGTTATGATATAGGTAATATTTTCAAATAGTTTATTTCAACGGTTACCTATTTTAATTTTAATCCAAATTCTACGATTTGTAATAAATTCTGTATATTAATTTGAACCATATTTTGTGTTGTCACTAGCCATGAATTTACTACCTTAGTTCATGTCCATGTAATTATCTCTCGTGCACCACTCGAGCTAATTAAGACGTACCTAATTGGAAAGCACTCAAACAAATTCCGGAAAGAAATAATGCACATGTGATATTATAAGTGAAAATTTCATGAGACTAGTAAACCTTAGCTTTAACTACTGCGAATTAAATAAATACCAGAAATATTACCACCTCGCCATTCGTATAGAGTTACACCATTTGTCAATAATAATAAAATCTATCAGTAACCCTCTTGATCCTATAAAATTTATTCTGGAAAGAAAAGAGTAACGCTCACGCGCTCACGTACTCACGTACTCACGTACTCACGCACATCACGCTCGAAAGCCAGGGTTCACGTGCAGAATACCAAACACTTTTTGCTCTTTCTGTCTTCCACTTTGTGTCTTTTTCGTTCCAGTTTTAATTGTTTTATATGCGACGTTGAGGCGATAGACTTCGATAATTGGAAGGTTATTAATGATGGATAATGGCCCGATTAAAAAGTAATTAATTATAAAGTTGGAAGATAGGTTTTTGTTAAAATTCATGAAGTGTTAAATTTTACTATGCAACCATTAAATTGTACTTACATGGAATTGAAATAGTTATTTACATTACAAGTGTGGTAGGATTTATTTTACAACGCGAGGTTCTATATTAAAGTACGACGCGAAGCGGAATGCTTTAATAAAATATCTAACGCACATATTATAACATGTGTTATATTTTCGCGAGAGCGGAATAGCCATTACAAACGTGTTGCAGACTATTTATACTTTCTCTACGACTGTAAATTTAATTGTATTAAAAAACATAACCTAAAACTATTAAAATAAAAATATGTGTATTTATAAAATAATATTCTACATAAAATTAATAAATAAATAAATCTAAAAGTATTTTAAAGCTACCCATCAACCAACAACATAGAAGTTTAAGGCGCTACACTTGTGTCAAAAATATAGTGAAAAAGGGAGCTTGCTATATTACAAACTGAGCACTTGTTAGTACACCTACACTTTCCATATTTTATATATAGATAGTTAAAAGATGACTCTAGAGTGCTAAGAAATTATATTTTTGAAATACTTAATGGTATTTTAGTATTAAATTAGTAAAAATAGTCAATTTGGCCGATTTTTTACTATTTTTTTCCTCAGATGTGTAATTTTTTTTGACAAAAAATATTTTCTTAGCACTCTCACGAACAATGCAAGGAATCGACTATTTAAAACAAAATTAATAAATATGCAATAATAAGGCCGTAGTTTGTAATATTAAAATACATAATTTAATTCTTATTTTCTCTAATTGTTGTCGCAACAATGTATTGTATGAATTTTTCGATCAAATAATGCTTCGTAATTACTTATGGTAAATTTCAGATTTTTATTTTGAGCAATATAGCCAGAATCGTGAAGTGTAGAGCCTTTAATTATTATAACTCGCCACATTTCATTCCATCACTAGTGACGAAATGAATTTATTCCGTAACAAGTGATAGAACCATTTCATAATTGAAAATGATGTAAGAATGATAACATTCTATAATAGTTGTATAAGATTTCACAATGTGCCTACCTAGTGTAAGGTGGGAAACAGATGAAAATATAAATTGTTTTAAAAAAAATTTAGATTCTTTGATTTAATTGAGAAGTAAATTTTTCTGTTACTAGAAAGCATTTTACGTCACATACAAATGATTAAATTTTCAGTAATTATTTTCAGGCTTCTTGATAAACAACATGCAACTTAAATCTTAAACAATTTTTAAATGATTTCAGTGTAAGAAGTAGGAACAATTTTAATAACTGTCGACTGTGGAAGGAGTCACCATTATGTAAAGTAATTTATTTTTAATTATTTTTTGTGCTCATACTTGAATTCTTTCTTTAACTTATTTCTTATTATAATCTGAATTCATTTTTCCCTTATAAGCAGCTTTCAAACAAAACAAGGTACAACTAAAATGTTACAGCATCGTAATGAAATTCAAATTTGTATTTTTTTACTATAAACTGCATGTCATTCGGCTAACTAGTCCAACTAGTATCATACTTATGTCATGTTACACTTATAATAGCAGAGATAGTAAAGTTGTAAACCTTGTTTCGTAGCAGTTACCGTTTTTTACAATCAAATATCAATCAACTTCAAACTACTTTAGATTTTAGTATGCAACGCTTGTTTCTCTTGTAATGTATTTATTTCGATACTAAAACGTTTTTAAAATTTGTATTCAACGTGAAATTAAATATCGGAAATCCGGGGAAAAGTTAATAACCTTTAGAAACTCATTTCAAAATTTAAAAGCTTATTGTAATAATAACCATAGACAGATCTTTTCCATCATTATTCTCTGTTGTATTTTACATTTGAAATCTCAGACCATTAGTGCTGTGTAAATCGGACTCTGAGATCAGATTTTACACGACTTTAGTAGAGCCGCCAGCGAATTTAATGAGGCAGAAATAAATATTATTTATGTTTCTGAAGACAGTCGCGCTTTGATCGAGATAAGACGGAACATTTACACTCAAAAGAAGAAGAAAAATTGCAATTCTTATGACGAGATATACTGAAAACCGAACATAACGTTATCTTGCCTCTTCGGACAGTGAGATCATGGAATTACAATGCTGTGCACGGTTTGTGGCCGATGGTAGTTCCGAGTTTTTCCCTTAAAATTGTAGTAAAAATTCTCATTTTCAAAAAAACTAATATAAATAAAATATTTTAAACAGTTGCCATTAGCAACGGTGTGCAAAGAAGCATTGGTCTGCAATTGTTCATTTTCAAGTAACCAAGTGAAGTCTAAAAAGTCTACTTTTAGAGGTACCAATCGTAGAAAAATATTATTATTTATTTTATTTACAACTACTATGAAAAGTTTATATTTATATTTAGTTGATTGTTACTAAGGACCATGCAAAAAAAAAACTTTATTGCGCGTCTCCTATGACAACGCGCTCTAAAGTATTTTATTGTTTGCTTAAAATAAAAGAAAATTACAGAATTAAATTCTGTTTATTTATTTCGATATTATTGGTATTGTCATAGTTACAAAACTAACTGGATAACAGTATTTTCAGTAACAAATAATTTCGGTCGTAGATAAAATTATGTGTGTATTACGAACGTAAAGTGTCTTTGTTACAAAGTGTAACTTTACGCTCCTAATACACAAATAACTATTATCGTATCATCAACTGTCATTACCTTTTAATATGAAACATTTATTAATAATTATAAACAACGTATTATACGTTAGTTACATATAATACGTAGTTACGGACTTAATACGTTTGATACAACCATAATAACATCAAAACCTTCCATAATATGCAATCGAATCATTCCTAGTTAGCTATGAAATAATGATAGAAATATGTACTTAAACAGACAATCACAGTATTAGTAACCTGAATTATTATTTATTTTTGTTAATAAACTGACTTTTACTATCACTAAATCTGTTTTCTATCATTTATTTCAGAGCTAACTTGGAATGATTCGATTTGTTTCTGTAATATTTTAATTATTATTTTACTTAGAAATCTACAACGAAATAGTGTATTATATATTGAGGGACTAAAGTGCATGATTTAATCTTCAGGGTTTATTTCACGAGCCGAAGGTGAGGGAAATAATCACCTGAGGGATTAAAGGTACTTTAGTCCTGTGGTATATACGCTATTTTTTGCACTTCATCCTCAAACGAATGAAAAATAGTTTAAAAGAATACACATTTTGTAATTTTGACAGTAAATTTTATGACAAATATTTATATTGTTACCATAGATACTCTGTAACAAATAGCACGTATTTACTTGACAACGGGATTAATTAATTCAATTCCTTGACAACGAGATTAAATATGAGAAATAATCCCTTGGGATCAAATTCAGAACCTTAGTCCCTAAAAATAAATACTAAAGAACAGTTTTAGTCCCGGAAGTGCAAAAAAGTTATTATACATGGTTGTATTCAGGATTTTATGTAGAATCAAAATCTTAAAAAATATATGGGGTGTTCCATTTAAAATACGGAAGTTGATGTCACTTCCGGCTAAACAGGAAGTAATAAAAATTCATTTGAATGTAGTTTTTAAACCTATAATATAAATGTAATTGACTTTTTGGTGCTCCTATTTCAGGAAACTCCCGGTATAAGAACTCCTAGAAAAATGTATAATGTAACTCAGCCTTTACAGAAATGGGTACCTGACTGGATTCAAACCCGAGTTGTCAGGACCACAGTCAGTCATCGCAGAACATAATTATATTCTCCAACATCTGATTGATACATTCAGCATTGTAGCGTAACTTACTAACAGTCTGCTGTAACGCTACAACATCTAAGTACCTACTATATGCAATATTCCGTATTCTAGTAATGTTATAGTTAGTTTTAGTAATATCTGCTCGTGGCATTTTCAGTGCTCTGCTAACTAAACATGTCCGTAACTAGAGCCATTCATTGTGTTGGATTTGAGAAATGTTCAAACAATGGACTCTATTCGGCAGTTGGCGCACTACCATTGGTTAGTTAAATAAATTGAAAAGTTGAATTATATTGGAATTAGCTTTTTAAACGTGTCGCGTTAAGAGAACATGTGTGTACACAAGTTTTTGTTACTAATTTTTAATTAATGAGAAAATTATTTCGTCGTTTGGACGGAAACATGGCAACTGTGCTTACAGTTGTACTGTAATTAAACATGGCATTAAACTTTACCCAAATATTGAATTTACATTTATAATCCTAATAATTTTTTAAGGAATAACAAGCAATTTCAAATAGATTTACACAGGGACTCAAACCGCACAAAATAACGGTTTAGGTTCGGTTATGAATCGACCATGGGATGTATAAAAACATCTTATTCTTGTACTTAAGGTGTTCGTCTACCCTAAAATTTTACAGCATTACAGAGGTGTACGCCTCCCACGTTTACTTTAGTTAAAATTGAAATATATGATGCTTTTACATATGAGTGTATTAACAAAGGATGTCTTAATGCCTCTGGTTTTTTATTTTTTGTCTTTGACCTAGGAATTTGAAGTAAAAAATATTTAAACATGACGTTTTTTGTCATTATTTGATACGATTTGATTTTTTTTCGGTCATTTTACTCGTAAATGGAAAGAAAAATTTAAAAAGCAAGAAGCCTGCAGCTAATCTTCCTTTTTCGAATAATTTTTGTTTTACTTAATTTCTTAAAAAAATAGAGAAGTTATTATGGGAATACTGGAGCCATGTTTTGTATACACTATTTTTCAACTTCAAAATGACATTGCAGGATGCGGCAAAGTATGAGTTTCGGGCTGGGTTCGGGCAGCCGTAGTAGTGGGGAAGAGAGTGAATTAGAAAAAAGGTAATATCGGGAGTGTTTTAGGAATTACAAAAATAGGTAGACTTAAGTCTATCGTAGCCACAACTTGAGTACGATCAAATATTACATACTCAATACAAACATCTCAGAGAATTACATGGGATGCATAATTGGGATATTATTACCAAATTACTAACATTAGCAATCACTAGGAAAAATAGCAAGTAACAAAATGGGATGTTGACATTCTTGAAATGTTCTGGGGATATTATTTTGTCAAGTGGGCATCATGCCATTTTCAAAATTGATAAAAACTCACAAATGCTGTAATCATAACACTATCTGACCGTGAGTTCTAATTTTAAATAATAGTATCAACTTTATAAAAACCTACACAATTTCATACCAAGGGTGTGGAACATAGCAAAATACACGTGCCCGTTATTGATAAAGTGAAAATGACTTGTATAGAAAGACGCTGCGCGTCAGTTTTTGCGATTGCCCACAAAACAAGCGATAAATAATTTCCACGGACGTGAAATTTCATTCGTACAACAAAACGCGCGTTTTGTAAAATCCAAACATAATTCTCTTAGGCGAACCCTTGTCAGAAGTAGTTACGCGAGATTCTACACAAAAACACGTAAATTTTAAATGGGGGGGGGGGGGGGGGGCAGAAAACTCTGTCGCCGCCAGATACGCGATGTTCGCGATGTTTTCTCTCACACACACGCACACACGTAATTGATGATGTCACACCGCAATTATTGTTTGCTACCACTGGATTGTTTCCAAATCTGGATTAGTTTTTTACTCGGGAGAAGTTTTTACATTTTTACAAATAGTTTTTGAAAAGACTAATGCGGTGAATCCGTAGATTTAGAAACTTTTCTGTGGGAAAAAATGTTCATTTATCAAATGTCCAACTGCTAATCTGTTTGTCTCTCTGGACTGTCTAAATTTATTTTCTTTTTAACAATTAGTTCGAAAAGAAATTGGGTTTCTTTTTACTTCCTGTTGTTTAAATCAGGCTAGATTCATCTTTTCAAAATGGTTGGTAGTTATTGAACTATTTTTAATTGTATAATTATTATTAAAATATGCAAAATGTGTCGCGTTTGATATTATAAATCATAAATTTATTCATGGTAATAACAGTAATTTAAACTGTGAATGTATGTACTCATTTAAAAGATATTAAGATATATCAATTTTTTGTAACTTTATATAAACTAATGGTTATTTATTAGTTGTGACATATTTTAATTAAAATTATTTAAGATAGGTGTTAAAATATTCAATTTATTTGCACTGTAATTAAAATACCAAATTCTAGACACGTTCAACTAATTGCTAGCTACACCGCTGTATAAGTTTTTATACAGCTTTCTTTAAAAAATAATAGTGGAACGGTGTAAATTTTAGTATTCAATTTTCTACGAATTAACAGATTTTACACTCAACAAATAAATTCGTTTTTAGTAGATTTTTTTTAAGTAGTGAGGTAAATGTCATGAAGATTTTAAAACTGAAAAATGTCATTCGGCTGGACAATGGATAAAAGAGGAAGGAGAGGACAAAAGTGTATATTTTCTCCCGTGGTAGGTACTTTTAATCAGTAATCATATAAAAAAGAACATGATACTTTACTCCATTGATACATTGGTATAATTTTTTCCACCATCAATTTATTTGAAATTGATTAACATTATTGCCATAAAATACTATGCTGACGGTTATAATGATATAGTTGATTCCACGTAAGTTTGTGATTGCGCAACATTATATCGTTTACATTTGTGACATATCCTCAATTTTATTTAAAAATATTTACCTCCTTACTTGTAGAAATAGGAATAATTGTGGGTCCATTATTTGATTTTTAGAAACCTATACATTTACGTTTGTCGTACAAAATCATTTGTCTATTATTGCGCAATCACAAACTTACGTGGAATCAACAGCATCTATCTAGTACTATTAAATAAGACATTCATTACATATACTTGCTTTCAGTTTAGTAATGATCAATACCTATTGTATTTTAAAAAATTACTTAACTTTCATTTTAACCAACTGTGAACATGATACTACTGAAACAAATATCCTAGCATATAAATAAGGTATCTAATGTTCATAAATAAAATATATTTTTAATAAATTTAGTAGATATTAGATGAATTGTTTTTTAGTCGTGGAAACAGTTAGTAAGTTATGTTATTTTTCCTTTACGAAACAGTTTTGCTCCTGTTGAGAGAATATTGGAATGAAAAAAAAAACCATCTATGGGTTTTAACTTTGATTATTAAAAGTGAGGAGATAAGGCATGGAACAAACTTTAGCACTATGCTAAAGATGTATGGTTGCATATCGCTTTTGATTAACTATTGGAAGGGCGATCCAATCTGTCAAATACTTAATGATATTTTTATTGTTTCGTACTGGTCTTTCCAGACGCAAGCGATTTTCAACCATACATCTTTGACATGAACGTTCTTCATAAACTTGATGCATGTGGCGTATCTCCCCACTATTAATACTCAAAGGGTTTTAACTATTAGTCCACGATTTTATTTTTTTTTAAATAAAATAAATTTTCCCGACGCAAGCAATCATCATCCCATTACACAGACATTCCAGCTATTAATACATCTCTCTGCGATGCTCACATGTCATTGTCCGTAACCGTAGATTCCAGACGTTCTTCTGTCGGAGCAACACGACAGGCGTTTGTTTCTTGACGCTCGTTAACGGCTAGTTGCATTGTCAACGCCGACGCCGAACACTCGAAGAGGCGGACGTCCCGACGCCGAAATGACAGAGGAGAACAAAGAAGGCTGCGCCGGATATGCAAAGATGATTTGTTTGATGTCTGATGAGCGAATAGTTGATGATGGGATTGTAGTAGGATTGCACAAAAATGTAAATAGTCGAACAATCTGGTGAGTAGATAGGAGTACAGGGTGTTTCATAACTTCAGGTACATACGTTGAAGTATCATTTTCACCGACTGTTTAGTGCTTAATGCATAATGATTATTTATTAGGTGGCCATTTCCACCTATTTTGTTTAAGGACTAATTCGACAGAGATGACAGTTGTTGTCGAATTTTATAATTAAATCATTACCGGCATTTTTGCGATATTAAGGAACGGAAGAACTGTTAATTTCGTAAGTAGGGTATTCAGTTCCATAATTAGAAACAGACAGAAATTAACAACTCGAAACAAATAATAAATATGACACATGTCAATCATTTTTCTTGTGCATTACGCCTTATGTTTGAAGTTTGCAAAGTTTTGTTCTTATGCGTTGCTCTTAATACTTGTGCATTAAACATAGTTCTTAAGCATTAAAACAATCGGTGGAAATGAGGCTTAAGGGTTATGTTGTTTGATATACTGGTTACGAATCAAAAAGAATTTTTTTTAATTGCAAAATTAATTTCCATGTTTCCCAGTCAAAAATTTTTGTTGCCAGTGCCACTGGGTAGAGTAGATAATTATTGTTTAATTAAAAATATAAATGTTTATTTTACTATTATTATGTAATTTAAGATGTTGATTACATTCTTTTATTGTTTGTGTTTAATAAGACAACAAATCCAATGCAGTACTACAAAAAATGCTTCAGGTAAACTAGCTACCCTTAATTTTTCGAATTAAAAAAAAATTCTTTTTGATTCGTAATCAGCATATCAAACAATATATACCTTTAAAGTATAAGTACTCCAACCTGTATATTTTAAAGAAAAGAAAATTCTGGACTGTTAAATTAAGCAAAACTACAATTTTTATTAAATTATGAAAAAAAAGTGATACGTAAGATTTTATATACGATTTTTTGATGATTTTCAATAACAATAATTTAATTAACTCTTATACTGTCCGGAAAGAAAAGTATCCTGTAATCCGCTGTTTTCAGAAGTTTTCAGTTAAAGGTAGTAAATTATAATACGAATTACTTAATTTTGACCAATAGATCTTCTAGTACTTTAGCATATTCAAACATAATACCAAATCTTTTGTTGAATAATTAAAATACAAAAATTTTGGAAGAAGTAATTTGTAAATTACTTTTTGAAATTAATTTATCAGTTGAGTAAAGTGTGACAATTGATCATTTGAATGATTAGGACACTCGCATGTACTGCTTGGATTTACATTACCTACGAGTAACACATCGTATAAAAATGAAATCAGAGTATTAAAGAAAAGAAAAATGCGTTGCAGACGATTTTTGTTATTGAAGGTCATAGGTTTATAATAAAAAGTTAAATTTTTTCAAAGAATATATGGAGCTGCATGTTTTTCATCCATTTCATGTACAAGAATAAATTGTTAGACTATCAGCAGAAATATTATGTTTTTAAATTTTGATCTTTTTAAAAAATAAAGTATAATGGTTCAGGGGAGTAATTATCTTCATTCCACTTCCTTGTCTTAAAGATAAATTATTCCAGATTTTATTTAGAGTTGTAAGAGCGGGTCGTTTTTTAATCCTCAAAAATATTTAGGATTGATCTCTTCATTCATCTTGTTAAGAGTCTCTACACACGTTTATTTGAATTTTTCTGTGCATGCGTGTCGGAAATAATTCCTGTTGGTGGAGTCAAGCCGTTAGTAATCAGGGTCTTAGCCCATCCTCCAGTAGATTTAATAGTCAGACAGAACAGAGGCAGAGGCAGAGTCGTTGCGTAGCAGACACTAATCACATGGATCTCACACGGAGCAGCGCGGCTCCTAAGCCCGACAACTAATCCGTTTCACGCACAAATCCCTCATTTCAAACGCACAGCCCAAATAAATACAAATTGTTTCAATAAGCCCGACTTCTTCCTAATCAAATCGCACAACTGCTACATGGAAACGGACATCGAATGACTTTATCTGAATTGACGTTTAGATTTTGTTAAGAGAGAACTGTTTATAGATGCTGATAATATTAAGAGCGTTGTTTCCTTGGAGCTCAATTTTTCATCTGTACAAAAGTAATGCATAATATAATTTTTGTAAATACGTAAAAGTGACCTATCTAATTTATAGCAACAATACCTTGTAAACGACGAATAGAACTAGGTTTGTTTTGGTTTATAATTGAATTTTTTTAAATAAATACCACGATGTGAACACTCCGTATCTTAGCAATACTGTAGATTTGTGGTTTATCCCGTGTGAGACAAAATATCACTGCGATCTCTACTGGACCCGTGCGTTACCATCTTTATCGTTGTTTATCGGCATAGATTGCATGGTCCGAGCTGGCCCGCGTTTGTTGTCTCTCTTTGAATGATAATCAGAAAGGCCACACTTCATCCGCCCTGGTGTCCATTCCAGTCATATATTATACTTCGTGATCGTGATAAATACTTCCGATATTTATTCTTTAATAAAAACATTCACTTTGTTCAACGAACAGACTTAGTTAGTCGCTGGGCATGCGCAAAAATCTGTTACTAATTAAAATTTTAAAATCATTATGTATGCTTTAAGCATGCACAGGTCCTGGTCTCTATTTGATTTTAGCGTTTATAGTGGTAGGTGTTTAATGAAGTTTAGTACATTTTTCTCTCCCAAAATTAATTAGTAGGTATGTACTACTACATACATAATTTGTTGCATAGTTAGATATACTTGATTTAAAAACTGGGAGGAGCGATTTGAAGTTGTCTCGCTGAGCCATGTTTACACTGTGTAAATACGAGAAAAATATCACTAGATTAAATTTGACATTTCAGCGTGAAGTTCATCTTCACTTTTATTTTATAGCTATTTTCTGTTAATTTCCCACAAATATTATTTCAATAATACAAATTAATTTATTATATTATAATTTATTACCAAAAAAACACGGTGAAACAGCTGACGAGACAATGCAGAACACTCGTTTATTTACTCTATACAAAGTTTGTTTGGTATAAAACTGATGTGACATCCGCCAATCAAAAACTATCACATTTAGCACTCCAACTCCCAAATTTAAATCAAGTATAGTAAAAATTGTGTAATAAACAATATTTTAAACAAACTGTAACATAACATATCAGTTTACGCCATTTTTCTAATCAGGGTTAATACGAAGCCTTACAAATAATGAACTGTATTAAGGTAAAAGCTGATTCGAACAAAAAACAAACTGATTTAAAAGAGATACTTGTAAATACAGTTCAATGATATTCAACTGCACACATAACAGTAACACTTTCAATTTAAAGACCAATGCACCCCCACCTAGTGTTTCTCCCCCTAGAAAAGCAATGCCAACTGCGATAAAACTCAACCGTCCACAGAACTAAAACTCGTTTTAAATATCCCATAATGCACTTCCCTTCATTCGACCCCAGGGTTGTCCAGCACTTGTCCGCCATGCTGTCCACCCCTGCTCAGTAGTACCACCATAAAAACCACTAACCACTGTCCACTTATCGCCGCCATTAATCACCCCAATCTGATAGTTGGCAACCCTGCAAAGTCCGGCCCTGATATGTGACGTAATCAACGTATGAATTGTCGCAGGAAATTGCGGAAAAGATGGCGCTGGTGAGACTATCAGGGAGATAAGAGAATGTAGAACCGATTTTCTGTCAAATTTGACGAGTTAGAAATTTTATCGGGGTTTAATTAAAATTTTAACAACCAGGTTTCATTAACGCTGTAGCAGATTTGCAGGAATTATTTTTCAAATGAGCGATTTTGCGGTACTTGTTGAATTGAATTGGATTGGTCAATATTAATTTTTTAAATCCTTTCCAAATTTGTACTTTTTCATAACTGTATTAATTCTGTAATTAAAATTCTACCGCAGCTCTATATTCAAATGATCAATATTACATTAAACATTTATTGTTTACAAATAAAACAAAGAAACTTACTTTTAACCAAATAAACACACATTTAGAAACAAAACCTTTAGGAATCATTTCACAGTATGCATTATTATATTATTATACCGGTGTCTGTTTGAAATCTGCTATTTGTTAAATTTTGGTGTAGATAGTGATCTATACATTTTAGACGAAAGTTCTAAATACAAAACTTATTCAAAATTAGAAACTACACAATATGAGACGCTCTATCATATTGCTTAGATATACAGAAAGTACATAATAGCGAAACGAACCACCACTTATATTTTCTTTATTATTATAGTTACAAAAAAACATTATAAAGCAAAGTTGTAGGAGACCAAGAGGGACATCTACTTAAAGAATAAAATAATTTTTTAAACCAGTGGTTCTTAAGTTACAACACAAAGTTATATTTTTTCAAATGGGAATATACATATTTTTTAGGCCTATTCGATAAAACATTTTTTTCTGAATTCAACCATGTATTCGTTTTATATCCTTACATAATAAAAATATTGAGAAAAATTCATCTTTTATCATAAGCTATAAATGCTTCGAGATAAAATTTAAACTAATTACAAAATTATAATATGGGACTCGCAAAATAACTAAACGATTATACTTTCATTATAAGGTTTTCTAATTTGGTCCACAATACTTAATAGGATGTGGTTCCATTATTATCATGATCCTTTTTCGCGTTCACATCACCACAAAATTGCAGTTCAAATCACATCAGAAATACTTGCAGCAGAAATTGCAAATTTTCGGTTTGATGAATATTTAATCATGGAATTATTGCATCAAAGAGTTTTCAATTCAGAATTGCGGGAGGATTCATAAGGATTGTAATGCACAATACCAGACATCGAGTTGCTGTAATAAGATTATTATGCAGCATAGTTTTGCGTTTTAACATTTTAATTCAATCTTTGTGTAACCAGAAAATCACCCGTTTGACTTACCCTAGGATCTATTTTACTCATTATACATAATATGTATACAGGGTGTTTCATAACTTCAGGTACATACGTTAAGGGTATATGTTGTTTGATATGCTGATTACGAATAAAAAACAATGTTTCGTAAAATCGCAAAATTAATTTCCATGTTTCCCAGTCAAAAATTTTTTCGTAGCCACTGCCACTGGGTGGAGTAATTTATTATTGTTTTATTAAAAATAATTAAATTTCGTTTGTTATTTTACTAGTATTATGTAATTTAAGATGTTCATTACCTACTTCTATTGTTTGTATTTAATAGAAAAACAAATCCAGTGCAGTACTACAAAAAATGTTTTAGGTAAACAACCCTTAATTTTTCGAATTTTAAGAAAATTCTTTTAGATACGTAATCAGCATATTAAACAACATATACCATTAACGTATGTACCTGAAGTTATGAAACACCCTGTATAAGTACTATAACTATAACTAAAGAACGTATTAAGGTATATTATACAGGGTGTTTCTGTACTTATGGATCAAACACTTTATGGGAATATGTAACACGTTCTACTGAACAAAAAGAATTTTTCAAAAATTCGCAAAATTAAGGGTGGTTTACTGAAAGGAAACATGTTGAGTATCCTGTATTTAAAATACTACTATACTACTACTATTATACCTACTACGTTTAAAATGTCGTATGGGTATGGATAAAACAGGTACCTAGTTTTTGAGATAGTTGACCGTTATTTTGATTCAAGATGGTGAATTTAAATTGTTCTCATGATTCATAATAATCAAATATATTACTATATTTTAAAATTTGTTCACTTAATTATTTCAAAAGGCTCGTCCTAATCGGTTCTGCTTTTTTCGAGATAATCGTTGACATACAAAGTTATATTATAGATACAAATAAAAGTAATAAAGAAACATACAAGTGAACCTTAGAACCTTATTTTTGGAAGTCGGTCACAATACAAACAATTCACAAAATTTTCATAGCACAACTGTAGAAACCTCAATGTTGATCAGAATTTCATAATTCCATGAATAATTTGAAAAGTGAAAGATAAAAGTAGTGACGTTTCGGCTCCATCGATCACGCGTCCACAAACGAACGAGTCTGGCGTTTGTCGTTTGTTAATGGGTAAAAAACAGATGACAATCCCGCAGCTCTGTCCATCATTGGGCAATCTGTCAGCGGGCCAGGGCTGGGCGACTTGCTGCCTCAGCACTCAAGGGCGGGGGGTCACAGGTCAACCCTCACTCACTCTCTGCTTGATGGATTCACTCCCCGAGGGAACTCAGCCCTATTGTTTTTACGTTGTATTTATACGCGTTTATAAAGTGATTAATATACAAATCAATCATTGCGTCCACATTGACAATTTTGTTATGATGATAATTTTGTTTAAGATAACATATTTGAATGTAGGTACCAGTTTTGTCATTCAACATCTAAACGGATAAAATATTGACTTCCGGTTTCCAATAGTATATTACATTACAAGTCATGAAAATGTTTCATTGCAGGCGAGGAGGCTTGTTTGAAGAATGCGAGGATGCGCCTCCGAGTCTAGCAAAGACATTTTTATGACCCGTGATGTATTTTTTTTAAAAATCGGTAATTATAGAAGCTTAAAATTATAGAAAAAATTAGGTTTGCATAAATCATCAGAGCTGTGACAAATTTTAGAAAACGTTGTCATGATCATGACAAGTGTTTGTACCTACAGACAGTGGAAAGTAAAAATAACTAGGCATGACTATTTTCATGCCTAGTCATGGAAATCTTACTTTCAAGACTCAAATTAGTCAGGAAATGAAGATTTTCATGCCGATTTTGAAAAAAATTTATTTTTAAAAACATTTTACTATAAGAAACATTATTTTTTTAAAATTTAAAGCTCTAGTTTAACAAAAGTTTCAAGATTGTCCACTTGACAACTTAAATCCTCCAGAACATTTCAAGAATGTGATCATCCCGGCTTGTTACTTGCTATTTTGCCCATTTACATCCTATTAATATCCTAGCGATTGCTAATGTCCGCCCTTAGTATCATTATCTATTTAACATCCCAACGTTAATAATTTGGTAATAATATCTCAATTACCCATATGTATCCCCTCTGTGATGTTTGTATTGAGTACCTATATAATTTTTGATCGTAATCAGAATGTGGATAAGATAGACTTACGTAATATCACTTAAAATACGAGAATAAGATATTTTCAAACATCCCATGGACGATTCATGTCAAGTTGGTGGATTCCACAAAACCGATATTTATATAAGTTTGCCAACTGAATGTTTGTTAACGAATGTACCTGATACATGATTTAAAAAAAATCTTACTAGTAAGTGTACTCAGTATATTTTTTATGAATATTTTTGTAATGATTAATGTATGTTTGTAGACCCTGAAGAAGGTTTAAGTTCAAACCAAAACGTCGGTTATGTAAGAAGAAGTATTTCGAGTAATTTTTCAACCTTTAAAATTTATGATTTTATTTAACAGTCAAACTACAATAATTTTCTGTTCTTAAAACAGTCCAGTTTTGATGTTGAAATTTTGTTTTATTTATCTAACTTTAATCTCCACAATTGTGGAATATATCCGTCAGTCCCCATGGAATATTTTCGAGGGGTAGTTAAAATCCGGATCGATCCGAACTGCACCGCGGTGGTTTTTATGTCAGAAAATACTGCGTCCCCTTATTCGATTACTCCCGTAATAAAATTTCCCTATAGACGGCGTTTTGTCCCCCACAGTTAAATTTATACACAGAATGGCCGGTGTTCTTATTAATTCCTAGCTGGTGGGCGACGGCTTCAAGTGTCATACTTTATACGAAACCTTTCAATAAATCCCCGCCACCCCATGACCACGGGGCCATTACTTGCAGATGTTGAGCACTCATCATCTGCAAGACGAGAAGAACGAGAGACTTCATCGCGAGGAAGATGTTGAGGAATATTTGCAGTCTTAATGAATAAATAAGACAAACAACAAAAATCCGAGCAACAAAACCTTATATCTTCGTCCTTAATGTGTTTTATTTATTTTATTTTTGCTGGTAACCATCCTACATTATTAACTCCAAATTACAGAATGGTAGATGTTATTATAGTGGAATCCGACCACTCGGACCCAGTGGTATTATTGTCGGTTGTGCTGGGAATCGAATTGGGGACCGCTAGCATGCTAGGCGGACTTTCTACCGCTGAGCTAACCACTGGCCGTGATTATACAGGCTGTTCCACAACTTAGGACAAAAAATTAAAGAGTAAATTGTACGACGTGCTAATCATGAAACAATTTTTTTTTAAAATTCGCAAAAAAATTGCATCGTATTTCAAGCAAACATTTTTTTGCCACTGGTCGGTAGTTATTTTTTATATTTTTTTCAAATCTTCTACAATGAAAGTAATTGTTTACATAATATCTAATACTAATAAATGTCAAATTATCAAATATACCATCAAAATAGTGATACTTAAAATGTACACACGTAAACTACCCTTAGCTTTGCGAATTTAAAAAAAATTATTTTTGTTTCATGATCAGCACGTCGTACAGTATTATATCCTTTAATTTTTTGTTCTAATAATGTAAAAGTATCATATCTTTTGTTCGACTGCATCATATTACCTTGTTTTATTACACTTTTTACTGTCTATTAACAGGTATTTTATTGGACTAGTACGATAAAAATGCAAAATTATACTGTTGTCAATATCATGTCAAAATAAATGATATAATTTAATGCATTTTATTAAATTAAATATAATTTCTTTTACTTCCTTTGAATCTTGTTCCATTTCTTGGATTGCATATCTTGAAAATGAGCTAATTGCGAACAACGAAGAACTAGAACATTTTTTTTCACAAATTTGACAATTTGAAAATAATCTAAATATTGCTAAACAAAACAACACCGTACATTATGAGATGTAAATTTATCAAATATATTAATATAATTATAAAAGAAAATCTCATCTTGACAGTCGAACATAAAGCTTTGTATGCAATCGTGCATAATCGGACTTGCATTAATTATCAACCTCGCTCGCTGCGCTCGCTCTGCCATAAACTTCGGCTCGTCCAAGAAAGTCCTAAATTATGCACTTGTTACATAAAAAATAGCTAGTATATGCATCGCAGACTAGTTACAATTCAATCGTTTTATGGAATACCTAATAGATTTCTAAATGACTCGCGTATGATAATTTTATTACACAATATGCCGAGACTTTTGATAGAAACTCTGAACTGAACTAAATAAACATCCCACATAATCGGTTGCGGTACAAACTCTGATTGAACTGAAGTAAATAAACTACTCAAGACCCTTCTCCTTCGAGTATCACATACTTGATTTTGTACAAACACTGATTGAACTAAGGTAAATATACAATCCAATACCCTTCTTGAGTCCCACATACCAGGATTTGGTAAAATCTTTGATTGAACTGAACTAAATACAGAATTTAATACCTCCTGGCGATGAACGAATCCACGGACCAAAAACCTTTTTCAACTTCATCAGCTACTTAATGTTTGAATTTCAATGTCTTGTTATATGATGTCCTCCTACGTATGGTGTTGATAGCTCGTCAGTTGAGGATATTTATTTGTGTTAGTTGTGTGTTTAGTGTTAAGTCACTTAATTTAAACATCTTAATTGTACCCCTTTAATTAAGAAACTGTTACTGTGTACTTAACGAACATTTCCGTTCGTCTTCGGGTGTTTACTTTTTATTTTTATCACGGTAAAAGCTTAATTAAGACTTTTTAAATTACACTTCAAAGCCGGCTAATTAATAATGTTTCACTTTGTAGTTCTTTCGATTGAGAGGATATTATCAGTCAATAGATAGATTGATAAATTGGAAATACTTTCAGAACTTTTAATTGTTATGAACCTTTATTTACATTTCGCTGGAAAATCCATTGATGTTCCAAATTTGATTCAAATGAATATAATATTCATTACATATCCTAGAATTCGGATGTAAATTAAAAAGCATAGCTATAAACATTGAAATACAGTAGTTTTATTAAACGATGGGAAAATATTATATCATAACAATAATTATAAATCCGGGTAGTAAATAGTATCTTGTATGTCAAGGGCTGAAAGTAGCCTTTTGCAGATTGAGGCTAGTCGAAGTCTACAAAAATACTTTCTCCAGAAGTATACACAACATTTGTACCATCCGCCTTATATTCTATTTTTTTTTTAGCACTCAACAGAAATTTGCGATTTTTTAAATCTGTATCATCATAACAGCAAAAGCTAAAATTTTGAATGGAAACACAATACAACAAACATAAATGTAAACAAATTTATAGTATCAATATTAATAAATTTAACCAAACTTATGATTAGGTACTAGAATCTATTTAAGTAGGTACCTAACGGCCTGAAAATATTTTCAGACCGTCACTATTAACAACGGTCTGCAAGAAGCATTGATCTGGTATTATTAATTTTTAAGTAAAGTCTAAAAGCTTACTTTTAATACGATCGAAGAAAAAGTATAAAAGAATTCGTTAATCCCTATAATCCAGTTTCATAATTTACTCATCAACTGCTGTAAAATAGTAACACCAACATTCCTCCATAGGAAGTACTTCTCAATGGACAATTACGAGTGTAAACATCTCTTAACATCGTCTAAGAATTCTCTGGGATTAGACTCCTTGTCTTCGTATTTTAAAATCCCGAACAGCGTCTAATTTTAACTTTAGTTCGTGAATCCGCCACCGCAAGCGCTAGAGAAAATACAGACAGATGTTCAACTTGGGGACATTTAATCGAAATAACCGAATGACGCATTTCATATTTGTTAGTCTGTGGGTAATTGGATCTTCTGTATGATACGTCTTCATTAGAGGGTTTTCAATCATTCGGGGATTCTTTTAGTGCATGTGCCAGCAAAATTAACGAAAATAAAGCAATAAAATGATTCAAAAACAGAAATGATATTTTAGGCCGTTCGAAATAATAAAAAAATGAACCCGTAAAAAAAGTTTTTCACTATAAATCCTTTATATATGAGACTCGATCGATATTTATTTAAATTTTTGTTTTTTAACCAGATCGATGCAGTACATTTTGAGATAGCTAGCTGCCATTTTGTATCAAGATGGCAGACTAACATTTTAATATACCTATGTTTCAAGATAGATTCTTAGCTATTACTGTACCAAATTTGAACGCAGTAGTTACAGTACATTATGATATATCAGTCCGCCATTTTGTTTCAAGATGGCGGACTGGCGTTTTAATATATCTATATCATAAGTTAGATCCTGGGCTATTACTGTACCAAATTTGACCGCAATCGGTTCAGTACATTTTGAGATAGCTAGCCGCCATTTTGTTTCAAGATGACGGAGAATCTGAAATTTTGCTAAAGTGCATTGTTAGGTGACAAAAGTCTATTTCCAAAATTTCAGCTCGATAGGATCCCGGGAAGTGGGTCATTTTTGACTTTTGTTTTTTTGCCGTATGTACCTACGTAAGTACGTACGTAGACAAGACGGTGAAGTTAATATAAAGGATTTAAAAAATGGCTAAATTCAAGAAGTTTTTTCTCTATCAGATTTTTTGATGGAAGTCACGGATTAAGATGTACATTTCACAAAAAAAAAATTACCCGCAGACATTACATTGACTGGAACACATGAAAAAATGCACTTTTATGCAAAAAAACTGCAACTGCCTATTTGGTGATGTGTATTAATTGTATTTTTGTTTCAGGTACGTGAATTTTATTTCCGCAACCCTTCCGAATGTCTGCATTAGTAAGTAGATCACTGATTATTAAAATAAATAAATGAGCACCATAATTCGTCTCTAATCCCCCATTGATTAATTATTTTCAATAATTATTAACATTAATTTATATTTATAAATCTCAATTAATTTCCATCAGCTTGGAAACCGTCAACATAATTAATAATTTACAGTAAAATAATTAAATAATATTGATTACCTCTTTCATATAATAAAATACTTTCTGTGTACCAAGTTCTGGTTATTAAAACATAATGGCGGGTTTATTGCGAGGGGCTTTAGCCCTCTAATACTTCTTAATAGTTCATTAAAATAGTCTAGACAAAATAACGTAGAAAGTAGAACGCAGCGAACTTTAGTAGCAATCGGAAAGCGGATTTTGCGAAACGAAAGGATATCTCTAATTCTACAACTTAAAGTCGGAGGGAACTTACAAATTAATCTTTTCCTGGTCTACGAGAAACGTTACCAAAATGATTTTTGGGCTCCTGAACTGTAAACATAACAATCACACATCGTTGACGTCTATGGTACACATGTCATAACTGTTTCCGCATATTGTTCGTTATTACGCACCGAATTTTATTCCTTTAATATGCCATTAAATAAAAAGGTAAGTTTAAAGAGCCCACAAAAAAGCTACTTTACACAATGTATTGTTCGATAGAGTCTGAAATAAATAAAACAGATTTATTTTAAATGTGACATTTACTGGCAACATCTCACAGCAGTTGTTTCAAGGCTACTTGACAAAAGAAAATGTTGTGCAAATATCAAATGCATCTCACCTCATAGAAAATACAATATGTCGGAAAATAGGTATGTCGGTCGAAAAAATTGAAGTTAGGTATTTGTACAACGCTCGGTATTATTACAGTACGACGCGTTGTTAAATTAACCCTACCGCTCTTATAATGTAAATACCTATTAATCAATCCCTTTATTACCTATGAAAACGAATCTGTACAAGTTACTAATCTGTAAAATTGACAGCTGACTTGTAAAATTTTACAAGTTAGTAGCTGTTCATATGTTTATAAAAAAAAACGATGCACGTTGCCACAGTAATACTTCCGAAAAATCATTTGATTATTATCAATTAGCTATTTAATTTGAATTGGAAAATTACAGTCATAATTTATTTTACAAAATTTTGCCGTACCTATACTTAAAGTTATTTACCCAGTTTTTATTTTAAATGATAGATTAAACATAACTCTATTAAGCTACTGTCGTATATTTTTTTAATTTTAGCTACGAACGATAGGAAGCAAAAATTCTTCGTAATTAAATACAATTTTTACAGTATAATTGAATCAAATTTGAAAAAATGAGACAGGAGCTCAATAGAGACATGTTTACTCTACCATTTAAAAAAATCATGAATTTTCTTACTTAAAGTATGCGACGATAAAAAGGAATTTAGTAAAATCTGATGAGATTGTATTTTCCCGCCTTAATTCAAATAGCTAATTAATGAAGTAGGATGCATTTAAACGATAAAATCAAATGTAATTTAAAGCCGAAGTGCAAAAAATCAAATTTTATAACAATGTAATTCGAACGCTTTTGGTCACCGGTTTCCCCCTTAACATGTCAGAAAAATTCGAAAAATTACTTTCTGATTTACTGAAAGTATCAACAAACCTGATCAACTCCTGTATCGTAATGGCACTATGATATTTGTTTGGCAAGAAATATGTACTAGAGGTAAATTCAGTTAAGGAGAACCCTGCGCGAAGTACGAATTCTCGTCTTAGAAAGAGAGGCATAGATGATAAACAAGAGGAAACTACGCTACTGTCTGTTCTACAGAACATCAGCTTCAATATCTGTTATTCTCATGTTGAGTTCGTAGTGTTTTGCTTCGTGGAACGCTGTGAATTTTATAATTGATTGTGATTGAGTTATATTTTAGTTTTCTTTGAAAGTTAAGTGAAGTGCAGCGTAGTATATAGTCGCTAGCTCCATTTTTGTAAAACGGGTAGTACATAACAAGCTCCGCCTTCTCGCGCAGCTCAGGGTCCTAGATATCTGAATTTTACTCCACTAACAAAGTTCTGATCAGAAAAGGGACTTTTGTAAGCCACATGTCGTCAATCATTTACGATCACTTCGTGTTACATCAAAAGTGTCCTGTAAAAATTTGAGCATTAATTGCAATGAAATCTCGGGCATTAAGTGGCATTATCTCTCGTTTAAAACGTGGACGTTCTTGCTAAGTAAGGCAGGTAATCTGTGCAGATTATAATGGAAATACATGCAATATGCAGTTGTATAAATTAGTCCAGGCGTCCGAGGGTGGCTATAAAAACGATTAGCAGTATTCAATGATGAGAATTCGGCTTTAGAACTGGAAACTCGCCATTGAAACAACGTTCCGTTTGATAAACGACAACACATAAAAAATGAAAAGGATATAACGGAAGGAAATAAAGAAGAGAATCAAATGGATGTTTCGATAAAAAAATAAACACATTCGTTTTGTAAAAGGAAACTGACTCCGGAGAGAATCGAGAAATGTTGCCACGACGTAAATAATAAATAAAAAAATTACTTTGTCTACGAGTAATGTATAACATGAACATTACATGAGTGATGTTTGCTACATAATGCCATATATTAATCCCGCAGGGAATAATAGTCAGTATTCCCTCCTCTGCACCAATCAGAAAATTACTTTGCCTGAATCAATTTCTCACTGCAAAATATTTTTATAAAAAACATTGCAGTGTTTTATGATGGAACTATGGTGATAGAGAAATTACATTTGGAAATGTCAAAATATTTGCATAATTATATATTATTCAAATCTTGTATAATAATAAATTATTCGTAGATAAAGTACATTATTCTCTCCGATGATTAAAACCCTTGCTCGCTTTGCTCGCTCATGTTGTAAACTTCATCTTCGATAATAATAGCATCCATTATAGCGTCGTTGTATAATATACTATAATCCAAGACTCATAATATATTCATTATTGTTCATTTTCAAATAAAGAGTAGGTACTTTAAATCATTTTGTCGCCGATTGACAGGCATAGTGCTATTTTATTGACAGCTGACACTGACAATCTGTGAAGTGTCACTTTTTGTGCCTAGTCAATAAAATTATTTTTAATACCTACCTAGGCAGTAAAAGTAATTGTTGCTATAGTGCATCAATAAAATATCATGAAAATTTGTATTTTCAAAGCAATAATAACATAGTTTGATGGCAATACAACCTGTCAACATATTGAAAATAATCACTAAATTAATATTAATAATTAATAGCAATTAGCGAAAAAATAATGTGTTCAACATGGCAAAATACAGATTTACTGCCTAAGCTAGATTCATGGCCTCGGCGGCGCCTCGTCTATAAAACTCTATCCACGGCAGTAAATTTATTATTTTTTGCCTAGTTAAACAAATAACTATATTCATTTGACAGTTTTACCCTTTCATGCTTCAGAACCTTAAATAAAAAATCTGACGTGGACACCACATGACTTCCTTGTACGCCTATTAAACTGTTCATACTTTTCTTAATAACTAAAATGTAGAATTATATTATACAAATATATTAATATATAAGTACTACTGCTACTATACTCACAAATATATTTTAGTCATTTTATTTAAACTGCAGAAGAAGATATAAACGATATTTTACTATTGTCACTGTCATGTCATATTTTACGTAGTAACAAATTTTAATCGATCATGGACTACAAGATAACGAAATACTAAATTATAAATATATACTTTAATTATTCTTAAATGATACCAGATACAAAAATATTTATAAAATACCGATTGTAGGTAATAATCACATAATCTTTCATTTAAAATAAAATAAAATTTGTCTCGAAATATTTGAAAAAAGTACTACTTCCGGTTTGTAGATTGAAACCAAAAATAGGAGGTGCACAACTAGATGTTATAACAGACCTAAATACAAAATTTCAACTTTCAACGTCTAACCGTATTTGAGTTATGCGACACACATACGTCCGTCCGTACGTACGTCCGTCCGTACGTACAGACGTCACGACGAAACTAGTCATAATGGATTCAGAAAAGGTCAAAACGGATATTTCCATCAAAATCTGAAAACCGAAATTTTTCGCGATTACAATACTTCCTTATTACTCCGCACAAGGAAGTAAAAAGAAATTCATTGTCATCAATAAATTACAAATTTTTCTTTTGCAAGATTGTTTGAACATTAAAAATAGCGGCGCCGCTATTTGACAGAAAATTCTCACTAGGACTATTTTATAAAATTTCAAGGCATTAAATATAGAATCCTCAAAGAATCCTTGTGTGAACAGGATAATGTATGTATATGTGTGTCTACTCCTCTATTCAATAAAATCTATTTGACTTCATGTTGTCATTGCATGCATGAAGAGTATTCTGCACAAAAGCAATAAAACAATCATTGGATGATTTATTAGGTGCAAAGCAGTCGCACATGTAGAATTTAAATTCGCTGTTAACTGCACGCAAGCATATATGAAATATTACATGGTATATACCTACATCCTATTTGCGCTGAATTTTAATGCTACTAACCAACCACTATATTTACTAACTCGCACTCGTAATAGTGAGTGCGAATTTAACTTGCTCTTGAACTACAAACTTGTGATGTTTTCGTGGACTATTTTCTTTGATACGATGGGCCAAGGACTGAACTCTATAAATAAAAATAGAGGAACATACTTTCAGTTTACTTTTAGATCTTACATCAGGAGTACCGAGATCTGAGGTGATATATTTAGCAATTTGTTGCCCAATTTATATGCGATTATCACCATAAAGGCCTAACACTTTTATTAAAAATTTCATAATGAAATTTTACAAGAATCATGAATCATTATATTAATAATTGCTGTGACATAAATAAGCAAAACTTTGAGCTAATATTTATATGTTTATTAATTCTTACCTACACAAAAATAATGATGCCGTCGAGAAAAGAAATTTCTTGTCTCATTCTCGGCTTGTCTCGAAATTACGAGACGAGTACCAATAAATATCTCTTCTCAGATTTTCGAGAAGAGTTCAATATTAATATTACGAAACCAAAAATATAGTTCTCGACAAATTCTCGAAACTATAAATCTTTGAAAAAATGGATATTATTCTCTTCGAAAAAGGCAAAATATCTTTTTATTTTATTCTGCTCGTAGCATTTTATGTTTTGATATAAATATTTTAATTTATAAAACAAGAATTGTGTGAAATTTAACAGAAATATACAAAAAAATTCATAAATACTCTTCTTGATTTTTTAATAACATGGCAACAACTTTTTTCGAGAAATTGAGATAAGACGAGAATCGACTTCTTTGAGACGAGCTGGAAATGACTGAAACGAGAATACTTAAATTTCTCGTCTCGAAAATTTGAGACGAGACGATAATTGACTATTTCTCGTTTCGTCTCGTCTCACGGCATCACTACACAAAAATTAAATTTTTATTTCGATATTGATAAAATACATTTGTGAGAAGGCGGTTGTAGACAGATTTTGTTAAACAAATTAACCCATCGACAGTAATAGTTATTTACGTAGCGAGCTTAGTAAGTTAATATTTACGGGCGAGGTTGACAGTTCGGAGGGCGAGCGGCGAAGGAGACTCCTTAGTCCAATGAGCCCTGTAAAGATTATTTGTAACCGAGCCGCTTACAAAATTGTATTTCCACGTTCACTGCGTTTTTTGGATAAATTAACTTGCTGGTAGAACAATTGATAGAATAGACTTCTATGAGCCTTGTAATGTATTACAGGTCTAAAGCTTTAATAACTCATTTACTTAGCTCCCGTAATACCTGTAAAGTGTCATTTACACAGAAGGTGGAGATAAAAAATCCTTTTTAGTAATTTTTACATTTATTTAACAAAGTGTAAGTTTTTTTTGTAAATTTCATTCTATAGCCGTGTAAAATATATGAGATCAGAGATTTCAAAACCAAAGTCACAGAATTGACTTTTTATAACATGCTTTCTTGCTTTGAATTTGATAGTGATTTTCATGAGATGAGAAATATAAGTTTCAGCTTTCTTTATTTATAAATGAAAATAGGAAACAATATTGTTATGAATGTGTTGTAAGAGCGAAAAATACGTGTTGATCGTAATAGAAATTTATGCAACGATAGTCTAGGGCAATAGATTATAGGAAACATGTCACCATGCGCAAACAAATTGATCTCTGTCGCTAGGAGTCGTAGAGTTTCGCCACATTGAAAACAAAAATGCATTTCCAACGATTGGATGTTAAGTGGCAAAGTTTCAAAGTTGGAGAAAACAAACAGCACTCAGTAAATTACCAACACGTTATATTGTGAACGAAGTGTTTAACTCCCCAACTCACTGTTTTATTATCCGTGCAAAATTCGGCGCAAAGATTAACGAAAGTACTTTGAAAAGTTTCCTTTGTGAAAAGGATACAAAAATGAAACAAGTTTTTCACATAAATTGCATTTCTCTTCTTAATATAATGAATATTTACATTTCTGTTGCGCTGTACAAAAATGTGAGTTCATAGGAAATGGAAGGAAAATAAAATAACGTAAAAACTAGATTATATTCAAGATGTTTGCCAACTCTAAATCCGACCAGTGTAATATGACTTGTATTTTTCATCACGGAAAAATGAAATTTAAATGTATATTACTGCTACGTTGTATACGTTTTCATATTATATTCTGCACACATTTACAAAAAATATTCATCATTTTAAAGATATAAATAATTTGTTCGTTCACTGCTTTTGTCATTTCCATTAACTATAATAATAAAACTAAGTTTCAACCTCTTAACATATACACTGTTTTAGTTTTTTTAGACATAACCTTAATTCCTAGAATACTCTCAACTTTATATTTTTCCACTCTTTTCCCCACTACTACGACTGTCTAAAACCAACCCGAAACTCGTACTTTACCACATCCTATTCCTAATAATGCAATGTCATTTTGAAGTTGAAAAATAATGTAAAAGTGTTTTCGTTGCGACTAAATTGTTAGTTTATTATTGACTTAAAGGTAATGTTTTATAAACATTTAATAGAAAAAGAATGGATCTACAGATGTGCCTTTTTAAAATTTTAAAAATTAATTTCTATCAGGAGATCCGTGTAAAGTTTGCGTAAATTGGAAATTTTTATGAAATTTTATAATCATGTACAACTTTTTACTTCCTTGTACGGAGTAATAAGGAAGTATTGTAATCGCGAAAAATTTCAGTTTTCAGATTTTGATGGAAATATCCGTTTTGACCTTTTCTGAATTCATTATGACTAGTTTCGTCGTGACGTCTGTACGTACGTGCGTGCGTACGTGCGTACGTACGGACGTATGTGTGTCGCATAACTCAAATACGGTTAGACGTAGAAAGTTGAAATTTTGTATTTAGGACTGTTATAGCATCTAGTTGTGCACCTCCTATTTTTTGTTTCAATCTACAAACCGAAAGTAGTACTTTTTTCAAATATTTCGATAAATATTTAATTTAAGACAAATTTTTTAATTTTAAATGAAAGATTATGTGATTATTACCTACAATTGGTATTTTATAAAAAAAAATGTATCTGGTATCATTTAGGAATAATTAAAGTATATATTTATAATTTAGTATTTCGGTATCTTGTAGTCCATGATCGATTAACATTTGTTACTACGTAAAATTTAAATGATTATGACATGACAGTGACAATAGTAAAATATGCTTTATATCTTCTTCTGCAATTTAAATAAAATGACTAAAATATATTTGTGAGTATACTAGTATAATAAGTTAAAAGAATTTTTTATATTATTCTACATTTTAGTTATTAAGAAAAGTATGAACACACAAGGCGTTCAAGGAAGTCATGTGGTGTCCACTTCAGATTTTTTAATTAAAATTTTAAAAAGGCACAACTGTTAATTGATCCTTTAAGTATATAATCCTTATTGAAATACAATTCTACCATTCTTGTACTGGCCACAAAACACTCGTTAGTACGTTTTGTGCTAGATTTTAGGAGGTAGAAGGGGCTCTTAACCACCTTGACTGAAGATAATTGAAATAAGAGAAGGATAATCTCAATTTTAGCACCAAAAATTTTTCTATTCTAATTTCAAAGCAAGAAAATAACAACCCGATGATGAGTTTCGTGTCCGTGCATAGCATACTTATTTCTGAATATCTAAAAATATACTTCAATGCAGAAATGATGCATTAAATGCATATTACTCAACTGGTTTCCTGCCCATCCTCTTAATGTGTTCGTGACAGAATGCAATACGATAACTAGAGATATTTACAGCTTCGTTCAGCAAAAAAATAAGTAGTCATTACCACTACAGTAAGTTATTGTATGTTTATGAGAATTTTATTGTATATTCCTCATGCAATTTTCGATGCAGCGTTATTATATTTTTTATTTAATATTTACAACAATAATTAATATTTCATTAAATGAATCATTAATTTTTAAATTTATATTTATTTAATAGTATCTTAATCTATGGTAAAATTTTAAAAAAATTGGGTTTATCCAAAGATTGTGCAGAAACATAAATTTAGATAATTCTTTTTTTAAGATCTTGTCAATCAAAATTAATCCTAATATATATTTATAGTTATAGATATACACACTTACAATAGTGTGGAATTGCGAGGACACTAACTAAACTAGCATTTAAATTTACTATCCATACCACACTTTGAATGTTAGAAATTATAAAAAAATGTAAACAACTCATTTTATATAAGACTTTTTTCGCACTTGTCTTTTAGTAAACTCGCCCTCAGGCTCGTTTTACTAAATTTGGATGCATGCGAAAAAATCATGTCTTATAAAACTTGTTTTTTTCCATAGAGATTTTTTGAGGATTCTTTTAGTCCAAGAGCTAGCGGTTAAATTAGTGTGGACATTTTATTAGTCCTGAAATTGAAGGACTTGGACCTTGCATGTCTACTGAAGATGGAATGTAAGTCTGCCAGTCCTAAGTGGCCGGATTAGGTTTCCTCAAGTAAAATGATAATAAATGATGTTTTATATTTTCATAACTGTCAAAAATTTGCTTGTTTTCGGGTTATCAGCTCTTATGATTTAATATTTTTATTATTATTTATGCATAGGTAAGCAGATAAACACTGATGACTAGCAAAGTTTTGACATTCATGAAAATTTAAAATGTAGTAATTTATTATTTTTATGTGGTATATTTAAGATTGGAGGAGTAGAAACGTTCTGGCAATATGTTTTATAAATAAGAAATAGGTATCGTTTATTTCCACCTCTACATACGCCAGAACTCTTCATTTATATAATTAACATTTTTGTAATTCTACTTTTGATACTTGAGGAAGCCTAATACGGCCACTTTGGACTGACAGACTGGACATTCCATATTCAGTAGATATACAAGGCCCAAGCCCTTCAATTTCACGACTAATAAAATGTCCACATTAATTTGACCGCTAGCTCTTCTTCTATTTCATGCTTTTGACTTTTTTAAGAAAAATACTCCTGGTAAGAATTTTTTTTAGTGTATCTTGGAAAAGAATAATTTCTGATTGATATCTTCAAAACAGGATTAAGCAAAAATTGCTTGACGTAAAATTTTGTTTATTACAATAATCCCGAGATAAAAAGTATTGATCGTTCAAAATATTGCATTATCATTCGCTAATTCAGCATCATTATAATGTTTCTTTCTGGCGCTGCGCAAAGAAATCTGTGGCTGCCACAATTCAATTATCCCATAACGAGCGTTTAAAAGCTCGGCTATGGCCACAAAATGAAAATCTATTTATCCGGCAGTAGATCCTTCGTTTCCCGCCATACATCTCTCATTGTGCTCTGACGGGGCCTTAATGTTTGACATTATCTGCCGAGAAAAAACACAAAGGGGCATTTTTCCAGCCTGACTTACTTATTTCCCTCCGCTGTTCCGACTTTCCCTTGATTCATTGGCGTGCAAGGAACATTTCCACCGACCTGACAAATAGTGGCCACACAAAGAAATAATTGAATGCTGAGAAAGAGGAAAATAGGAAATGACAATGGAGTTATTGAAGCCAAAGTGGATGAGCCATTTTACCGATATTACCTGGGATGCAATTTGCCACAGACTTTTAAAACTACCTTCATTGCCACTATTTCTCGTCCATTCCTTACTACTTTTATGTGTCATTAATTATCATTTCATAAATAATTTTAGTGTACGAGTATAATATTCTAGTTATTCTACATACCTACTAAAAGTAAAATTAATTGCTCTCAAATTACTTTCCAATGGAACTACATATTATTATATTAAATTCTACTGGTTGCAACCCAATTTTATAAATTACAATTTATCGAATAATTATTATTGTTATTTGATTTTGGATGAAAAATGTTTTACGTCACTCGGGGGAGGAAAGCAGTGTTTTCCTCTTGCTAATGGAGGGAGGGAAGCGAGTTTTCCCTCCCGCTCGGGAGGACCGTACTTGTTTTGAAAACTTGAAAACAGTGTTTTCCTCCCGCGCGGGAGGAAAACACTGTTTTCTTCCCGGTACTGGCGGGAGGAAAACATTGCAAGAAAGGTGATTTCGAGGCCCTCGTGACGTAAAATATTGTGTGTCCCACGGGAGGGAAGGCTATTCCTCCCTTAGGCGAAGCCGGCGCCCTCGCTCGGGCCGCCGCTTGGCCCGCGGGAGTAATAGCAATTACACCCTTGAGCGAAGCCGGCGCCCTCGCTCGGACCGCCGCTTCGCCCGCGGGAGTAATAGCACGCTTCCCTCCCTAGGTGCACAAAATACTATTTTTATTCACGACATGCGGAGAAACACAATTTTATTATCGCGAAATAGTGAGAAAAGTAAATTTTCCCTCTCTAGAGAGGAAAGTAAGCAACAATCACCAATGTTATTTTATGATAAAATATTTTATAAATTTTATTTAAATTTATTTTTTTATTGTAAATTCCGATTTAATAGTGGTATACTGTAAACTATTATTTTACAATTATTATGTCTTATACTACTTATACTATACTAACTTAATAGTATATTGTGCAACTAGGGACGAAAGTGTCCCGAGATGCACACGATATTTTTTTCAATACCTGCACCGAAAAGCAATTAGAAGTTGAAGAAAGGATGAACCGGATGATGATAACATTGGAAAAATGTATAATAATTTTGGTATAAAGCGGCAGAAAATCAAGTGGATTTCCTCAGGGTGCATGGTATTGAAAAAATTTCATTTGACATATTGACTGCAGTGAAACGTTTCATTGTTTCTAAACGTCAGTTTGACAGATGATGACAGTTTGTTATAAGTTCAAGTTCTATATGTTTCTTTTACATTATCATTATGTTTCTTAAATATTTAGTGATAAAAATGTTGTGTCTAACACTTTTTCCACTTTCGCTCGCTTCGTTCGTGACTCGAACTTCGAGCTCGAATTCAAAAGTGGATGAAAATAGCAGGTACTCGATGAGCTAGAGAATGTTTTACATCAGATATTAGTTATGTCTCTTTTGACATAAATTTTGAAGTACAAAGCGAACAATACCGTCTCATAACACACCGTCTGCGACTTATATTTGTCTTGTTCCTCTGCCAGTTACAAACTAGAAAATTGAAATATGAAGTTGCGAGCGCGAGGATTCGCATTCTAACTTCATTTACTTTGCGACGAAGAAGTCGGTGTTGGTTTTCGAATCACATAGACGAGTAGCAAGGGCTTATTACACAGTAGACGCGGGGAATTCATATGTTCATCACGATGCCGCAAACTCCTAATCATGTAACTTCATTTTTAGACGGGGATTTCGTATTCCCTTTGCGAGATGCGAGGGAGGTGTTTCTTTATCTCAGGGGCTCAACTTGTGGGGGAAAATTCCATGATACTTATGATTTATTGACGATTGACTGATCAGGGTAACCCACCACTAATATGTAACGGTAGTGAAATCGACAAATTTATGAAATGAAATTTAAAAATAAAAATAATTAAGAAAAAATTCAAATAGTAGTTGTAATAAATATGTAATCTGGAAAATTAAAAATACCTAACCTACTATTTTAAAGGTAAAACCACGAAGTATAATATAAACACAGGATACTTCGTATCTTAGCAATAATGTAGATTCGTGGCATTTCTGTTTAACCTGTGCGTGAAAGAAAAGATCACATCTGGGCCCGTGCGTTACCATCGTTACCGTTGTTTATCGTCATTTTCTGTCTCACTAAAAGATAAACAGAAAGGCCACACTTCATCCGCCATAGTGTCCACTCAATAATATATGGTCCTTCGAGCCGGATGTATATAGTACTTAAAGGTAATATCTAACATTAAATAATATCCGGTGCTTCGAACCGGTAATGGCAATATGTAATATTCAATGGTCCTTCGAGCCGGATTATTATGTTTCTATATTTATACATCAAGTCATGAATGTGTTTATACTATCCTAGGGTGATAAGTTTCTAAGACAGAGAATCCTTTTGTGCAAAAGCTCAAGACTTTATAAATCGCCAAAGAGATTTAAAAATCAAGTGATTTCCGTGGTCCACAGTAATTAATGTTTTACTTCCCATATAACTTTATTACCGAGTAGGTAGTACAGTACAAATTTGACATTTTTTTTTAACTATTAAAATTTTGTGCCGATAGTATTATTTGTAAAAACAGGAAAGAAACTTAACTATTTAAAAACAAAAATTAATGTGTCTATATTACTATAAAATACAATAATAATAATCGCATACACGGTATAATCGAAACAGCACAGCCAAGTTGGGTCAAAGGTGTGATAAATGTGTATATGTATATGTAAGACACAATAAATATTATTCTATCTAATTACTTTTTGTTGAACGTTTCTCTAAATTGTATTAAAATAATTCAAGTCTATATATTTTACAATAATATAGGTTTGCGATTGAATATCACTCTCAATAACGATTGTGTACAAATGTCTTCCAGTTTTCCTTTGTGTATCAGCATTTCTCATCGAAAGAATCATAAAATATCAAAAAAATTCTGTAGAAGATGTTGTAAATGAAGCTGGTATTGTTATATTTCCCACATGATTCCGCCCAACAGGTGAGCTTGTGTTCGTGCGAAATATGATCTCACAAATGTGTAAAATACCGCGGGTGGTAACTCCCAAGCTTACGGCAAATAGGTTTTCTATACAAGGAGGGAATTTCCAAGACTTGAATCTGGAATTTAATAAAACTTCGTTATATTCATTGAATAAAGAATTTTGTTCGCCGTTAACGTGAATGGTTGTTTGCTTTTGGGTTTATTTTTAATATCAAGATTTGAAATAAAATCATTGCGATGTTTATAGCAAGCTCGTTTATAACAAACACGGTAAAAGCCAACTTAAATTACTATAACACATTTTATAAGTTCAATCTTGAGTTTTGTAAAGCTGTATCGGACGGCCAATTTTTATAAAGCCTCATTTTCACCGACTGTTTTAATGCTAAATGCATAATGATTTGTGCGTAAGGCGTAATGCATAATGATTATTTATTAGATGGCCATTTCCACCCTATTTTGTTTAATGATTAATTCGGCAGAGGTGACATTTGATTTTGTAATTTAATCATTACCGGCATTTTTACGATATTAAGGAATGAAAGAACTGTTAATTTCGTAAGTAAGGTATTTATTTCCATATTTAGAAAAAGATAGAAATTGACAACTCGAAACAAATAATAAATATGACACATGTCAATCATTATGCTTGTGCATTAAGTAGGGTTTACATTATGTGATTTATCATATGATTTCGCATATGATAAAGTCGTAAGAGATATCATCTGATCAAACATGTCTGATGCTTTATTGATTTCATGTTCACATCATAAGAGTTTATGATTAGTATACTTCAACTTTATTTGACAGTACACTTATCATTTTGCCCATTTTGGTTCAGTCAGCTTTGAGTAATATTATTAAAATGGACAGAGATGAAACTTATCAAATGTCGTGTTGCATTACTCGTCCAACCTACCTACAAAATTAAATAATTCTAGATAATTTATTGTAATAAAAATAATAGTCACTGATTATTACAATTATTATTTGGACTATTTTAATATAAAAATTACCTTACTTTGGTCATTTTGAAATTATATTATCAAATTCTGAAGTTTACAATACCGGACAGCACCTGACATTAACATTAACATAACCTCAATGTCAATGAAAATCATACAAAAAATCATATGAAAATAGGAACAGTTCTATTTCTGAAATGTTCTTATGTTTCGTCATGACTTGTCTTATGAGTTCGCTTATGAGTCGTTCTGTATGACAAATCGAACAGTGCGAACATAAAAATAAACACATATGATTTACCATATGCCAAATCATATGATAAATCACATAATGTAAACCCTACTTTACGCATTATTTGGAGTTTGCAAAGTTTTGTTCTTATGCATTGCTCTTAGTACTTATGTATTAATCATAGTTTTTAAGTATTAAAGCATTCGGTGGAAATGAAGCTTAAGTGTAGAAATGTGTATCATTTCTTAAATGTAGAATAACCAGGAAAACAAAATAATTTGAATAGCTTTCAATAACGAAACTTTTTGATACACTTTTAAGTTCATTACAGCGAACATTAAAGTTTGTAATTGCAACAAAGTGTACCAAATATAACTCCCTGCTGTGCTCATAGATAAGAGGTCATCAAATCCATTAATTCATTTTATTAACAATAAACGCAAACAAAGTTGATTGGAGTGTTCTTCAAAACTACTCTGTACTCTTGAAGTGGAATCAATGGAAGTACACCGAAAGTGCCTCGTTAAAACTTAAAGTCGTCTCGTCTACGTTACTTATTGTCCGGGGCTTGACATTCCTCTGCAGACAGAGAAGAAGAAAAAGAAGAAACGATGACCACCAGAGCACAAAAGATTCAAATATTCGAAAACATTCAGAATTAATTAAACTTCTCATGTATTTCTATCTATGTCCATCATAACCTAACTTTTAAAGTATTAATTCTGCTGGCTATATTTTGTTGGTTATTTTCGTACGGAATAGCAAATCAATACTAAGTCAAATCATTACTTAGTAGGAGGCTTTCAGCTGGATTATATCACTCGAGACGAATTGCAAACGTTTTGAAGAAAATATGAACGTGTTTCTGAAATATTTCGCCATTATTTATGCGAATAAGACTTACGACGAGATATACGAGTATTTCATGGGTTGGAATATTTAACTTACATTTAAATTATTCTTAAATTTACGAAAAAAGTTATCACTAGTTCTACTTATTTATTAAAAATTTAATCGTATCATCAACTGCAATTACCTTTTAATATGCAACATTTATTGATAATTATAAACAACATAATACGTTAGTAACTTATAATACGTTAGATACTTATAATTCATTAGTTACGAACTTCATACGTTAGATACAACCATGATAATATCAGAACCTTTTATAATATGCAAATTGTCAACTAATTGACAAATAAAATTGTTGATTTATCTTAACATCGCTGTCGTCGATGATACGATTAAGCTTTGAATATAACGCGACTATATGCGATTTATGCCCCCTTGGATGATCAAAGAGACTCGGTTTCACATCGTCGCTTAGCAACATCTTCGATATTATAAATCGCATAATATTCTTGTTATATTAATAGCTACAGTTGCTGCGATAATTCCACTCCTGTATAAAGTAAGCCATAAACAAAACACAATTTTATCACTTTATCAGCGGATAAAAAGGAAGGAATCTTTTTGCAAGTGATAAAACATTAATTTTTCTAAGCAACCAAATAATAAACAAAACACTAAAATGCCATTTGCTTCATATTTCTAATATTTGTCAGTTAAATGATTAGATTTTGAGAAAATTTGTGAAGAAGAACCAAAGGAGTCGTTAAATTATCTCGTTGAATTTCACTCGAGCATTATATTTCCCCCGAATAAATTTCTGTTTGACATCTCAACCTTGTCACCTGACAGCAATTTGTCTCGAAAAATTGTTTTAAAATAAAAATATTTAAAAATTAATCTTTTCAAATTGCTAAGCAACAAGGTTTCAATACAAACAGAAATTTATTCGGCGAAATAAAAAGCTCTTGTGTAATTACAGTTGATAATTCATTGCTGCGATATTTTCATATTAAGTACAATGAAATGTACACTCATATATACGGAATATTTTAATCAATAATATGTTTAAAAATTTAAATACAGAGAGTTTTTTTTATAAGTAAACATAGGGCATGTCATTACCATAGTTACAGTGTTACAGAATGACAGCAATGCATTAGAGCGTTTTTTTTATCATTAAACATAGGGATAATAATTAACATACGAAAATAAATATGAAATATAAGTTAAAGAAATGATAAATTATTTATTTATGTTTTCCACACTTAAGAACTAGGGAGATACATTAAACTAATGAGAATTTAAGAACTAGGTAGACACTTAAAAAATAATGTGTACAATGGTGACAGAATGAATGTTGAACAATTAAAAAATCGAATTAGTGCTGCTTCCAAAATATTACTCCCCAGCAAATGCTATAAATTATTTTTATAATCGTTTAGGATATTGTTTAGAAGATAATGGTTCCAATTTTGAGCATTTAATTCGTTTAAAAAAATTCTCATTAGCTTAATGTAGGTATCTACCTAGTTCTTAAGTGTAGAAAATATAAATAAATAATTTATCATTTCTTTAATTTATATTTATTTTAGTATGTAATTATCCCTATGTTTACTGATAAAAAAGACGCTCCAATACATTGCTGTCATTCTGTAACACTGTAACTATGGTAATGATCTGCCCTATGTTTACTAATAAAAAAAACTCCCGGTATATATTGATTCGTAATTGCTTTAATATTTAATTCAAGTAAAATATTATATTACTTTATCTACGTCTGTATTTAGTAATTATTTTCTTTATATGATAATTTGACATGACTGCTGTCAAAATATTTTATTTTTTGAAAACAGATTGTAATGT
The DNA here is from genome assembly GCA_947534325.1 of Agonum fuliginosum. NCBI lineage: Eukaryota > Metazoa > Arthropoda > Insecta > Coleoptera > Carabidae > Agonum > Agonum fuliginosum. The sequence goes on along the minus strand of OX384039.1, from coordinate 32,114,736 downwards.
ATACATAATGACATTGACTAAAAGTTTTGTAATGTGTATACATCCTTTCACAGAAATAAGGATCATAAAGAATAAAATTACAAATAATATGCGAGACATTGTTTATTATTGAAGCTCTTGGCTAATCATTGTGTCGTACTCGTACTCTACTACGCAGAAACTAATATAAATAGTCACAAAAGAAATAGAAGTTTAGTGAAAATAGTTTCCATTGTGCGGGTCGTTCATTGTGTTTCTATTTCTCAACAATTTGCCTGCTATTATTTGGTTATTTTTGCAACTAGAGTCACGAACAATGTTATGAAATGCGCTCGGCTGACATTTATTAGTCCTGGAACTTCCTGCAAGAAGACAAGCAGGTCACCAAGTATCAAAAGGTTGCACTACGCGTACCCATTGTAATATTGCAAATTCAAAGGTCGAAAAGATATTTTTCTTTAATAAGAGACGTTATTATTCATCCGTATCTTAATGGAGTTGTTAGAATTTTTTGCTTTTGAGATTATTAGATTTGGTTCGCGTATTTTTATTTTGCTGGCCACAGAAGAATTTTAAATCTGCATATTTTAGCATATTAATAAAATATTTTATACTTTGCGTATTTCTGCAAATATTCAATACAAAATTTCAATGGGTTTTGATGACGGAATCAATTCCTTTGAAATAACAAATCGGCAAATTGAATTTTTAATGTTGAAAAAAGTTTATAAAGGAAATTTATTCCAAACATATACGCCCATGAGATACGTCTTTAACATAATTTTATTTTTGTAAATAACCAGCAACACAATTTACACCACCAAACAATAAAATAAGTTACAAAAAATAGTCATCATCAAACGAATGTTTGACTATAAAACGAAATGAGTGTTCTTAAAAGTACAGATGACAATAATGCCTCATTCATTGAAATTTGAAGAAATTAATTTCACTGTTCACAGTTCGAAATTTGTGTATTGGCTGTTTGTCTTGTCAGTGTCAGCACAAAATGTATTTGTATTTGGCGATGAAAACTTAATAAAGAAAAATGAAAACAAATGTAGATTTTGTAGATATAATTGCCAAATTTCCCTGTTTGACCGGTAAAATAAATATATTTTTTCTCAATTAATAGAACTAACCCTAAATTTACTTAAGAAATTTGGGGTTTGGAACATTTCTACGAATTGAAATTCGAGTGCACCAAATTTCAGTTTGATGAACGCAAGTACACATTGCCATATGACAAGCTTCGCAAATTTTACCGGATTTAATCAAATTTCGAACTGTGAACGCAGCTTTAAGGTTTACATTTATGTTTACGTTTTAGGAAGTTTGAATACATCTAAGTAAATACGAAGCATTCACAGTGCTTGAAAGAAGAACGTAAGGACTCGTATTTAGTTATATGAATTTAAACTTTCTTAAACTGCATTCACACAAGCTTTTAGTTTTAAGGTTTACATTTATGTTTACGTTTAAGAAAGTTTAATTTCATAGAACTAGATACGAGCATTCACACGTCCCACTTTCAAGAACTATGAATGCTCGTATTCAGATAGATGTATTTAAACTTTTTTAAACGTAAACATAAATAATGTAAACCTTAAAACTAAATGCTTATGTGAATGAGGTTTAAAACACACTAAATTACATCATGGGAGTAAAGAAAAATATATTTAAATAATAATGTGAGTAATGTTCATTAGAATGTTGTAAATTTATTTTTGGAAAAGTTCCCTCGCGAGTTATTTTGTCTCGTAAAGACCGAGTTTAGCAAATACATCAAAGAGAATTAGTTAAAGTAATTTCCATTGTTCTCTGTATTTACTGTTGGACTTGTTCTTTTAACCTACATATTTACTTACAAGAGTAGCAAAATATTTTAGCAATAGTTAATCCCGGAACGCAGGCGATGTTTTCTGAGACAACAGACAAAGCTCGAGCACTTCACACTGAAGAGCAAGCTACGATTCGTGATTCCCAAAAAGACGAAGACGAGGAAAAATAACTTTAGTCATTTTGGCGCAGTCGTGCGCCCATTCCACACCCGAAAATAAAATCTAGAATGCTCATGGACAGGAAAATGCAAATCTACAAAAATTATAAGTAATAAAATATTCATTTCTGGGAAAATTCATACTGAATTCATACCTAAAATTTTAGATAACTAAATAAACAACCCAGTACCATTCTTGAGTCCCACATACTCCGTTTTGACTATAACTTTCTAGATTTGCATCTTCCTGACAATGGACCAGATTCAGTCAAGGCTGATCCTCTCACCCAAGCCCTTGTTACAACCACTAGCCAGTGCCTGATGATGATCGAAAGATCGAAACGCGTCGTGATCAACCTAGTGTCGAGTCTTGTATCCCAGTTAGTGTTGTGTTTTGTTTTTTGCATTGAATCATACATTTTATCGATCTTTGTATCAAACCTTACACCATACACTAATCTGGATACATTACTCATTGACGAGTTCATAAACGGAACGATTTTGTTTTATATTATTGTGACAATGAACTTCGGAAATTCAGATATCATTAATTTTAATTTTTGAAAGCTCCAAATTTTAAGTTTATGTTTACCACTTAGTAAAGGTATTTTAAGTTTCCCACTTAACAAAATTAAATCCCCAGACCAATTCAAGAATGTGAACATATTGGCTTGTTACTTGCTATTTTTGCCCATTTACATCTTATTAACATCCTAGGGATTGCTAATGTCCGCCCTTAGTAGCATTATCTATGTAACATCCCAATGTTAATAATTTAGTAATAATATCCCAATTGTATATACCATGTAATTCTATGAGATGGTTGTATTGAGTATATAATTTGTATCGTACTCAGGATGTGGCTAGAATAGACTTAAATAATGTCACTTAAAGTAGGTACAAGAATTAGATATTTTTAACATCCCATGGACGATTCATGTCAAGTGGATTATTATGTGAAATACTATATTTCTTAAATATAAATGTAAACCTTGAAACTAAATGCTTATGTGAACGAGGCTTAAGTTTCAAGACTTGGATCTTCTGGTATGACATTTTCTTGTGAATGCATCTAGATTTTTATTTTCCAGTGTTGAAGCCATTTCCGTCGTTGGATAAAATTCCTCTCGCCATTTTGTTAATAACGGCTCGTCAGCGGTCGACGCTGAATAAGTTCATTTCAATTAATTCTATTTGTTATTGCAGCTGACAATATTCCCTGATGGTGACGGCGATGTCGTAGCGGCGAGTCGTCTGGGGCAAAGCGACGCTAGGCGTCCCGACGCGACGTTCCCACTGTTGTTCGCTTAATGAATTGGACGGTTTTGTAAAAATTAAACAAAAATACCACCGCTAAACTTCCAGGCCACAAATTTCAGTATTTTATATTTTTATGCCGAGTGCCTTTACATTGTTGTCTTGGCCAATGGGAGCTTTCACGTAAAACTAGATGGCAGTTTTGTGCCACCCACTTATGTCTCGAAGATTTACAGTGTAGACACTGTTATGGAAAATTACTAATATGTGATATTTTGATACTGCGCAAGACATTTTAGGATTATAAAATTTGAAAAAAGTACGATACAATACACTTTATGCAATTTATTTTATGCATCTTGAAACACAACAGTTCGGCATGATTTTCAATCGTATATTTTAGGAGGTTAGAAATTTGACATTCTATATTTCAAATCAATGTAGGTCACTGAGGGGGTCAGAGGGGGTAGTTGTAGTTCCAAAAGTGCATGGAACACCAGCGCTTGAGAGCTCCTATTAAATGTTGCAAAATTAGGTACCTATATCAGTTACTTACTACAGTACGTTTTATTAATTTTAGTTTTCACTATGATCTCGATTACGATTAAATAGAGACAGGCCTAGTACTGTGATCTTTCTCTCTCACACGGTAAAAATAAATACCACAACTCTGCAGTATTGATAACATACGGATTGTCCATTCTTGTGTTTATATTATGCTTCGTACATTAGTAGAAATAGTATATTGTGCAACTAGGGACGAAAGTGGAGTTTTTCCGACGAGTGCGAACCTGGCAATACGAGCGAAACGAGGGCTGCCACCGCACGAGTCGGAAGAACACTTTTGTCCCGAGATGCACACGATATTTTTTTCAATATCTGCACCGGAAAGCAATTAGAAGTTGAAAAAAGGGATGAACCGGATGATGATAACATTGGAAAAATGTATAATAATAAATTATATAAAAATAATCAATTTTGAAATCTTGCTTATAGCGGGAGGAAAAGTACTTTTCTTCCCTAGAGAGGAAAAAATCAAGTGGATTTCCGCATAAAGCGAGGGGAGAGGTTAACGTACTTTCTTCCTTATGAAGGAAAAGCACTGACCGGTCAGAAATACCTTTTTTCCCTAATAATAGGGACACAAGATAGCGTGTTCGGTGGTTAGATATAAAATACAGGATATAGTCCACATCAAAACCTACCAAACCTGCAAATTAAAAGCAATTATAAGATGATTGCTGTCATTTTCTATTTAAGCCTCATTCACATAAGCATTTAGTTACAAGGTTTACATTTATGTTTACGTTTAAGAAAGTTTAAATTCGTGTAATTAAATAAGGACATTCACAGTGCTTCAAAGCAAACATAAATGTAAACCTTAAAACTATATGCTAAGTTGGGTAAAAGATGTGATAGATTATAGATTGTATGTCTTTTTTATGTTTTTCGGAAGTCGATACCGTTTCTCACAGAACGAAATAAAACTTTACAAGTGTGTAATAATTCCAAACAGTACATAAAAGTTTCCAAACTACGTAGTGAAAAACTTCAACCATCAAAATTCAAATAATCGGTTCCTTAAGGTCCGCAGAACATTTAGGGCCGGTATTTCAGATACAGTTTAAGCTGTAGCTTACCGTTAAACTCCGTTTAAGAAAAATAAGGTGTATTTCAACATCAGTTTAACAGTTAAACTATGGTTTAAGTTAATCCACGGACTGGGTACCGTTTACTGAGATAAACGTCGATTATCTTGTAACTGTCAAACAAATTGTCACAAGAATTCACTTTAATTTTAATATTCAATCTGGTACATTCAAAATGCCTATCTTTACGAATAACGAATATAGACATTAGTGTGTTAACTAACACCGATAGTGAAGCTCTAGGGAACGCTGTTCAAGCCCAATAATTTACATGGAGCATATTTCGAATCTACATGTGCCTAATATCCGCACATTTGTAAATGTTGTACCTACAACATTTTCAAGTCTGCAACTCAAGAAAGATCGTGGTTATGTTATATCCATACTATGTACAAAAAGTTCAACATTTTCTACAAACAGATATACCTTTCAGACGTCAATAAATTTTATGGATGGGTTCTCGCAAAATACACGAGCAGCAAAAATGTTTATCATTTGTATTGTCATCTGATTACCTTGGTTGGAACTGAAAAACTGGATTTACTAAAGAGTGATCAGCATCAGCTGATCAGTTGCTCGAGCATTGCTCGCAAACGTAAGCGCAACAATAGCAAGCAGTTCCAGCACCAGCACTGAGCAGAATATGCGCAACAAACAGACGATAACAGAACAGCGCAGCACAAAAATGAAGTTAACAGTTAACTTTTTAGTTGTTCGCCTTGAATTTTTTTCATAAATATTGTACCAAAGTAAATTATTGTCTATACATACATACATAAAATCATTTATAATTCAAATTTTAAAATAAACCTAGTTGATACACAATTTTATAATTTATTTTGACAATATACTTTATATTTATCAAATGTCAAATGCCAGTTTATGTCAGAAAAGCCTCAAATTTAATACAAACATTTGAAAAAACATAGGCATAAACGTCTACGAAGACAGCTATTATTTGGCGGCGCAGTACCAACTTAAACAAGACTGCAGTTTAATAAATCTAGAGTTTAATTTTTATTGAAATACGCGTATATATTTAAACGTCGCTTAAAATTTAATCTTTAGTTACGTAAACTTCGGATTAAGACAAAACTGAAATACCGGCCCTTAGTGACGATTTTACATCTTGTGTTATTACATACAGTGTTTATATCTCTGTTATTTTACTGAAACAAAGAGTTTATGAAAGAACATTTTTATGGTACTTGAGTAATGACATAGAACGGAAAATTTACTATAGCTGTGCAGAAGAAAAATGTCCGTTAAAAGTTTCAGTCGGGTCTTTAGATTTCGGGTCGGGAATATTTCATTCACCCTTCGTAAAAATTTTACTCGCACATTTCAGTCATTTGAACAAATATCTATTGTTTGTATCGGATTATTTCTTTTGGTCGTCGTGGCTTCTACATCTTTATGTTCCACTTAAGTAGTATGTATCTATGTAACTTTTTGTTTCTTTTTGTGTGCTCTTTACATACAGGGTGGTCCAGAACTCAGCATGGATACCGTAACTTTGACTCTTGGCAGCGTTCGTAATAAATATACGCCGTTTTATGGGAAGATATTTTATAGGCTGCGTACAATTGTTAGTTGTAAATTGTACTTTGTATGGCAACATTAAAACATGGGGTTGTACATAATAAATCGTGGAAAATACAACTGGAGAATCTGATGTTTTTGAGAGTAAATGACAGTGTTATTGAACATGCTATTAATATCTGAATTGTTTTTAAATATATATGAACAAAAGTTATATTATTTTATCTTCGACTATATTGACTAATTATTTATTTATATAATCGTATCATCAACTGTTATTACCTTTTAATATGCAACATTTATTGATAATTATAAACAACATAATACATTAGTTACCTTAGATACTTATAATTCATTAGTTCATAATACGTTAGATACAACCATAATAACACCAAAACCTTCCATAATATACAAACTGTCAATAATTGTCAGATAAAATTTTTGATTTGTTTTAACATCTCTGTCGTTGATGATACGATTAAGCTTTGAATATAACGCGAATATATGTGATTTAAGCCCCCCTTGGATGTTCAAAGAGACTCGGTTTCACCTCGTCGCTTAGCAAAATTCTCGGTATTATAAATCGCATAATATTCTTGTTATTGACAACATTTCGTTTCTAAAGCCTCATTGACGTAAGCATTTATTTTTAATGTTTACATTTATGCAAACGTTTAAGAAAGTTTAAATTCATATAACTAAATGAGCATTCGCACGTCCTACTTTCAAGCATTGTGAATGCTCGTATTTAGTTATATGTATTCAAATTTTCTTAAACATAAACATAAATGTAAACCTTACAAATATATGCTTGCGCGAATGAGACTTAAGGCCCGAATGTAGCTGTCTGCAAGAAAACGATAGATTCATACAAGGATCAAAATTGGTACTAAATATGAACATATCATCATAAACAATGGTTCATTTGAAAGACAGAAGTTCAATCTAGATCCGTCTAGTGTTGAAATTTGCAATATTTGTAGATTTACTGAGTAACAGTTATGTGAAGTTAGCCAAGTTATGGAAAGTTTATGGCATTGTAAAGTTGAAACAAAAAATAATACTAATATTTCAACACTTAATGGACGTGGAGGTCATCTTTATCTTTAAATTAGAAAAAAATTAAGTCGATCCGACCAAAATTAATCTCAATTTCATTCCCCATTCTAAATCATGTTTTTGCTGCGCGCAACATTCCTACATTACGCATTACAAATTTAATATATTTTTGCGTTATGCGATTTCATGAAATATATAATAGGTAGGTACTTATATAGCTCGGCTGTAATTTTCCTCGGCTAATACCTCGAAAAATAATGCTCCACATTCATAATAAGAATTATTCTTTACAGTCTACATATATAATTTAATTAATTTAATTAAGTTGCTGTAGGTAACCATTTAAGTTTAAGTTAAAAAATTTATTCTGTCATTTTTGTGCAGTCATAATATATTACACTAACTTAAAAAATAAAACACACATAAATATAATTATTCAGCACGTAATTAATTAAAAATACACCCGATCCCGACATGTGTTACGCTTAAAAAACTGGTACAGTCCACACGGAAACTATACAATAAACAATTACATTTTTTCGTAATTAAAACCTAAAACTCATGCTCCAACTGGATACAATCTCGCGGCCAGCTGCTCTATTTATTAAATTATAATTACACCGCAGTTTGGCCAACTGAAAATTGAAAAAAATCCCTACATCTGCCGCCAATCATCTCAATTAACGATAATAATTTAAATTTGGGCTGCGATGATACGATACGAAATTACGCGGCTGCACGCCATGATGGTAACGGTAACCAAAGGGTTAAATTAGTGTTGAGGGAAATATAAACAGCTGTATTATTATAATCTGATACACGTGTCAAAGGAAGGGGCTGGTAATTTAGGCAGGATGAAGTGTTAGAATTGTTAGTTTCATTTCCTGTTGAAAGCGGAAGTGTTCAACCCTTTACCAACAAAAAATTATGAAACATTTGCTAAATAAGCTTTCATAATTTAAGAGTTCTGTTCGTGCAGGCAGAGTTGGCCGGAGCGGTAAGGGAGAGAAATAATATGACTATGTTCTACACATAGATGAGGCAAAGTTCGCCAACTTATTACTTGCCTCAACGCAACTGAGTCGAAAGAAAAGCCGAGCTGAACGACTTCTTTATACACTATTTCAATTTTCAAGGTAGCGAAGCGGTTTCTGCCAAACAATTTGCTGAGAATGTATGTCCGCTCGATAAATACTGTTTACCAATATAAAATTCCTATCCGGCCATCTCTTATTTCGCGTATGTACTGTAATTTATTTAACATTATCAACTGTTGTCTATAGTAATCTATTTTTTAAATAATAGTAGAATATTCATATAGAAAAATGCATGCACAAGAAAATTCAAATCTAGAAAATTAATATACGTAATAAAATACCTTTATTAAAAGATTCATTCACAGCAAAATACAAATCTACAATATAAGATTTGGAATATGTTATTATGCAACACAAGAAGATGCAAACATAGGAAGATGCAAATCTAGAAAACTATAATAGTTTGTCTGTTCAACACAAGTGGGATAACAAATTAAGTTGATTGAACTAAATGGACAATCCAGTACCTACCATTCTTGAGTCCCCCATACTCGATTTTGACTATCACTTTTCTTGAATTGCATCTCCCAGTGTTTGCATTTGTCGAATCTAAAATTCCAGATTTGGATTTTCCTGTGAATGAATCTTTTGATGCAGGTACACTTTATTACTTATTTGCATCGTCTAGTGTTCTGGTGTTGCATTTTCCTATAGGTGAATATTCTAGATTTATATTTTCAGGTGCTATTTAAGGAGGTTGGTGACCATATATTAAAATGATGATGAGAGGCTGAAATTTATGCAGTTCCTTTATTACACTTTTCAGATTCAAAAAAATTTAATTTTCGTCTATTCGGTTTCACAAATTTTGTAAACTGTGATAAAATGTTTAAAAATAAGTTCGTGAAAATTTTGAGTATTTTTTCTAAACCATATGTAAGTTATTTAAAAAAATGTAAGCATGCCAAGCATATTTTGATTAGTGAATTAGTAATTTATTATTGTAAAAATATATCACCGCAACTGAACGAATTGTCAACGCACGTTGAGCGAATTTTGTTTTACATTATCAAAAATATTTTTATTTTTATATCCGCCCCCAAAGCTAATGTCTGGGTACGTCACTGCAAGAGTCCCGAACCTCCATAAGTCTACCAAATAAAATTTTTGAAATATTAACTACTTAACTAGTAATGTAAATCAATGATCTACCAATTTTTTTTCAGAACTGCAGTTAAATAATAACCAACGTTTTGGTTATTCAGTGATCATACTCATCCTATCAAACTCAAAACAAATTTTGTTTTATTGATTTTTATGTTATTCGGTAATATTAATCCTTTGAGTAATAGATAACTGAAAGCATTGCAAATAAAAATGTATTATTGTTTGGTAATTGAGTTAATTGAAACATGATATTATTTTTCATGTATAAAAATAATTAAATTTTAATGAAGCTTTCAAAAATAATATTACATTATCTGCCAATTTTTACGTAATATAAATTAAAACAAACATTAATCAATTTTATTTTATCTGTTTCAGGTATGAATTTTTGCTACATCCACTCCTGTCAGGGTTCAATCTTGGGTACTATGGTATGTTAAAATCACCAAAAATATTTTCTTACAAAAATATCGCCCGTTATTTTTCTTCCAAATTTCTCGAAGAAAGTATAAGGTTATTCCGCAGTGCGCTGGCCATCACAAAGACCGAAAATAAAGTATCATATTACTTGAGATACGTTCGATCTTTCTAAACGAGTAGAGTAGAAACCAGAGACGGACTGGCCCAGTGCTCAACACATCGGCTTAGAAAAATTAATGTTAAACCGTTCAACAGGATTTACTCCCAATTATAGAATGGTAGATGTTATTAAGATTATCCCAACCACTTCAAAATTAATTCGTCTTGGTGCAGCCAGAATCTCAATCGGTGTGATGATCATTTGAAGCCAAAGCGACATCGGAGAGATTCTTATACAACCAGGACTACATTTAAGACGATCAAGTGTTCAGGTTGATTGCGATTTAAGGGGGGTCACGTCACTACCGGCGTAATAATGCTGAAAAGTATGTTTAGTAAAAATTAACATTTTTAGAATAACAAAATACATTTTAGAATAGATAAAGGTTGTTGAAAATACGTCTAATGCCACTTTTTACTTCCTTGTACGAAGTAAGGAAGTATTGTAATCGCGAAAAATTTCGGTTCTCAGATTTTGACGGAAATATCCGTTTTGACCTTTTCTGAATCCATTATGACTAGTTTCGACGTGACGTCTGTACGTACGTACGTACGTACGGACGGACGGACGTATGTGTGTCGCATAACTCAAATACGGTTAGACGTAGAAAGTTGAAATTTTGTATTTAGGACTGTTATAGCATCTAGTTGTGCACCTCCTATTTTTGGTTTCAGTCTACAAACCGGAAGTAGTACTTTTTAAAAATATTTCGATAAATATTTAATTTTAGACAATTTTTTTTATTTTAAATGAAAGATTATGTGATTATAACCTACAATCGGTATTTTATAAATATTTTTGTATCTGCTATCATTTAAAAATAATTAAAGTATATATTTATAATTTATAGTATTTCGGTATCTTGTAGTCCATGATCGATTAACATTTGTTACTACGTAAAATTTAAATGATTATGACATGACAGTGACAATAGTAAAATATGCTTTATATCTTCTTCTGCAGTTTAAAGAAAATGACTAAAATATATTTGTGAGTATACTAGTAAAATAAGTTAAAAGAATTTTTAATATTATTTTACATTTTAGTTATTAAGAAAAGTATGAACACACAAGGCGTACAAGGAAGTCATGTGGTGGCCACGTCAGATTTTTTCATTTTTGTACTCTATTTTTTTATATCCATGGTTGAACATGGCCAATTTTAGCTACTTTGGGAGTTTTTATACGTATATTATCACATATTTAAAATATAAAATTTTAAAAAATGGCATTATAGACGCACTTGAGGACAACCTTTAGCTATTTAAAAATATCTCATTTGTTTGAAAAATCTTATTATTGAAACAAGTTTTAATGGAAAAACTGAATATCGTTTTTCGCCATTTTCTAAATTAAATATAAGTTCATAAAGAGTAGTGTTTATTTCTTTAAATTAATAATTTTATCATTTGTTTATTTATGTATCGATCCCCATTAATTGCAAGATATTTTTGCTATTTAACGATAATCACACACTGCCGGCCGAGAGAACCACGGAACTCCAGGTTCCTACATCATCACATGCAGAAAGCAGTGCTACTGCCTTGACGAATTATAAAAGGGTGATAAAATTTTCGGAGACCGGTCAACATAAAATAAAACGTTAACTACAAAAATTTATCGTGTTTATAATATTACAATCGTAGTCGGATAGCACAGCGGTGCGAAATTTTCATGGCTTGATTTGAATTAGTATCAACTCTCGTCACCAATCTAAGCTGGGATTCAATTATCTTTGCAACCACAACAGACACCGGCTGGTGGTTGTATTGTAACAAGAAGCAATTTAAAAAATTAATTGGTGGACTAATTTCTCAAGCTTTTTTCTTCGATTTCACGACGGGCCAGTCCGTCCCTGGTAAAACCGCTGGGCCACCGCTTCAGTGAAACTGGCTCGAGGTCTGATCATGAATGTTAAAAAGAAACTGAACGAAAGAACGGACCCTGTCGAAAGATTGGCAGATGGTAGAGTCGCGTTGTGATAGGGTAGTAGTAGTACAGTAGTTCGGGTAGCGAGTAGACCACCTGGATAGTTGCATTTCTTTGCTTGTGGGTGACATTTGATACGGTCTTTATATTTATTAGGGTTGTTATGAGCTGTTACCGTTGGGTTAAATTATTCTGTTGCTCATGACCAACGACAATATGTAAACGTATATCCAATGACTTACAATAGTTTAGTAGACCAGTGGTAGACCTGTATGTTTTGAATAAGTAATTGCTGTATTATATTATGTAGAATATTTACTTTATATACAGCTTTATTAAATAATATATTTATTAAATAAGATTCTGGATGCCTTTTTTTATTTTTTTAGTACTACTAGATATTTATGTATAGAATACCAAAAGCACTGCACAAAATTCTTCCGTGTGGTGTACTTTTTATTTTTTTGTGCTAACCATTCGACAAGATTTACTCTCAATTATGTTATTAAAGGGTGGAATCCAACCACTTCTTCATCTGAGTGCAGTCAGAATCTCAATCCGTGCGGAGAATCATTGAAAGCCAAAGTGGTATCGGAGAGATTCTTACACAACTAGAACTGCTACACTTAAGATGATCAAATGGTCAGCTTGAAGCGCTCTATACCCTGTTTGAAATAACGAAATAATTTTGATAGTTAATTGGAGTGTTACACCAAAATATTTTCGATGTTTAAAAAGAAGCGCTAATAGTTCATAAAACCGTAAGAGAAAATACATAAAAATATTGTTGCAATGAAGCAGAAATACCCAGTCGTGAAGTAGTTAAATTTAGAAATTTGAAGGAAAAGGTTCTCCAACAAATAAATAAAGTCGTCTTTCTTCACGTTTTAATTTTCAAAAGTTTATTGTCTACCGGTTTCGATCATTGACATGATCATCTTCAGGACCGGTCGTAGCTACAAATTTATTAAATTACAATCACATAATAATATATACATAACTAAAAATAAATTACTTACAACTGGAAGTATCAGGCTAATATTGTAGCGAAAAAGAAAACGTCTACATGGTAAGTCACAGAAATATTAACAGTACATAGTGATGCAGAGATGTAGCGAAGGGGTTTCTGCCAAAAAAATTGCTGAATCTATGTCCGCTCAATAAATATTGTTTACCAATTTTAAATTCCTAATTCCGACCATTTCGCTTCGACATAAAAATAGTCAGGCAAAATTAAAAACGACAAAACAACAACAAATAACGAGCAGCACTTACAAAGAATGAAGTCAGGTAAATTTATAATTATTGACATAAGTAATACTTGAATTGTGTTTGACAACATCACGTAACAACCATTAGAAAACAAGAGTCTATATCTGTCAAAATTCTTTCGTTATTTCAAATAGGGTATATTGCGATTTAATTGCAAGATGTTACACATACCTACCGTTAAATTGAGTTAAATAATGCGATAAATATATTGCGTTTGTATGTATGGTTAATTCGATGTACTTATGTTCTATTCTACATCGAAATAAATCGAAATTTTGTTTATAAGAAACGCACAATAATTTTATCTTGAGCGGCGCCACTATTTTATGATTTATTCTTGACAATATTCCAGACGACTTTTCCCCGCATTGGGGTTAGCATTATCAGCTATCGTCTGACATTTCTTATCTCTAAACAACTGGAAGCCATCCTCCTCTTCTTCATCTAACATGATGTAGTAATAAGGGACATATCGCCTGTCATTTGGAAATGTCACTTCGAGATAACGCAGATCATCTACGGCTTAGATAACTGAACCGAACAGATGTTGGTGCATAAAGAATTCTTTCAATTAACACAGCGATAATTGAGAGATAATTGTTAACAAGATAATGTTAATTAAATTCTTTGTGAAGAATAAATTGAAGTATTATGTTGGAGATGTTGACAAAATAACGAGATATTGCTTATTAAAAAATTAATTATGTTTTGTATGTTATTACCATTGAATATACTACATGCTTTTTTGATAATTACAAGCTGCAGTTAATATGAATCCATTTCGAACATAATATTATTTGTAAAACAATAAATTGTTTGAACAGAATGCTTTTTAATCGATCTCTTTAATTACTGGTTTTATTAGTTCATGCTATTCTTTATCATTTCTAATAGAAGAATTGTCATATAGTCTATGTCAAATATGTCTATGCTATGCTGTCATATAGAACTAGTACTTATAGATTTTTAAAACAGTATATACGCTATTACTTACAATGTTTTCTAATTTAGTTAAAACACTTTGATTTCAGATTTCACTGCAACTCAAACCATTAGAAAACAAATTTTCCTATATTTCGATACCTATTTGTATCGACTCAATATAATATTTTTCCGTTGATCGCTTATTAATTAATATTATTAATGTAAAGAAATCATACATTAATGACCCCTATTTATGCATGATTTTTATTAATCAACGATTTTTTAATGCGTTCATCAAACGTAATATAATAGTTATTTATGTATCAAGGGCATCATGATGATGTTTATGCTCATCCGAGGGCGACATATTTACAAGCCCAAGGGCCTCTGGCCCGAGGGTCTATAAATCGCCCGAGGGCTATAAACATCAATGATGCCCGTGGTGCATACAATATTTTATGTCTTACTATTTTATTTAAAATATTGCGCGCGTAACATTTCGCTTTGACGTTTCGAATTTTGTTAATATTTTTGGTATCCTAGTAACAGACAGAAAATATATTAATTTCAGAAGAAAAACATTAGTGATGTCTCAATATTACCATGGCAATTTCTTAATGCCCTAGCGTATAATGTAGTATATAACATACCTCGTATCTATGACATAATTAAACAATTACATACTAGGAAGACATAAAATATATTAGCTAACGCTAAGTTGTAAGAAATGGTAAATAGAATAAAACGGAATGAATTTGACAGTTAGCTAGCATTGATCATCAGTAATGTCAATTGTTACTAACCTAACATATTTGTCATGGAATAAAATAATATTTTCTCAAAATTAAAAAGATATGATCAACGGAAAAATATTGTAACTAACTCATGTGTTAAGTGACGATTAATATTCTCGATAATTAACGCGTTCGCTTTTCTCACGCGTTAAAATGTCCCAAATTAATATTAATCGCCACTTGATAGTTAAATAACTATAAATAGAAGTCGTACTGACGAAATAATTATGCTGCAAGTCAAAGAACTTTTTTGTTCGTGTGATATAGATTTATGTTTTATTATTTCAGACCCTGTTAAAATATACGTTTAATTCGATTTCGAGAAAGGATTCTTTTTTCGATCATGTGAAGCATATTTGGGAGAACAAGAAAATCTCAAACAGAATTACGTCCCATCTGGAGATGTCTCTTTATTGGATTTATGAAATCGAATGGGATTGAATTTGGTGCTGCAAAGTACGGTGCAAAATAGAAAACAACTTCTTTACTTAATATTTTTTCCGTCGGTATGAGAACAACATTTGTATTCGCATTCGCTTCCGTACCACGCATCTTCGAGATTAATATTTATTTCCTGTCTACTGACTCTTTCGAAATTTTTCATTCTGATTTTAACGGTTCGCGAACTTCTACTCGGTATGATACATTACTTATTCTAATTTTTCTACCAGAACAACACAACAACGTTTTCACAAATCATTTTCTGACGATGCAAGAACAAATGGTAACCGCAAACTTGTTTTTAATGTATTAAAATATTTTTTCAGTTGATCTTTTATTAATCCCTATCATTAATTGAACGAATTCATGCTTAATGCTTATTAATGCACGAATTTTATTAATCAACAATTTTTTTGAATGATTTCCACGGATATACTATATTTTTGGCTAGCGCAATGTTGTAACAAAATAATAAATATAATAAAACAAAAAGGTTTTGACAGTTGCAGCTAAATAATATTCACGTAGCATTGATGATCCGCATTATCAAACGTTACTCACCCACTAGGCATGAATCGTCCAGGGCATGTTTAAAAATATCTTACGTAAGTTTATCCTAGCAACATCCTGAGTACGATCAAAAATTACATACTCAATACAAATTACAAACATCTCAGATAATTACATGGGGCACATAATTGGCATATTATTACCAAATTACTAACATCGGGATATTACATACTACATACGGACATTAGCAATAGCTAGGATATTATTAGGATGTTAATAGGCAAATATAGTAAGTAACAAGTATGATGTTCACAAACATTCTTGAAATGTTCTGGGGATTTTATTTTGTCAAGTGGGAAACTAACATATTTTTTTCTTGGCATAAAATTATATTCTCTTCAAATTGAAACCTAGGATTAACGTTAATAGGCGATAAATAATCTCGACAGTTAACGCGTGAAGGAGAAGCAACAATAGCAGAATAATTATCGTATACGAATTATTTTTATTATATTAATATAAAAGGAATTGGAGTAATGAATTTGAACCCATTTAAATACGTAAATTCCACCGAACGTACTGTTCGTGCAGCCGGAGCGGTAAGGAAGAGAAAGAGTCAAAGTTCACCAACTTATTACTTGCCTGAGATCAACTGAGTCAAGAGAAAACCCGAGCTGGACGTCTTTAACACACTATTTCAAGGTATCGAAGCGGTTTCTGTCTAAAATTTTTATGATAATCTATTAATATTGTTTACTAATTTAAAATTACTAAGCTCCGCCATCTCTTTTTCCGCATACTGTATAGAAATGCAACTATAGAACAAATATCTTAGACGGAGTATGAAATATATCACGAGTCAAACTTCGCAATCTCATTTGTGTATTTCTGCCATGTTGCAGAAAGATATCCATAGCATCTGCCGATATCTAGATATCTTGGTTATCTCAAATACACTTCAATTCAACTTCACAAATTGTAATACTCTTGTTCAGGATTCCGTACAGCTTGTTGCAGTTATGCAAACGAGTTTTAGTTCTGCTCTATTTCGGATTTGCAGATAGATAGGAAAATAGTAGACATTGTCTAATAACTGTTGTATTATTTGATTCAGAGAAGTCTGTTAATGGTTTATAATTTAGTCTCAACCCTTTAGGACACGACTCAATTAGGCAACAAAGAGTAATTGAACGCAATAAATTGATGCGGGTTGTTAAAAAATAAACATAGTCGTTAAACAGACTGATAAAGGTACTAAAACATTTCTAATGTACAGTAGTGTTCACTTATAACGAACCCGTTTATTGCGGACTCTCATCTATAAAGATCTCTTCGGAAAAACACAAATGATAGGTATCCTATTTGGTGTTCCTACCCAATTATTGAAAACTCAAAGCTAAAAAATCTGATGTGCACAAGACCTCCCACCATACAATACTGTTTTACTACTACTATACAAATATATAGGTACTTACAAATATATTTTAGCCTTCGCCGTCCTAAAATAATTTACAATCTTTGATTCCTAATACTGGGTCACCGGTGACCCAAATTAAATTATTTATTTTACCTTATTTCGTCAAAATAATAACAAATGTAAAGTAAATTAATTTTATTTCATGTTTTTTTAACATGACTTTATACAAAATTAAGAGTATAATAAACAAATAAACGAGAATTTATTTATTTTATAATAATTGAAAAAAATAAGCAAAAGTACTTATAACATATTATTATATAATATATTATTATAACACTACACCTGCAGTTCTAAAATTATAAAAAAAAAATCTGCTGTGTCCGCCACAGTACTTCCCCGATTATAAGTTTTAATAACTTACTTTCGTAACGCCGTTAATTTTATGCTTTATTCTGCAAAATTTAAATAAATTTATCATTTTTCCCCAAACTATTTAAGTTGATACCAACTTCGGCATAATTTAAATACCATAAAAAATCTGATACTTATTCACTAAAAACTCACACTCGAAAATTTTAACCCGTCATAATATCTTATAGCCTTATAGAATATAATGCGGAAAGTAAAAACAACTGACCATTGTTTAAATGTTGTTATTGATTCTTCGACTAATATTTTTTTCCAGAAAACTTTAATTTGATAATACACTTGAACAAATTTGATTAATTTTTTGAGAAACAATAATTGATTATCGCATAAATGTCATTTTTTACATTTTTATTAAACTTATCTCCCCGAGAGCTTTAAATTGACACCAAACTCGGTATAATTTGAATAATGTATGATAAAAAAATTGACGATCAGTTAAAGCTTTAATTTGATACCACACACGATAGTATTTTAATAAAAATAAAATAAGATATGTTTATAAAGTTGGTACCACTGGTTGAATAAAAAAATTTGAGTAATTTTTTGAGAAACAATTGAAAATCGTATTAATGTCATTTTTTACATTTTTTAAAAACTTATCTCCCTGAGCGATTCAAATTGACACCAAACTCGGTATAATTTGAATAATTTATAAAAGAAAAACAATTGACGATCATTTAAATGTTATTTTTGTTTTTCTACTAGAATTATTTTCCCAAGACCTTTAATTTGATACCACACACGATAGTATTTTGATAAAAATAAAAAAGTTTTGTTTATAAAGTTGGTACCACTGGTTGAATAAAGCTCATTAACGAACTTGAAGTCAGATTTTGGCTCAAGATCTTAAATATAAAATTTCAGTCCAAAATTCCAACGCGTTTTTAAGTTATCCAACATCCAGACAGACTAACAGACCGACAGACCGACAGACCGACAGACCGACAGACCGACAGACCGACAGACCGACTTTTTTTAAAATTATGTTTTTTGGGTTCAGTAGGGTCTGAAACGTGAAGATTCACCAAAATCTCGAACTGTCAAAAAATCACGATTACAATACTTCCCTCTATTACATAGATCGGGGAAGTAATAGTTAGAATAAGGTTTTTTTCTTAAATTGTTACTTATTTATAACTTTAACTTTTTTCCCCACCCTTCATCTCATGAACAATACCATTGGTCTGTACGTAAGAATAGTTCATAACTTTTAAAAATAAGATGATATTTGTAATTTTTTTAATGTAAAGTGTCCATTAACATGTTTTAGGAGAATTCACGAGAGGAAATTAAATTTAAAAAATTATTATCAGAGTTATTTAGTAAAAACATGATCTTGGGTCACCGGTGACCCTATTTTAGGACGGCAAAGGTTAGTCATTTAGTCAACTGTAGAATTGTAGAAGAAGATATAAATGATGTGTTACTATTGGCACTGTCACCTGTCACTATCATAATCAATTACATTTTTCGTAATAACAAATGTAAAACAATCATGGTCCTTGGACAACAAGATACTGAAGTTTCATATTCTAAATTATAAATAATACTTTAATTCCTAAAGTACTATGACAGAACAATTTATAAAATGCTAAAAATTGTAGATAATAATAATATAATCTTTCATTTGAAGTAAAAAATATGGCGAGAAATTAATTATTTATTAAAATATTTAAGAAAAGTACTACTTTCGGTTTGGGATTTGCTTCCAAAAAATAACTGGGTTCTTAAGAATTGTATAAAATTTAGTTGTTAAATGTTTGTACTTTTTGAGTTATAGAGTCGGGAAATTTTTGTACATATAACCTAACGCACATACACACACATTTTCATCTCGAAAATACTTTATTCGTAATTGTGCTTATATCCACTCAAAATTCACTCGAAAATTTTGATCCATCACAATACTTTCCTTATAGAGTGTGAGGCGGGAGGTAAAAATTCAAGGACAAGAAAATTGCGTATAATCATAAAAACCCCGAAAATTCAGAGACAAGAAAATGCATACATAAGAAATATATAAATATTCAAACTTTTCTCCTACAACGAACTGCCAGATATAAAATTCGTGAAATCCCAAATAGTAAAATCCTGTGCGTAAACAATGTCATTATCAATCTCGTTGTCAGTTATAGATATTTCGTTGTGTGAAACATGTTATCTGCAACGGATGAAAAATTATTAAGCATAAGGTATTTACAGTTGACGAAAAGAACGAAATCAAAAATACTTAAAAATAGTACAAGGCGTAGTGAGTATACTTCACAATTCCTTAATGTTTTGTTGCGGTCTAAAAATATTTTTGTAGTAAAACTGTCGAAATACTTATAAAATTAGAACGTGTTGAACTTAACATTTAGATTAATTTCACCGTCATTCAGCTTTTAACATTTCAAAATAATCTGAAAACTACGATGATCGTTAAAATTCTTGGCATTGTGTTCTTTCTAATATTGTTTTAATCCTCGGTTTGAAAACAGAACATAGAGAATTATGATTTTGTTAAGTTGAGAACAGATGGTGTCCAGGGAGTATAAACTGTAATTACGTTAATACAATGTTAATTGAAACATAAATGTGCATTTAACAACCGCTTTAGACTATTTGTTATTTCCAGGAAATGAACAGTAAATTTTGCCATAGAGAACGAGAGACGCTATTAGTAAATAATCCTGAACGGATATCATTAACTATTATTAGATTGAAATATAATTATTATAGTTAGTTGAGTTAAAAGTTACATAACTTAAAAAAATAATTATAAAATAAAACAAAATTATGCAAAAGGTTTATTTTCTACGTTACTATCCACTTGACATGAATCGTCCATGGGATGTTTAAAAATATCTTTAATATGTAAAAATTACTCAATACAAACATGTCAGAGAATTCCATGGGATACATATTTGGCATATTATTGCCAAATTATTAACATTGGGATGTTACATAGATAATGTTATTAAGGACGAGCATTAGCAATCGCTAGGATATTAATAGGAGGTTAATGAGCGAAGACGGCGAGTAACAAAGCGGGATGTTCACATTCTTAAAATGTTCTGAGGATTTTATTTTGTTAAGTGGGTAAATTTTCAATTGTATACCTATTCATATATAAATAACAATAATTTAGAATAAAAATACATATTTTTAGAAAGTGTAATGACATGTCAATAACACACATCAAAATTATTTTTTATTTTAGTAATATTATGTAGTTAGAACCATTTTAAAGATATTATTTATTGGCATAAAACTGCCTCACACAATAATTTTACCCGTTTTCAACAAAGCGGTCAAGTTCTGATTTCGGTTTATTGATTTTATTAAATAACAAGCAATTAATTTAAAAATTCGTTCCAGTTTTGGAATAAAATATAATAAATTTCTAATAAAAATAAAATCTTGACTAAGAAAACAAAACAGTTTTATAAAAATATAATAAAATTTTAACGAGAGATTGTTAAATTTAAATTAACGCTGTAACCGTTCCGAATCGGTTCATAACCATCGGTTCGGCTCCGGTTATAGGTTTGCCAAATTATTTCGGTTTGGTTCGTTCCTGTACCGGTTCGATTCGATGCCCTGGAATTTAATACCACATTTAAATAATTCATTTTCTTACTAATTGGTTGTTGAATCAAATTTCTCGTAAGTAAAAGACTTTATTTAGCAATTATAAGCATAATATACTTGTTCTCACATAATAACATGTTTTTATTTTTGAACAAAAAAATTAATTAATACAACAGACACGCAGTCAAAAGTGATAATTAATTTAAAATAAAAACGAAACAATTGCATCTGTTATCTGTTGTTTTTCCCACGGTAGATTCTCATACATAATTCTTACACCATTATTACGTATTTACGAAAACTGTGGTGAAAGAAATAAACATTTGAATTTGCGCGGGTGTGCCTCAAGTTATAGTTTACGCATACATCAAGTACCTAATTATCGTTAAATGCTTATTGCAGTCACACAATGCCCAAAACCTCAATCGTTTAAGATTAGCCCTCAGATAAGAAATATAGTCGAACAGTTCAGTATTTCCATATTTATTAACCCGAGTATATATTTTACCCCCAGTGTTCCACTGGTAGAGTAAGAGTTTTTCGAAGCTTATTACCAGGGTTGTATTGTATGCTCTGGCGCATCTCAGGCTTGTGGTTTTGACCATTGTGTGACTGCAATAACCCCCTAATAAACGCTAATGATTACCAGGTAGATGAAATGTATTTGTACTATACGCAGGGAGCAAATCCCAATATCGATATCAATATCAATATAACAGTTTATGATAATATGATGGAAGTCCCCCGATCAATTTCGCAAGTGCTAATCATTGGAAAAGTACGCTAAACAAAGGCGTGGCTTCCGTCTTTGTGTCTCGCAACTTCTTTAATTAGTGTCGATTTATAATCCGAGGACAAATACAAGCTGTGTAAACACTCGGCGCCCCGACAACGAAGGAACGGAGAGAAAGACGCTTATAGGAAACGCAAACGTGACTAGAAAACTAGGGAATTTATTGAAAGGTGTTGGCAGGATTGATCAACTTTACGCCTGGGGAAAAGAACTGTTTTCTCCGGATTGTTTTGTTCACCACTTTATCAAATTATTGAGTTTTAATGCGGAAAATAAAGAGAAACTTATACCACTACGTTTTTCACTAAATAAAAACAGACAAATTTTACTTTATCTCCGAACTGTGACAACAAGTACTGATTCTCTCTAAATGTGAACTACACCAGTCACAAACTCAATCCAATAAAATCAAATTAGAATGACCATTTAACACGCATTATAGTAAAGTTCAAAATAGTGGACGTGGCATAAATTTAAAAAAAAGTGGTATCATACAGGTATTCCACAACTTAGGACAAAAAATTAAATATATACTGTACGTCGTACTGATCATGAAACAAAAATATTTTTTTTAATTCGCAAAGTTTAGTTAGTTTACTTGACGTGTGTACATTTTAAGTATCTCTTTTTTGATGATATATTTGATCATTTGACATTTATTAGTTTTAGATATTATGTAAACAATTACTTTCATTGTAGAAGATTTGAAAAAAAATATTAAAAATAACTACCGACCAGTGGAAAAAAATATTTGCTTGAAATACAATGCATTTTTTTGCGAATTTTAAACAAAATTCTATTTGTTTCATGATCAGCACGTCGTACAGTATATACCATTTAATTTTTTGTCCTAAGTTGTGGAACATCCTGTAAAAGAGTTAAATTATAACCTTTTATTCGATCAAAGATTCTGTCATGCATTTGAATTTTGAAAAAAAATCTAATCAAGTGGAAAAGTTGAATGAATGAATCAGCGAAGAATATTTTACTAAGCCAAAAGAGTTGATTAAAGGAATAATATACTGAAAAATTGGCTATAAATTGTATTTATGTCTTCCTAGTATGTAATTGTTTAATTATGTCATGGATACGAGGTATGTTATATACTACATTATACCCTAGGGTATTAAGAAATTGCCATGGTAATATTGAGACATCACTAATGTTTTTCTTCTGAAATTAATATATTTTCTGTCTGTTACTAGGATACCAAAAATATTAACAAAATTCGAAACGTCAAAGCGAAATGTCACGCGCGCAATAATTTAAATAAAATAGTAAGACATAAAGTATTGTATGCACCACAGGCATCATTGATGTTTATAGCCCTCGGGCGATTTACAGACCCTCGGGCCAGAGGCCCTTGGGCTTGTAAACATGTCGCCCTCGGATGAGCATAAACATCATCATGATGCCCTTGATATTGGGATGTAACCATCTTCAGGGCAGGTAAAATGAATACAATTTAAAGCCAAATATTCAGTGTATGATTCCTTCGAAGGAATATATCACTATTTCTTTTTTCTCGCAGCAATGCAAATACCAAATACACTCTTCTCTAAATATGAATCCAGTGAAAGAAGAAGAAGTGTCCTCTTGTAATTCTTTGCACGTTGTACACCGTTGGCGACGCGTTGCGCGCGCCTAACAAAACTTTATAAATTGAGGGGAATGCGTGTGGTATGTACAGTTCTTCGTGAACTCAGATCTAATTTATTGTGCAGCCATCAACGTCGTCAGGATCGACTCGAGAGGGATGAGGAGGGGTGGAAACGAGAGGGGGCATGTGGACCAGGGTATGGGGAGAGAGGTCTCGGTATATTGGAAAACGACAGAGAAAGAATAAAAAAGTATACCGAAATTACAGTTAGGTAAAAAATATAATATAAACTGTTTGGTTCTGTTGATAATAAATTCAGTGTGGGAAGGATGGGGTTTCGAATTATATTTTATTTATTCCAAAATTGCAAATATTTTTATTATATCTATATGTGTGGAATAGAACATTTGATAAATGAAAACTGCTTACCTGGATTCTCACCAACACTACTTACAGTCAGTAAAACAATATTTTCAATGGACCAGCCTGACCGAGGACGACCTGATAATTTATCGTTCACAACCGAATCAGTTCGATATAATTTATCTATCAGTTTAAAAACTGAAATTAGGAATAAGTGAATCAAATCCAATGACAAATTTATAGAATTTTAAAAATTGTTGGCTTCCTTACAATTAACTACCCTTAAAAACAATTCAAGATGTGGACTTAATTTTGTTATTATTGAATTTATCGTTCCAAATTATGTAAATGTACAAATGTTTAGCACAAAATTTCAATGATTATACAGGATGATTCATCATAACTTGCTTTTTTAAAATGCGTGCCATTCAGATTGTAGGGATCGTAGTGGGGAGAGAATGATCTCATTCGACAGGTGGAATTTTAAAGTTTTGTTCCCCACCCGGTCAGTCGCCATCATGCGTTGGAGCACGGAGCAGCATCGATGTCTGTTTTGGGGGAACACTTCCCGGGGCGCCTCATCTCAATAAGGGGCGACTTGGAGTGGCCAGCTCGCTCGCCCGATTTGGCTCCTTGTGATTTTTTGTGGGTTTTTTTGAAATCCCGCGTTTACGGTTATCGTCCAAGGACCCTAGAAGACCTTGAAGGCCAAGATCCGGGCCGCAATAGCCAACATACCCGTTGCCATGCTGGGAAGGGTTATGACAAACGCCAGAAATCGGCTTATTCAGTGTATAGACAATGGGGGGCGTAACCTACCTGAAATGATTTTGAAAACTGGATGAAACAAAACTTTAGATATGTATCTACATTATAAAATAAAAATAAAAAGTTTCTGATTCATAAAATGGGCATTATTGTGTTTTGAAATAAGTAAGTTACAATGAATCACCCTGTACTTTTTTACAACGGATTCGATCTGAAAAATAGTTGTGATCTTGTGAATCTAAATCTAACCATGGGTATGAGCAGTGATGATGAGTGACAACGATATATTTAGAAAAACCATGAGATGATGGTTAGCAACATAATGCTTAATTACATTTTTCTCCCTCTTGTCATTTTCTTATACATGACACCCTCTCGGGGCGAAGGGAGCACGGGCCTTGTCTGTGGAGTGCAGCACGACTAATCAAAGCGTGCCTTGCTCCGGTTTTACAGAGCGGGATAACGAATCAGCTGAGCTGAGGCTGAAGCTGAAGCTGAAGGAACGAAGCCGGAAGCCGGAGTGCCGGAGTACTGTCGAGTGCTACACAGCACAGCGCGGCACACTGTGATCAATAGTCCGCTTGTTGCCGGATTGTTAGCGGGACGAGACACTCCGGAGGATCGGGAAAGAACGCCGGATTCTGGACAGCGGAGATCAACCATCAAGGAGGATTGAATAGTGGAGACAAATTATTAGAAGTCGTTTTCCAGATTGAAGAAGTATAGGTATAGTTTGAATATGCAACATAGTTGACAAAAATGTGTTTCAAAAAACTATTTTAGCCAACAATTACCTGCAATCAAACTACGTCAACATTGGTATCTTGGCACATGTCTTTCGCCTCGTTCACATTCTTTATCTGTTTAAAAACAATGGGTTGAATCCAGCAGTCTTCTTTTAACTAATGATATAAAGTTGAACTTAATTAGTTACATAATGCATATTTGTTTAATTTTGTTCATATATATTGAGCATATTTTGGTCTTATTTCAATGCATATTGCATGCATATTTCGATCATATTTGCCTGCATATAATCCGCACTAGTAATCAATAACAAAATCACAAATAGAATGAAACATAACAATATTATTTCTTTTATTTTAAAATTCCAAGTGTCAATATCCAAAAGGTCTGTTTACACCGCCAGAATGCAGCCCTTGCGTCGGTATTTCCATTCCCAAAGAGAATCTTCTTCTTTTTGTGGGCGTGTGACGTCATCTGCGGCGTCGAGCGTCGCGGCGGAAGCGTCTGCGATCGTCGTGTGTTTCCACACAAGATCGAGTCGAAGGCGAAGACGGAATCATTCTCTGGAATAAAATATGTTTTTCTGTCGATTAAACTTGTGACTTTGATGCGAATGTTATCCACCAGAGTTGATACACTTGCCGCTGGATAGCCTGAGAGAGGGCATCAGTGGTTGGATACTTTATTTTCAGTTTAAGGAAGAAAAAATTATCTTCGTTCTTCCGGTCATCATAGATAAATTTAATTCATATTTATTTTCTGTTTAATATTATGCTGTAAAATATTACGAGCGTATGGATTTTTCAAAAAAATATTGGTTCGAACTCCACAAAACAAAATATTGTATTATCAACATGCTAGCCGAATTCAAGCTTAACCCAGCAATCAATTTTCGCCCAACATTCCTATCCAATTTGTTATTTATTTATTTTTTAATGATTAATGATCATTTTCATTTAACATGATTATCTCCCAATTACAGAATAGTGGAATCCAACCACTCGGACTATTGGTTAATTTTAATTTTTCATATGTATATAAATTTATATTGCAATTACTTATTTTTATGGCAATTACTTTTTCATTGTAATTAAATATTTTTTGCAAGTCTTGGTTTAAATTTACCAAACTTTTCATATATACATTTATATTGCAATTACTTATTCATTTGTGGCTCATATGTATTATAAGTAGTATCATTTTAATGTGATAAGTAATTTTTATTAGCTTAGTTTCGTTGTATAATACGAGTATTGTTGTGTTGTTCTTAATAATTTGAATGATTACAACACTTGCCTGCGGCTAGAATTTCCATAAGTAATACTTATCATTAAACTCGCATTTATTAATGTACTTACTATTCTTGATAATTTGTACTACCAGTATTTAGAATTTAGACTGTATATTTTACATATTATTTTTATTTACTTACAAAATCTCGGTATATATTTATTTTCTAAAATAGGTACCTATCAGAAATGCCTCTGTCTATTTTGTTAAATTATATTAAGTTTAAAACATAACACAGCAAATTTTCAAATTTATTATAAACATTTTAATATTTTATTTCGTCAAAAGATGCCACTAGTATTAATCTTTGGAGCATGCTGAATGCTGGCTATGCTGGTTACAGAACGTTTGCAAACTTAAACTTGTAGTAAACCTTGTAGTAAACAATTAAATGGCGTCTTTAATACGTCAAACTTGAATTTAAAATGAGAAATAGTGAATTAATGTGGGTAAAATTTTACATTGAGGTACTGAAAATTACTGAAATATTGTTTTTAAAGTGATAGTGAATACGTGGACTTAGTTAAAGCCGAGAATAGTTTGAACTCAAACAAGGTCATTATAAATCTGTTTTAATGTTGTTTATAATGTGTAAAAAGGGAAATAGAAATGCTTATCTATCATTTAAATATCATGTACTTCGTCTAAGGTTACCTACTGTTACTGTTAAGCCTCATTTCAACCGACTGTTTTAGTGCTTAATGTATAATAATTTGTGCGTAAGGCGTAATGCGTAATGATTATTTATTAGATGGCCATTTCCACCTATTTTGTTTAAGGACTAATTCGACAGAGATGACTGTTCTCGAAATTTGTAATTTAATCATTGCCGGCATTTTTGCGATATTAAGAAATTGGAAGAACTGTTAATTTCATAAGTAAAGTATCATTTCCATATTTAGAAACAGACATAAATTGACAACTCAAAATAAATAATAAATATGACACACATGTCAATCATTATGCTTGTGCATTACGCCTTATGTTTGGAGTTTGCAAAGTTTTGTTCTTATGCTTTGAACATAGTTCTTAAGCATTAAAATAGTTCCTGGAAATGAGGCTTTATTGTTATAAAGCTCATTTTACATTGAGCAAGCGCAACGGGCAACTGCAATCTTCAAGTCAGAGTTGAACAAGAAAATTTCAGAAGACATTTTTTTTCATTTTACACTGAGAAACATCAGCAACATGCAATTACATATTTAATGTATAAATTTATTAATAAATTTGTCAATATTTTGTTACTATATATTATGTCAACTTAACCTCTTGGATTTGTTGTATTGTATATTGTTGGAAAATAAGGATAGAATGGCATTATAACTACTAAATGCACTAATTTTCAAACACAAATTAATCTTTTTGACGTTTATGTTCAGTTGGTAGCATCATAACGAACTAAAAATAACTACAAATAAGCCTTACAAATATTAGAACATGTTCTATTCCATGCAAGCGTTGCTTCAAGATTGCTTCTGCCTGTTGAATGTGCAATTTATGTATTACACTCATGCAATATTGAAGCAACTTGTCAAAAGTTGCACTTGCATCTGCAATATTACTCAATGTAAAATGGGCATAACGATTTCAGAACAATGTAACCTTACTTCCATTAGTCAGAGTATTGTTAATCAAAGTCTTCCACTGTCTGCATCTCTTTTGACACCACGACAATGTCCAAATCCCTGCAGTAGTTCGTATTTGTTTAGGACGTCAGTCCTCAAACAACAAAGACACTCATGTGCGTTGGACACACGTCACGCGACCCTCGCATGATGTGCGTATGCGTGCGTGAAACTTAGAAGCAAATAAAGAAAGACTGTCTTCGTGTCTTCGTTATGTTCCTGATGAATTAGGGAGCGTTTTGTGTGATTACAGGCTAGAATAACGCAATAACGGTAATAGTCAAATTAGGAAGTGGGTTTGGATAATGTATCGACAAGAAAATGAAGGTGCAGTAGCTTATAAAAAATATTCACCACAATAACTAAACGTAATTTAGTTTCTTGAATTATTTAGTAGGTTATTTTATTTGTCTGGACGAGTGTTTACTCACCGACTGTGTGGTTTTGACAACTGAGGTTCGAATCCAAGCAGGTGCACTTTTCAGAAACGATAATTTTTTGAGAATTGGCGTTTCACGAAAACTTATTTCTGACAATTTAGACGTACGAGCCCGGAGTTTTTTTTTTAATTCATAACTTCTCGAAATTTTGGGAACTTAAAGGAAAATGAGTGAACTTTCTGGTTCTATTGTGTTCACGATTTTTTTAGCACACCGTATGAGCTGTCACAGGTGGACATTTTTTGACATCAGGAATATTTTTGTTCTTAGGGGGTGGTATCACATTGACTTGCCAGTGGTTAGGTCAGCTAGTATGCTAGCGGTCCCCAGTTCGATTCCCAGCGCAATCGACAATAATACCACGGGGTCCGAGTGGTTGGATTCCACTATAATAGCATCTACCATTCTGTAATTGGGAGTTAATCCTGTAGGATAAATAAAATAAAACTTCAAACTTTTTAGAACTCAAAGATTTATCCAATTTCGACAAAATGCAACCGAGTTATGGCACTCTGAATATTTGCCATTTTTAGTGTATTTTATGTAGAATTGAAATATGTAAAAATATATAGGTTGTACCATTCTAAATAAGAAAGTTGATGTCATTTCCGGTTTAACCGGAAGTGATACTTTTGTAAATAATATATATTTTGATGTCGTCTTATGACTAGGCGATACAAAATTTTATTGCGATTGCTTTATTAATAAAAAAAAAGTTATTTCGAGCGTACCATTTTTTGAGACACCGGTATATCTCAATTCATGTTAATATCGTATTCAAAATTAGTTATTATGCATTACTTAAATTGTTATTTGTATCACAAGGCCAGAAACTGACCTTTTGCAAGAGCGAGTATTTTTGACACGCCGAGCCACAGGCGAGGCTTGCAAATTACGAGCACTAGCATAACAGTTTCTGGACGTGTAATACACAATATTTTATGTGCCGATTTCATTACAAAAATATAAAATAATTATACATAACCTTAAAAATTGTGCACTGAATACTTGCATTTTAGCTTAAAATATATTTATTTCAGTTTCTATTAACGATTTACGTCTAAAATTTGTCAAAATCTTGTTAATTCTTGTATAAAAATATTCAACGCATAAAATTGACATCCGCTGTAGTAATGTCAAGATGCCAACCTATAACTTCCGGTTGTTTGCCGGCCTAGGCTGGCAACAAAGAGTTTCTGGCGTATTTTGAGATATGGAATACTAGCGATGCCGACCGGAGGCATAAAAAAATAATTAGCTCAGCGGTACAACGTCCCCCTAGATTGCTATCGGTCTCTAGTTCGATTCCCAGCGCAACCGACAATAATACCACTGGGTCCGAGTGGTTGGATTCCACTATAATAACATCTACCATTCTGTAATTGGGAGTTAATCATGTAGAATTGTAACCATCAAAATAAAATAAACAAATAAAATGCAAAAATAAACCCTATATTAATTTTTTGTTTAATATTTATTTACTATTCTACGTGTCGAATTTCAGTAGAATCTGAAAATCTGAAGCTGTACAACGACGAGGTACAACCTCAGCTATTCGTAACTCGATCTCTGTTCTACTGTTCTCCGTAACCAAGCAACATCTCTGTGTTTCGGTTGTTTATAAACAATGAGCTCTATGGTTGTGCTGTATCTCAGGGATGCACGTGGTTACCGCAAGTGTGTAAGATTTTGCATCATTATACATTAATTACTTGCCTTAAGAAGCTTACGCGTAGCGCTGCGGTTTACTCTGGTCCTGCTGATGTGCGACGCAGGAGAACCTGAAGGATATCGCACGGAAAACAGGAAAGCAGGGAAACTTCGATATTGCCAACATGATATTTCCATCACTAGACTGGGGTTGTTAATAAAAGATGCGAGGAAGATGTAGTGGGGTTGTAGTTTTAAAATGCGTTTGTAAC
The DNA here is from genome assembly GCA_947534325.1 of Agonum fuliginosum. Taxonomy (NCBI): domain Eukaryota; kingdom Metazoa; phylum Arthropoda; class Insecta; order Coleoptera; family Carabidae; genus Agonum; species Agonum fuliginosum. The sequence goes on along the minus strand of OX384039.1, from coordinate 32,083,628 downwards.
AGGGCCTCGAACCGCACAAAATAACGGTTCAGGTTCGGTTCGTGGTTCACTGTTTTTGTTCCGGTTTTCATTTTTCTTCTTGAACCTTGTAGGTTTGTAACCTAAAAAAAGATTTTATGGTAAATTGAAATTGAGGAGACGGGGGTTGGTTGTGACATTTTTTAGAAAATTTTTCCTAACGTTTTGTTGGGTAGAACGAATAAAATGAAATTGTCCGGATTTAAAAATAGTTTGTTGGCTATACAATATCATATTTAATTGGATGATAATATAATTGTAAGTAGATGAAAATTGTTGTTTTTCAAAATTTGGCAGGTGTCACAACCTACCCCAGCCTTGGGGTAGGTTGTTACAGCATACGGGGCAAAAGTTACAGAAAACATCTTGACCAATTTAATGATTTGTCCAATTTTAATCAATTGAATCACTTTAATTAGTCAGTCTTCAATGTTTATTTCTTTCTGATAACAATGAACATTTTTTCTAGTGCTGATTTTCTTGTCTTACGTGTGATCTTTACTTTTGGCGCAGCTTTTGGAAAAGGCATATAATTATTTTAGGAGAAAAAGTTGCTTTATCATTGTTAAGTAAGTTCTTATCCTGAAAATAATAAAAATTTCAAAACAAATCATTCAAAATTTTTGAACGGGGCAGATTTACAACCTGTCCTATTTGTATGTATCTTTCTGCCCCAATACAAAATGAAACATTTGAGGTGAAATAAATAAGAACTACGCAATTATTTTTAAATAAACAATGTGAATCCATAAAAAAGAACTTAAAGTAACAAAAATAACATAAATTCAATAAATTATCTTAATTATCTACGACATGAGACCAAAATTATGAAAAAGAATGAAAGTTACAAACATGCTGTTTTTTGTCACAACGTACGCAGATGTACTCAGTGACTACGTAGACGCCACTAGAGTACAGGACGCGATAGTAGACGTAGCCATGATCATTTGTGCTTTTATAGCACATCTCTAAAGCTAAATTCATACCTACCCAATTATAAATATAAGTGGCTAATTTAACCAACCAGCGCTCAACGTTCACACTTATAATTGAAATTGGAATTTTGTGGAAGCGCTGGTTGGTTGATTTAGCACTTATAATTATAATTGGGTAGGTCTGAATCTAGCTTAAGTCTTTTGCATTATATGTAATGTGCCCTGTAATAACTTATCCCTGTAACAACCAGCCTCCATATTCCCTACACTTAAAAAACCGTGGCCTAATTTACAAATTTAAAAAAATATTAATTGACTGAAAAGTATCATCAAATAAGTGTACGATTCTCTCTTTGGTAATATCTTATTAATCGATGAAAGATTCGAAGCATATAATGTCCAATTAATATTTATAACTCCGCAAAAAATATATTTGCGCGAGTTGAAAATCCGTATAAAATATAAAATTACACGAAAATCCAACAAAAAATTCAATGAATAGTTAAATAACCTCCAAGAGAGTCTGTTAGGGTTCGTTTTTTCTGTAGTAACTCCCAGAACTTAATTATAAACTCCTTAAAGTTCCCAGCGCGGATTTAAACACGCTCCACCTACGCCCGGAGACTTCCACCTTCCTTCTAGCAATTATAAACGGTTGACATGTCCTCAGTATACCAATTAGAATAAACGTCAAACAATACCTGACATTCGACAACGCGAGACCAGATTTGTGTGCAAATCGTTAGAGGACGGAACGATTCGAAACGGAGGACAAGATAAACACGGGTAGTGAACAGAGCTAAAATAGATTCTCTCGAAACGATCTTGTGTTTTCTTACATTCTTACAACTGTAGGAATCTATTTATATTTCAGGAGTTACAAACGATTAACACATCGTTTCGTAGTACTCTGAAATTTATATTTACATACGGATCTATCGCGCCTTTTTCTAACTTTAATGTGGCATAAACAGTGGTCCATTTTAAATTGAGTTTGGGAATATCTCTAAAACTACGCATCGGATCAAAAATCTAAAATAGACGTGTCAAATATTTTCGAGGGGGGCATCCAATGACACTAAAGTCGATCCCCTAACCCCACTTCCGAGGGTTGAGGTGGGGGTTACTTTGAAATATTAAATAGGAACCCCCAATTTTTATTGATTGTACGGCTAAAATTAAGATTTTTTTTAAACTTGTTTTTCGATTCGCGATAAATGTCGCTGTAATCACAAAAAATGGAATTATCGTACTTTTCGAGAAATTACACTGAAAATTTTTAGGTTAACTAAATATCCAATGAAATTCTTTCATTTCTGATCACGTGTACGATATTGACCAATGAATACAACATTTAACTGAAAGCAACCCATGGGACATTATCATACTTATGTCAAATATGTTGCTAGGTTACAATTATTTATGTTCATTTTTATGTTTATAATAATTGAATAAAAATGTCATTTGTACGTTTTGGTAATGAAAATGATACTTCAATTAATAAAATTTTCTGTTCGAATAACCCTCGAACATTGATAAATACTTATAATTTTGTGCTACCTCAAGCACGTTGCTTTTAGGTTTACCAAGCAACGTGCTTTCGGAATGTCACAAAATTATTTCGTAATTATTAATGTCCTTGGGTTATTATAGCTGAAAAGTGCTAAATTGCTAAATTGAAAGCTCTCTCGCCCCCAGGGCAAAGTTTTTTGACAAAAAATATTGTAATATTTGAAAATATATTTCAAAACTCATTATTATTGAAATAAATCTTTTGGTTTTAAGTCATGTATATATTTTTTAATTTAAAACGAAACGCCGTATTTTGAATTAAATTTTATTTAAAAAAATATTTTTTATGAAATCGTACAATAATGAGTTAGGTACTTTATATATAAAATATGAACAGTGTAGGTGTACCAACAAAAGCTCAATTTGTAATATAGCATGGTTACCTTTTCACTATATTTTTGGCACAAGTGATTAAATGCAATAATTTGATTAAAATTCATTAATTAATTCTCTAATTTTTGTCGCACCAATGTTGTTTTAATTTTTCAATGAAAAAATGCTTCGTCATTGCTCATGTTCCATTTCAAATTTTTATTTTGAGTAATACCTATAACCAAAGTCGTGAAATTCTGAAGCTATTGCAGTAATATTGCAGTGAGAAGTCATAGGAGAGCAGATCAAGTATTTATTCTAATAGTTTTAATTTATAGAGTGTTGTTGATTTTTATTCTGTAATTTACAATTTGCGTTCAAATTTATGGTGAATTTTATCTGTAAAGTTCCAGTGGCAAATTCCGCATATTTATTCCTGGTTTTGTAATGAAAACATTCACAACTTTTCCAACTAAATTTTCATGAATCACGAAACAAAACAAAAAATTCATTGTTGTGTACTTTGTTTGAAATTACATGTAATGGTATGCAAATTTCGCTTAATTCGTATGCACAATAGAAATGTTTTATTTATTGTATTCCTCTGCTGCGTGCTTTTATATTCGAATAAAATATTAATGTCTGTTATCTTGTTGCAGGTAAGACGAGAATACTAAGCAAGACTTGCCGCTTGCCGCTGGCGCCACGGCGAATATGCGTAACGTATAAACATTTCTTTAAAACATAAATATCTTCTCGGTGACACAAAAAGGGTTTTTTATCAGAGTATTATAGAGGATCAGGGCGTGCCCTGGTTTACAACCACAGGACCGGACTTTTAATTTTTAACCTGCAATGTCACTTAAATTAAATTTAAATACTCACAACCAAATTTGTTAAAAAATTAATATAATCCTTCTAGTATCATATTGGTTATTATTATTATTACAAATACGGTTTAATAATTCACGAAATATTAATTTTGACTTGTCACATTAATCTCATTTATTTTTTATCATTATATCATCAAAATGTTAATTATAATTATGTTTATTAGTAGGTATTAATAATTATTTGTATGTATATCTAGGCTGCAAAGAAGGATTTTTTATTACGAGTGTGGAATATTATGCGAGTCGCTAGACGAGAAAAATATCCACGTGAATAATAAAATATATCTTTACAGCCGAGATACATGTTATATTTTTTTATTAAATCGCAAAATTATTTTAAATTTGTAACTTATCAAAATGTGAACACTGGTTGCAATAAAAACGACGTTCTGGCCAATTTTTGTCAGCGCTCTGATTGGTCGAAAAATGCGGAGCTAAAGTTGTACTTTTCACTACGATTTAGCGGAACTAAAGTAACTTATTATTATACAATTATTACACAACAAAGCTCACTCGTGTAACGTACGCAGTTTTTAAATTTGATTGCACTCTGTAACGGTACATTGCATAAAACAATAATTCAGTTATTTGGAAAAACTTACCTTTACAGTCACAGACTAAAACCCCGTTCACACATGGACTCTTAGAAGATGATTTATTTTTTCATGCTTTGAATCCTCAAATAAAATAAATTCATTGGTTTGAAGCTATCAATAATTACAATTTAGCGGCACTGCTATTTGACAGACGATTCTCAACATAATGATTTTTCCCAAGATTCTAAAACATGATAGAATCCTCAAAGAATCCAAGTGTGAACGCCGCTTAAGATTATTTTATAGTTTTAGTTAAAAAAATAAATCGTTTTTGTACCAGTTTATAATATACCATTAACTATTTTAACTACAAAACTGTAGTATTAAAACAGAAATGGTTATATTTTGTCGATATTTTGTTAATAGTTGTTCAAATTTTGTATCATTTAATTAATGGTAACTTTAAAATTTTTGAAAATGCCAGTTTTGTTTAAATTAAATAACCAGAGAAATAATGCCTAGTTCTTTGTATTAAATAAAAAATAGTACATAAGTACCAAGAGCGGTAAGTGCAATGTACCGGTTAAGGATAATGTTTAGAGACCGAAACATAGTCTAGGTGATGCTTATAATATTTTTTGCACGTTCGATACAATAAAAAACAATCTCAAAATTGTTTTTAATATTTGGTCATCTGGTTATGTTGATTTTGATGCTGTTGCATTGGTTTCTGTTGTTTAGTTCTTACCGCCTTCTTAATTACTTACCGCCTTCTAAATTACTTACCGCCTTTTAACTTGTAAACAAAACCCACTGCCGTGGAAACAGAGCTAGTAAACGCCGAAGAATGACCGGTTGTTCAAAAAATATATTTTTAAAATTCCGAAAACTATTAAATAATTTGACAAAATTATTTTCAATGTTTATTTCTTGTATAAAGATCAAAAAATCTTTACTACGGTCCTGGTGGCGAAGGGTTGCCTCCGGGTCGATCTATGCTGAAAAATAGGGCATTATGGCAAAGTGCGTGAAGTTGGGTCACAGCAGGCGTACACATTATCATAATCCGAAATAATAAGCACAGCCCAGTGGCGTTCTTCCGGGGCAATATTCTCCCATTGTTCCTCTACATACTAACACCAACACAGAGCAGAACATCGTCAAAAGAAAACAATCTCAGAAGAGAGAATCGCAATCGTTCAATCGTCGAAGCGGAGGATCGGTTTCTCTAGCGTTATTCGACCGAGGATTGTGCAGATTGGAGATTGATACTTCCATACTTCATTTCCGGGGAGATATTACCAACATACCAACATTGAAAATAGAAATGTGGAACAAACTACAATCCTGAGAGGAATTTAAGCAGTTTAATGTGTCGTACAAATGCACATATTTATAAACGTGGAATAGAATGTTAAATTTAAGAAATGTAGACCTTATCTAATTCTGTCATCTTCTATTTTTCATTTTAACAGACAAAATGTCTTAGATACCTTGAATTTACAATGAAACATAAAAATGAAAACTAGTTTGTCTCTTCAACACAAGGTGGATACAAATTAGGTTGAACTGATCTAATAAGTGATCAATCCAGTACTATTCTTGAATCCTACATACCTACTCAGTTTTATCTATAACTTTTCTCGATTTGTATCCTCCTGTGTTTGCGTCTTCCAGTGTTTTTATGCCAAATCTGAAATTCTAAATTTGCATTATCCTGTGAACAATTCATTTACTGCATGATTTGGTTGTCATAATTTTTCTAGATTTGAATTTTCTTGTGTAACTACGCGTTTTTCTTTGTATGAATATTCTAGAATTTTGTTTTTGGTGTTATACCCATTTCCGTTTTTTATACACGTCGTAATTTCAGATTAAAGTGTAATACAGGGTATTTCATAACTTCAGGTACATACGTTAAGGGTATATGTTGTTTGATATGCTGATTGCGAATCAAAAAGATTTTTTTTAATTGCAAAATTGATTTCTATGTTACCCAGTCAAAAAAATTTCGTTGCCACTACCACTGGGTGGAATAATTATTGTTTCATTAAAAATAATGAAATTTTGCTTGTTTATTCCACTAATATTATGTAATATAAGATGTTGATTACCTACTTCTATTGTTTCATTGTTTGTTTTTAATAGGAAAACGAATTCAGTACCGTACTATAAAAAATGGTGCAGGTAAACTATCCTTAATTTTTAGAATTTTAAAAATATTCTTTTTGATTTGTAATCAGTATATCAAACAACATACACCTTTAACGTATGTACTAGAAGTTATGAAACACCCTGTATTTAAGGTTGTTGTCTAGCGAAACAAGTGACATCGGACGGTAGACTTCATGAAGTATAGCTTATTTCGGAGAGGGTAAAATAAAGCAACAAATTCCAACAACGTAATTAGTTCTCGTGTACCACTCGAGCTAATTAAGACGTTGTTGGAAAGCACTCAAAAAATTTCCGGAAAGAATTAATGCACAAGTGATAATTTATTTTGAAGTGTATTATTACTATCATATAAATGCCTTTTAAAATTTTTATTTATTTCTGTCGTCATCCATTTTGTTAGACAATAACCTTAAGTTTACTGCCAAAATATGTAATTTGGAAATTCATTCTACAAAGTGATTGTTATTCGAAAAACGTTCTTCTAAACAAATTTATTCAGTTTTGTTAAATTACATAGTATTATAACAGCAAATGCTCCAATTTTTAAAAAATGAACATTGTTTATTTAATATAATGAAATAATGCGCAGTGATATTTGCAGTGGTGCTTATACTTATCTCCTTTGAAGATTAATCCGATTTCTAACGCTTTGTTTACTGTTGGTATTGATCGAAATTTCGGAGGGTGAAATTCGGGGGTCCAACTATAAATACGACCATTAGCAGTTTATCATTCCAACAAAAAAGATTGAAATACTGGAATAAAAGTTCTGGAGGAAGAAAAGCTTCAACGATCCATTTATTATTCTACATTTAAATATTTTGGATGAAAGAAACGCGCTAAGCAGCTAAGCTAACTGCCATTTTCCATTCGATTTTTATGGGAAGAGAATGAATATTTTTGTCGTTAAGAAAATATTCTTCGGTAGTTTAAATAGTGATAGTAAATAAATGCAGTGACCGACATTTTAATTTAAATTAATTTCGTTTTCAGTCGCAAAATATGTACATTAACATTTCATTATTATTATTACCAATCAAATGTTGTTGTATAATTTTGATTATACATAATTAATTTATTATAATGATATTAATTTAAATTATAATTACGTAATTGAGTTAATATTTTTCATATTTGGTTAACTGGAATAATAATAATAAATTTAATTCAGCGGTGATAATCAGGAAACACCATGACCATTGACCATTCGTTTATAAATTAACCGAACAATTACTTTTTTAAAATGAAATTAGAAAATAGTATATTATGATGCAAGTGTATGTAAATGTTAATAAATGAAAAACTATTACTTGTATAAAATATAAATAAAACTAGTAAAATGTTTGGATGTATAAAAATGTGTGTATATATTTCTTGTTGTTATGTATAATATAACAATAAAATAATTCAATAAAAACAAATATAAAATACAATAGTAAACTTGATTAATATACAATGATTAAAATGTGACATAACAGATTGCCACATGTATAAGTAAGCTTTTAAAGCACGTGCGATGGGTTTAAGCACGACGCGAAGCGAAGTGTTTTTAACGTCGCTAATGCTTTAAAAGCACTTATATATGCGTGCTGAATTTGAAAAAGAGAACTAGAAACGACATTTTATTTTTTGATTAATTTTATAAAGTAGTTTGTGTGATGTGTCGCAACCTTTAAAACACAGCGTGTTTTAATCTTGTGATTTTGCACGCATTAGCGTGTTTTAATCATTGGTTATGATTAAGATAAATGCATGTGTAATAAAAATATTATTCTACTACAGTTCATGCAACCAGATTTGGTCGGCGCGGTGGGTCAAAAAGAATATGCCTATATTCTGAACAGAACCGAGTTACAATTCGTCAACTTATTACTTGCCTGAAGGCAACTGAGCTGGACGACTTCTTTATACACTATTTCAAGATAGCGAAGCAGTTTCTGCCAAAAAAATTCATGATAATCTTTGTCCTCTCGATTGGTGGTGGTTAGCTCAGCGGTAAGTTTGTTCGATTCCCAGCACGACCGACAATAATACCACTAGGTCCGAGTGGTTGGATTCCACGATAATAACATCTACCATCCTGTAATTGGGAGTTAAAATACCGAAATACTAAATTATAAGCATATACTTTAATTATTCTTAAATGATACCAGATACAACAAAATTTATAAAATATCGATTGTAGGTAATAATCACATTTTAAAATAAAAAAATTGTCTTTAATTAATTACTTATCGAAATATTTTAAAAAAGTACTACTTCCGGTTTGTAGATTGAAACCAAAAATAAATTGGACTTTTAAGAATCGGACATCTCTTATTTCGCGTATTATATATCACAGCTCCGTTGTGCACGTAAACTCAAAGATTTTTGGGAGTGCCAGTTATTTATTTCATGTATTTATCTAAGAAAAATATGGTACGGAACCAGGAAACGATGATACAATAAATAATCTTCTTCGTCATTCAATAAAACTTAATGTTTGCTATTCTGTCCATTGCGCTCGACAACCGAAACGGTTAGAGCTTCTCCATCATATCTTTGATAGAATTTCCAGCATGATAACTTTATAAACGCGTGGTGATAAATGCGTATATCCTCACAGCGTCCTCGTCTCGGAAAGGATACTTGCCTAAGAGCAAAAGTTCGCACATAAAATCCCTAGCCGGGCAGATTGGTGATAAAACCCCGTACGCAGGGCTACCAATACACCCGGGTAATGCTAGGGGAAAGTGGGGAGCCATGTGTCGCTAGATAGCCGAGTTATGAGATGGAATTCATCACGTAAATTGCAAATTTATAATATGGAGGCCTTTGTTTTTACTGTACAGCCTACCGTAGGTAACAACATAAATCAGAAAAGAATTTTAAGAGGAAACATAATTTTTCATACAAAATACAATATTTAAAAAATTCTACCGCTCCCAATAAATTATTTTTTAATTGTCGTAGGTACTCACTTGACATGAATCGTCCATGGGATGTTAAAAAATGTCATATTTTTGTACTGTGATATTACGTAAGCCTATCCTAGCCACATCGGGAATACGATCAAAAATTCAAACATCTAAGAGCGTTACATGGGATACATAATTGGGATATTATTACCAATACCAATGGAATGTTACATAAGTAATGTTACTAAGGACGGGCATTAGCAATTGCTAGGATATTAATAGGATGTTAGTGGACAGAAATAGCAAGTAACAAAGCGGGATGTTCACATTCTTGAAATGTTCTGGAGATTTTATTTTGTCAAATGAGTAGATAAAATTCTGTTCGAATATGGCTCGTGTAGCAAACTTTCATTCTCATAAGTAATTTATTATTGATTATTTTACACACGTCATTTCTGGCCAATAAGAGTGCATAACTTTTTCGAAGGGGGCAGTTTTTCAGCGATAAAATTTGATAAAACCACAGTAGTAACCATGGTTAAATTTTGTTTATTAAATGTTTTTAATGTTGCAAACGTCAAAAATAAAATAATAATTATCATTCGTGAAATAATCATGCAAATATAATTCGAGTCATAAATGTAATTGGTGAAATTTACTCATAATTCCTGCGTAGAAACGACAACTCGGGTCAAAATTGACTCTTAAATCACTCCAGCTTCGCTGTCGTGATTTAAATATGTCAATTTTGACACTCGTTTGTCCATTTCTACGCAACAACTATTATTCGTAAATTTTACCGATAAATTTATGGCTCTTATTATATTACTTATGAATATATTTAATTATTGTACTCTCTTACGTATAGGTACATTTTTAAACCTCACATGGGTAACTGTGAGTAATCGCTAAAAATACATATATATTTTTTCACTTGCACAAATGCACAGTATAACTGGAAAGTATACCTGATTGGAATCGAACCTGAGTCGATCAGGTAGCAGCAAAGATATATTTTAATTTTAGAACACTTGAAATTAAAAAGAAACTGTTTTCAAATGGAATTTCATAAATTTAGTATTCTTGGCATTACACTAGTAATTTCAACAATCCTGTGCTTTCAAGAATATGCCACTTAGAAAAACTGCCCTTAAATGAACGAATTTAAAAAAATTCTTCTTGTATCATGATCAGTAAGTTGAGTACTACATGTTATTAAAATATATGCATGAAGCTCTGAGTCACAATGATGTGTACTTGAAATTTTTACAAGACACAATCATAGATTTATAACATTTTATTGCAAAATAAGAACGATCCCCAAATGGTCACAGCCAACCTTGTAAAAAGTCTCCTACAAAACACAGCCCCCAAGTAATTATCCTTTCCCCGCCACTGACAACCTCTCCAGCATCTAAAGATCCAGGAGCACAGGACGTTACCGAGCGCAGCCTCAAATTACAAGCCGGACACCGGACGTGGGACGCGGGACGAGCGACGCGGGACCGGAAGTGGAAATGCGACGGCGAGGAATTAGACGTTGTCGTCGCGCCGCTGCCGGCGGTGAGGCAAGGACTAACTAACTAATATATGAGCCGACACAGAACTCATTACTGCGGAGATAGATCATGGGAGTTGGTATTGTCTGCGAGATGGTGCCGTGACCAGGATACACAATAAATTATTTAAATGATAACAGTAATTAATTAGTAAAAATAGTCAATTTGGCCGATTTTTTTCTATTTATTTCGTCAGATGTGTAATTTTCTTGACAAAAATATTAATAAGGCCATAATTTATAATATTAAAATGCATAAATTAATTCTTATTTTCTTTAATTGTTGTCGCAACAATGTTTTGTATGAATTTTTCGATCAAATAAGCCTTAAGGCGCTACACTTGTTGACTGCAATATTGCTGCAATAGAATCAGAATTTACGATTATGGCTATATTGCTCAAAATAAAAATCTGAAATTTACCATGAGTAATTACGAAACATTATTTGTCCGAAAAATTTGTATAATACATTGTTGCGACATCAATTAGAGAAAATAAGAATTAATTTTTGCTTTTTAATATTTCAAATCGTGGCTTTATTAAGGCATCTGAATTAGTTTTGTTTGAAATAATCGATTCCTTGCATTGGTCGTAAGAGTGGTATGGAAAGTTTTTTTGTCAAAAAAATTACACAACTAGTTAAAAAAATTGTGAAAAATTGGCAAAATAGACTGTTTTTATTAATTTATTACCAAAAAAACTATTAAGTATTTAAAAAATATAGCTTCATAGCACTCTAGAGTCATCTTTAACCTAACCATATATAAAATATGAACAGTGTAGGTGTTATAGCAGGAGCACAATTTGAAATATAGCGAGGTCACTTTTTCACTATATTTTTGTCACAAGTGTACCGCCTTAAGGGCCTTAAGCAAGATCCCTTTTTCACTATATTTTTGGCACAAGTGTAGCGCCTTAATAGAATGAATAGTTTGTTACACTATGTGACCAACTGTTATTCTAGCAACTTTGATTCGAATCCAGTAAGGTACGCAATCCAGTTTAATTACACAAATTTTTGCTTTGTACTGTATTTTTTCTATTAACTGAACAAAAAATCAGGAAATAGCAAATTTAATGTTTTGGCTCAGTATGAAAAGTTATATTTAATTTCATTAATTTGATAATTATCTCAATGTTTCCTCTTTGTATCAGCTAAAAAAAAATTTAACTCAGAGTTATCAAGAGCCAGCGTTGTATACATTTAGAAGAAGTACCTACCTCTTGATTTAGGTCTGCGCGTCCCTAATTTAAATTCGCTAGTAAAGTATGCAAATTCGTAAAAATGTTGTCCCACTTCCATGCGGTAATTGGGTTAGTGTAGAATTACCTCGAAGCCCCCCCTGTCCTCCGCATGTACTCATTAGTACACAAATCGGAAGATCCCGTCCAGTACACGAGCGTGGATCCAGAGGGCGGGTTCTCTGCGAGACAGATGACAGTCGCGACAAAACACTGCCGTGACGTCACCAGACCACTGTCTTCCCACCGTACGCTAATTGAATGATTCAAACGGGGCTTTGATGTCGATCTCTCGGTATTCAACGTTGATAGGTTGATGACTTGATGTTCCACTGTTATATCGTTGTTTGTTTTAATGTTTTAAACGAGCGTCATTTCATTTACTGATGATTTATGTTTCAATTATGAGGAATTTTATGGAAAAAATTAATTGTTTAATTAGGTTTTTGGATGAGAAAAAGATGCGACCGGCCTGACAAATATCTCTCGTTGGTCATTCAATTGGGCTCAATTTGCTTGCTTTTACTTTTCCCCAATGAGTCAAAATCTGATGTGGCCAGCACACAATCTCGCGCCATATCTAGACTTATAAACGTAAATGTATACATATAATACGGTGTCCATTTAAAATATACACATAAAAATCTAAAATATTCAAACACAGCAACAATTAGTATCATCTGAATCAAAAGATTCATTCACAGCAGTGTTGAAGCCATCCTCCGTTCAATTACTACATTTAATATCTTACTTATGACTTATATGGCGTTAGTGCCAACGTGTTATTTGTCTCACCTGTCAATATTTTTTACGAAAAACAAAAATCAACCGATCATGGATTACAAGATATCAACGTTTTATTTGATAAATTTATTTTTTAAATTTTACTTCAGTTCTTTAATGCTACCAGATAAAGACAATTTTTTATAACCAAAGTTGCAAATAACTTTTTTATACTATATTTATCTAAATTTATAGAAATTTTTTACAATAATTAATCTTTTCGATCTTCAAGAAATATCACTTCCGGTCAAGGTATTTGTACCAAAATCTTAGCATCTCCTCAAATTATAGGATTAAAATGTAAAATACCAAATATCCAAATTTTTGGTTAATTCGTATTTGAGTTATCCGATCTCCAAAAATCCTGACCACATACACACATACATACAGACATCATCGTGAAACTATAAAAAATGAGTTGTAAGGACCCTAATTCGTGATCATCTAGTCAGGATTTTAAACAAGTATACAAAAATCAAGGTAGCCATTTGGTTGCAAGAACCAATAAAGAGTTTACAAGTTCAATCATGTATCATGTTCAATGCATCCAACGACTCTCACTTGAGGAAACCATCGTTTAAATAAATAACTAAAAATGAGTTGTAAGGACCCTAATTCGTGATTATCTAGTCAGGATTTTATTTGAAGTGGTTTTTCTACAAAAATCGACGTAACCATTTGGTTGCAAGAACTAATAAAGAGTTTACAAGTTCAATCATGTATCATGTTCAATGCAACGATTCTCACTTGAGGAAACCATCCAGACACTCGTTTAAATAAATAACTTAGTTTCAGTGCAATTTAACCCTTGCTCATATAAAATTGAAGAGCATTGTCTGCCTTTAATTCGTCCTCGCTGTCCACTCGTCTTGCTGGCATCCGGTAATCCTGTCTTCCTTGTTCATTTACTTCCGGAGGAATCCTCTGCCATTGTCCAGCCCGTCTTCCAGATTCCCGCATTGTCACATTGTGATCGTAATTGGACGTTCGAGTTGTAACACCTGAACGGGAACTTCACAACTTCGGCGGAGATGGAGAATTACTAGTTTACTAGTTGGAATCGGGAACTTCCAATCGCGAAGTTGAATTTAGTGGTGTCTGATGTTGTGATGTTACTTGCGAAGTGTGCTTTGCTGCGATGCATTGCCGGTGCATTAGTCATAATTAGGGGTTAGCTATTTGCAACTTTGGCTAATTGGGTGCAAAGTAATTAGAATCGTTGAATATCTTAGATTTATGTCAATCTGTCTTGCATCTAAGTATCTTCCCATTTAGTGTTTTTATTCTATGACTATTCAACAGAGCTTGGCAGTAGCTATAGCTACTTTTTCCTTAAAATAGCTGTAGCGTAGCTACTTTCTAAAATTGGTAGCTTTTAGATGGTAGCTTACATTTATAAAAAGTAGCGGTAGCTTTCAGATTTATGAAGTAGCTAAGCTACGCTAAGTTACTAAAAAAGTTCTTAGCTACTAAAAAAGTAGCTTATCTACTAAAAAAGAATCTTAGCTACCGAAAAATTAGCTTATAACTACCAAGAATTACCTTAGATTATAATCGTAGCTCTACTCTTTGCTGAACAAGTATACACCTGTCTGAATTGCATAATTCGGAAATTGTGATTTTACTTGTTTTAAATAATAAATTGATACGATAATATGATGGCTGATAAATACAGCAAAACGCATAATTTGAAAAAAAAATTATTGTGAACTTAAACTTTTTATTATAATAACAAGGCATGATTAAATTACGGTTTAAATATTAATAAAAAAATATTAAATGTATCTGATTTTATTTCTTTTTTATGCTTCAAAAATATTAAAATAGAAAAAGACTCTTAAATACCGTGAACTCATAAATGAGTGGAAATTTCAATTCTGACCCTGCATAATATAATAAACGGAAATAGCTATAAAAATATAAACAGTTTGATATTCTTTAAAAGCTACTTCACATTCGACTGCTGTAATAATGCTCTTATCCCACTTGTAATATAAATAATTATTATCCACGCCAGTGATATAATAATCATATTATTTTCATCATTTTAGTTTCAGCTAAAATCCCTGATCCTGAGTAAATGGTGCTCAGAGTTTGAATATCAGTCTTGCATTAACGGACTGATAATTTCTTGGTTGGATTTTAATAAATTTTCCATTTTATAAATATGTAAGGTTTTTAAGAAATAATTTCATACGGTATGTAGTAGGTACTTAATTTGTTTCAGAACTAAATATAACTAAATAATTAATTATTTGCAAAGTTCTCGGTATTTAAGCATGTTCTAATCAATAAATATAATTTTGCATAGAACATAAGGAATGTACCAAAACCAGAACGTCAGTAAATTATATCATAAAATTTTCAATGATATAAATATTAATCTTAATAAAGTAAAGTAATTTAAGTGGCAAAACTACGTACCTATATACCTACGTTTAGATTGTTTGTCATTAAAAATATTGACGGTTTCGTGAAAAACAAGCTTTGAAAATAATAGCTCCTTTGTGTATTTTATTTTCTTTCCTCAAAGTAGTAAAACTGTATAACAATAAACATTGTATGGCTCTAACACATAAATCAATGAATGAATCAAAATTTTGTCCACTTCATGCTATTCAAAATCTACATGAGGTTTGATTTTAATTATATCTCGAGAGAAAATAACTCGATAAAGCAATTGAATTTAAGAAATGTCCAAATAACATCAATCTCAACACTAGATTTAAACTGTCGAGGCAGTAGCTGCGCGGGTTTAAGGCGCTACACTTGTAAAACCAGAAGATTAACAATTTGAACGATTCTGGCTGTATTATAAAAAATTTCAAATTGAAATTTAACATGAAGAATCATGACTCATTAGTGAATCAATAAATGCAAATTAATAATTATTGCTTTGACATCAATTAACAAAAGTTGGAGCTAATTTGTATCATTTAATAATCCATATTATACGTTGATTAATGCACCAAAAGAAAAAATCGTGGACGTGGACACCACATGACTTCCTTGTACGCCTATTAAACTGTTCATACTTTTCTTAATAACTAAAATGTAGAAATATAATATTATACAAATATATTAATATATAAGTACTACTACTACTGCTACTATACTCACAAATCTATTTTAGTCATATTATTTAAACTGCAGAAGAAGATATAAAGCATATTTTACTATTGTCACTGTACTGTCATAATCATTTAAATTTTACGTAGTAACAAATGTTAATCGATCATGGACTACAAGATACCGAAATACTAAATTATAAATATATACTTTAATTATTTTTAAATGATAGCAGATACAAAAATATTTATAAAATACCGATTTTAGGTAATAATCACATAATCTTTCATTTAAAATAAAAAAAATTGTCTTAAATTAAATATTTATCGAAATATTTTAAAAAAGTACTACTTCCGGTTTGTAGACTGAAACCAAAAATAGGAAGTGCACAACTAGATGCTATAACAGTCCTAAATACAAAATTTCAACTTTCTACGTCTAACTGTATTTGAGTTATGCGACATACATACGTCTGTACGTACATACGTACGTACATACGTCCGTACTTACAGACGTCACGACGAAACTAGTCATAATGGATTCAGAAAAGGTCAGAACGGATATTTCCATCAAAATCTGAAAACCGAAATTTTTCGCGATTACAATACTTCCTTACTCCGTACAAGGAAGTAAAAACCTGACGAAAGGAACACAGCATTCCCAAAACGTCGTATTATAAATAAATATTATGTACAATTAATTCCCAAATAAATAAATCATTTATTGTTGAGTTCAGAAAATTTATATCAATTTACAAACATACTGATTTAAAATTAGGTTCTAAGAAGAATGCAAATATACATCTAAACAATAACCATTGTTAAAAAACAACAAGTAAGTTTTCTTGGAAACAATACTCAAATCTCAAATGTAGATATTGTTTGCATATTTTCATTATTTTTGTTTATACATTTATCCTTCAATTTTTCTAACTTTCAGCTTTGCATAATTCAAA
Organism: Agonum fuliginosum; assembly: GCA_947534325.1. NCBI lineage: Eukaryota > Metazoa > Arthropoda > Insecta > Coleoptera > Carabidae > Agonum > Agonum fuliginosum. The sequence goes on along the minus strand of OX384039.1, from coordinate 32,066,683 downwards.
AAATAAACAAAACTATCGTCCAATCTTAATTCTATTTAAAAACCCAACCATAAAATCACAATAACCTTGCGTTAAAATTATCTTAATTCATTCTGACAATGATTTACTCCCGGCACATGTCAATAATTCGATATTCATCTCCCGCCATTTTCTCTATTCATCCTGTTTCGACACGCTCCTCACCCTTGCGTTGTGCTCTATGGGAAATAGTGTCCATGACTCAATGACAGTTCAAGGTCACTTATGGGGGAGATGAAACAATGCCAAAGAATTCACGACTGACGCTATGATTTACCATCGGATAGTGAGTAATTGTGCATTGCTGTTTAATATCAATGGGTGCAGGGCTTAATGACAGGAAATTATAACAAATGCGCTATTATGTGACACGGGGATCAATGATATTGTAATCTGGATGGAGATTAGTATTGCATTAGGCATGCGGAATGCGTGAAATGTGGGGTTATTATTTTGTTTTGTTGTAACGCTAAATGATCAACTACAGGTACTTTTTATTTTATTTCTTTGTTTATCGGTTGTATACTAATAGACTCATCAGTGATTTAAGGGCGCGCTTAAAAGTAAAAAAACTGTAATGTAATGTTTTTAACCTAATAATAGTCAAAATCATATTATAGCATTATAGGTCATAATTTGATTTAAAACAAAATGTTTTTTTCTGTAACTATTAGTGCCACGTCAGCGTCACTTTAAAACATTTACATGGCTCATTTTGCACATGCTTCCTGCATAAATTTCGGATAAACGATGTAACCTACAATGAAAATTATATTGCACAATGAAAATATATACATTCCCGATTGCCATATTTAAAAAATATGTCTGTAATAATAATTAATTTTGAATAAAATTCATTGCAATTTGATGAATTTTGCTCTCTCTTCTTTCACTTCTACTGCAAATTATATTTATTTTCTGTCTCTCTCTAAAAGATAAACAGAAATGCCACACTTCATCCGGCCTAGTGTCCACTCGTGTCATATATAGGGTCATTCAATAGGAGTGATAGTTTTTTCAAAAGATTTCTCGGTTTCTGATATATATTTTATATACTTCTAAGTGTCAAATTATTTAGTATAGTGTGCAGTTTTATGATGCAGCGTTTGACGCCTCTAGACCGGTTGGAAATAATAAAAAAATATTACCGAAGTTCGAGCTCAGTTGTGGGTGCTCAACATTTTTTATTCATCCCAGAATTGGGTCGCCCTCACCGTTAATCTACGCGGGCTATAAAACGCACTGTGATAAAGTTTGAGTTAACATTACTAAGACAATAAGTCACCAAGAAGACAACGAAATGTTCCAAGTGAGGAGAAAATGACAGCTGTAGCGGCCAGTGTTGCAAATGAGCCAAATTCTGCCAAATTGGAGCGATCTTGTGATCAGTGTCAACAAAGCCGTGGTGGACATTTGAACGATATCTTGTTCCGAACATAACTGCATTGTCTAAGCTTCCAAATAAAGCAAAAACTTAATTGATATGTCAAACCGTTGACGTTTTATTTAAAATTAAAATCCTATCACTCTTAATACTACTAGTTCTCTCTCGCTTTCTTAGAATGATGATGTGATGAAATTGTGCGTGGTTCAGGACAAATAGTACGTTTAGAAGATGGCATCAACGACGGCAATTTCGCAGTGCGGTAGTTAAATGAATTCAGTGAATTGCAGACTTGCATACAAATGATCGCGATCAATAGAGTGCTTCGCTATTACTCACGCTAACTTCGCGTAGGAAATTCCCGGTAATTCTACGAGTACACGGTTCACGCTTCATTCACTGCCACTATACGCAGCCAAACTTTACCCAATACTTATTCACGCGAGAGGTCGACAACTGAGGTTTTCACACTGCCGCGGACTTATTGTCAGGCTTATAGACTTTCACACTTGGAAACTAGAGCGATGTAGTTTCGAATTTACCTAACTTTTATTTATGAATAGAGTCCGGATTTTAAGCACTAAAAAGTTTGATAAATAAGTAGGCAAATAGGCAAATGTTGGGTTATGTTTCTTCAAAACCGTTTTAAACTCTATTTACCTTTTTCAATTTTCTTGATACATTTTTGACAAACAGCAATTTCTGATTTAGAAATTGACAATTCATAACTGATAAACAAAACAGTTGACATGTAACAGCGGTGACAAAAATATCATCGATTTGATCTCTTACTACCCAATTTCAGTAAATCGAATTATTAGTCAAATATGTACCACTTGATATATGAATTATATATAGGGTGGGCCAACTAGTGGTTTCTTTTTAAATCATAGGTTATTTTGACACTGACAGCTTTTTGCCACTCGAAATCTTGATAGAAAGTAAGTATCATACCTCCGCGGTACGAAATGAGTCGCTTTACGCTTGAGCAACGTTGGGAAATATTGCAAATTTATTTCCAAAGTGAGTGCTGTGTAGCCCAAACAGTGCGTTTGTTAAAAAGAATATTTTTACAGAGCCATGGTATCTTACTTTTTTTTAACTGAAATTGAAGACATGGATTTGGACTACCTATGATTCATGCAGGATGGCGCGCCATGCCGTACAGCCCATGCCACAATCGATCTTTTCGGGACCAAATTCCCAAATCATGTTATCATCCGTCTTGGCGATGTCAATTGGCTGCCTCGGACCTGCGATTTGACCCCTTTTTTGTGGGGAACCGTGGAGGACCGATGTTTTGCTAACAATCCAGAAATGATTCAGGCCAATATCATCCAAGCAATCCGTGAGCTACAGCCCGAAACAATCAACCAGGTCTTGGAAAATTGGGTGACAGAATGCGCTACTGCGAAGCCAGCCGAGGCAACCACTTGAACGAAGTTGTGTTCCATAATAAATGGGAATGTTTGCTCTTACTAATGAAGCCATAATACATGGAAAAAAATTTAATTTTGTTCATTTTATTGCATTTTCAAAAAAAAACTTGTATTTGGCCCACCCTATAACATATTCGGGTATAAGGCATGATAGGTATTACGTAAGTATGTATGTACATTTTTTATGCACGTTCAACAAGTCTATTCAATTTTAAAGTTATTTGCCTGTGACACATTATTATTCAGGTAGTTTTCAAATAAATTCAAGAATTCAACTTATGCTGTAACAAATAAGAGATTATTGATGTAGATATAACGAACCACCGAAATAAATATAGCGTTTACTTCTCTTGTTCATGCTAAGCAAGTAGTAACGTAATTTATATTCTTCCCTTTAGCTTCTGAAGAGCACGTTATAATTTTGTGGGCAGCGCGGCGTTTCTGAAATGCGTTTATAATTAGTAGCAACAACGGTTTTCGTTAATAATTACTTTTTAATTGCCGTTCACCAATAAAGAACGTAGATAATTACCTAACTGATGAACGTTACATAAACGAGAATCAAAAGAAGAAGCAGAAGACGATGAATTCTAATTGTCTTTCTTCGGGATACGATATTCATCAGCAAATGAGATATTTAGTTGCAGCTATAAATATGAAGAATTGTAGCAGTGCGTGGCATTTTTGGCCAAGTGCCCGACGCGTACCGCGGATAATTCGAGTTGTACAGACGCCTGGCGCCCCGACGCTACGACGACGCCTTAATGATGCACTAGTAAAATTAGATTCACGACTTTCCGCCACAGATAAATAATCACAGCTCTCTGACCGACCAAAAAGGAAATAATCAAAATAATCATATTCCAGCGGTGAGAAATATCATGCTTTTTACCCAAGTTCTTAGTTAAGGCGGAAATGTAGCTGTATATAAAAAAGTAAAATAGTGCCTACGGTTTGTAAAATATTGAATCTAATACTAAGGTACATTGGAATTTTTTAACGACAATATTTAATATTCATTCTACAGTGCGACGCATCGATTTTACCAAATTTTGACATAGTATTGTTTTAAAAAAATGCCGAATAAAGAGAAAAATACTACTTTTACATGTTTAATTTAGGGCACTTAAAAAACAAAATGTATTAAAATTCATGCGTCGCACTGTAGGTAACATGCGGTAACATGTTATACAATATATAAATAATGTGTTTGATTATTTCTTTTGTCTTATAAATACAATATTTTACAAATACGATGCCACTTTTAGAGCGCGTTCGTTATTGCTGCCTTTGTTCGACACAAAGGCAGCAATAACGAACGCGCTCTAAAAGTATATATATATATATATATATATATATATATATATATATATATATATATATATATATATATATATATATATATATATATATATATATATATATATATATATATATAGACTTGTACAGACCTGAAGATGGCTACATCCCGTAGTCGAAACGTCGCCGAATTAAATTAAATCTAAATACTAACTATAACTAACTATAGACAGTTTGTTATTTCTTCCTTCAATCTCCTTCTTTGGCTTAGAATAAATTATTTTTCAAAAATAAAATGCTATTTGGTTATGCTATAGAACAAGAAGTTCTATTAGCCAAAACCATAATACACGAAGTTATTGATCAAATTCCGAAACAATCTTCAATGAATATTTCACTGATCGTATGAAAGGAAAAGGAGGTATATTTTCCTCTCTTCAATGGTATTTCTCGTATTTGTACACTTCTTTATGTCCTCTTTCAATTCATACTTCTCCAATATTTGCCAACACGGCACAATAGAAAGAAATGTCAACACTACAGTGTGTTATAGTGTATAAACTCTCGTCGAATGGAGCGATCAACGTGGTATAAAACATGTGTGTGTGTGTACAGCGGATGTCACTCATGTTGTTAATTGGTGGGCGCTGTGCGTGTGAACCCGCCATTCGTCACGTCACGTGATCAAGTGACCCTCTGCTATTAGAATCGTAATAGATACACAGATGAAAAATAAAATTGAAACGAAATAGGCAACACATGTGTTTAAAATTAGGTACCGAACATTTCCTGAAGAGGCCCGTCTACTACCTAAAATCCAGCATAAAGTATACTAACGGAGCGAGTGTTTTGTGACCAGTACAAGAATAGTAAAAATTTATTTCAACAAGGATCTAATAGAGAAAGAATGGATCTACAGATGTGCCATTTTAAAGTTTTGATTACAAAATTGTACATGAAAATAAAAATTCCGAAAAATTAAAAAAAAATCCTATTTTATGCACACTTTACACGGTTATATCTTATGATACAAATTAGTTTTTAAAATTTTAAAAAATCATATCTGTAGATCCATTCTTTCTCTATTAAATGTTTATAAAATCATTATCCTGAAGTCAATAATAATCTGACAGTTTACTCGAACGAAAACACTTTTATTTCATACTGTGTTGCATTTGCTTCTTTATGAGCTTGATTTCAGTCCGGAAAATGAAACATTACGGTATTGTTCTACTTTACAGGATTGTAAAGTAGAACAAGACCGTAATGTTTCATTTTCCGGACTGAAATTTAATTTTAGTATTGAGACCAAGACGACCTGATTGTATTTAGAAAAGATATATAAAGAATGGGTGCAAACTTTGGTCCAAAAATGCAACACAGGTATGAAATAAAACATTGTACGTCATTCGTCCGGTAGATTTTCACGGTACTCGTTTCGAAATTCTTAACTCGGCTCCTTCGTCGCCTCGTTCGGAAACATCTTACTCGTACCGTAAAAACTCATCTACCGGACTTATAACGTAAATAACTATTACAGTATTTTTCAACTTCAAAATGACATTTCATAGCTGGGATGCGGCAAAGTACGAGTTTGGGGCTGGTTTGAGGCAGCGCTAGTAGTGAGGAAAAGAGTGGAATGAAAAAAAAAAGTTAAATCGAGAGTATTCTAGGAATTCGGTAAAATCACTATATTAAATCGCTTAAATCACTATATTCTAGAAAGTAGATAAAATCATTTACATTATGTTCTTTATTTTTTAATAACCAAGTACCTATGTAAGTCTGGATATCTATTTTTATTGTATGTACATTTAATAGATTGTATGTTTTGTATGTATCAGCACCCTGTGAAGACTTAATTGCAGTCGAAACGTTCTCCAAGAAATTTTCTTTTTTATTGACCATCCAGTCGAAAAACCAATCTTCCATTACATATTTATGTTGGTAATATTTTGTTGAGAACACTTTTTGTCATGCTAGATTTACCATCCACCAATAACGAATAACGATTGTGAAAACTGTCCAGTTCTCTAATCACCGATTTCAATTTCCGTATATCATCTTGATCGGCGACAATTCGGTTAATTGGTGCACATATTGTGCAGAACACTATTATTCCATTTAGCGGGAGTATGTTCCGGGAACAAACTCAAACTCTGAATTGAATCTCATAGCGTGAAACGTTCCAGCGTCCTCCGATCGTCGATTGATCCAGAGCCTAATGTTCATCGCCTCTGCAATCATTGCATTCGGGGGATTTTATTTGGAAATAAATCCACTGAGCATTGTGTGAAATGGTGGAGGTGCCACGAGTATTTCGGCCACGGAGAATTCAACCTGGGGGCAATTGTAAAGCCTGGGGCAGACAGTATAATTTGAGTGTGACATAATACAGTCATCGGCACAATTAAACTGTCCTCGAAATTTTTGGTTTAAGCAGAAAGGATATTACTGAAAATCGCATGACACAGATATCAGCCAATGGAAGAATTAATTACTATAATAGTAACTATATGTCATATGTCAGTTCGACATTAAATTAAAAATTGGTTAAATTGTCATTTTGGGTGTAAATAAGCAATTAATAAGGTAAATAACTCAAATTTATTAATGTTAAATACAAATTTAGTAAATATTTCAAGTTTCTAGTGTAAGAAGAATTCAAAAATAGAGCGCCGGTATCATTGCGATTTTCTTACCGAATATACACTCGTGCATTAATTCATGGCCACAAAATTTTTGATCTTGCATTCCAACAACGTAATTAGCTCTCGTGTACCACTCAAGCTAATTAATACGTTGTCCGGAAAGAATTAATGCACATGTGATATTATAAGTGAGAATAGTTCTTTTTTATCTAAACTGTAAAGAAGGATTTATTACGAATGTGGCGGTCACATCTCGAAAAATAACCATGTGAGTAATGAAAAAAATATTATTACCATCGAGATAAATATATTACTTAGGTATATATTTTATGAAATCCTAATTGTAGGTATTGTATTAATTCCATTCCAATCATTCCAATGTTTGATTTAAGTTCAAACATATGTTTGATGATGCTGTCATACCTTTTTACCTCCCATCAAACCAGTATTAAAATCATGCTAAAAATCGGGTAGTGGTTTTTAAGTGGATGGGTCTTTATAACCTAATTTTGGTAGTTTTGCGATGATGTTTTATCAAATAAAACGCTCCAATCTTGTAATCCATGATCGGCTGATATATGTTTCTGCTTAAAAAAATAACGACATACCTATATGTGAATAAGAATGTAAGTAATCAAATATTGTAGTGATTGTACATTTCTGTTAAAAAATCAATTTTCTAGATAAGGCGGAAGGTTGTGTGCTGGCCACGTCAGATTTTTAAATAAACTTTGCTACATACACAATACATGACGTTTGTTAAATCTTTATTCAGGCAGTTATTTTGCTATGTTTAGATGCGTACGATTTTCACTTTTACGCTTATTTCGTAAATGTCATACCGAATTTGTTTTTTTCTCGGCATGTAATGTAATAATTTAGGTTTAAAATCCAAAAGATTTCAAAAAATTACAATATAACTTAAAAACGTTGTCACACCTTCAACGAAAACTACTTAAGTAGTTATATATTTTTCTCCAATCCTTATTATCTACCACCAGTCTAGTAAATTACTTCATCTATAAAGTATAACATCTTGAAATTTTTTAACGTACGGTCAATAAATTTCGGATTTGTTTATTGAAAAAGTAATCTAGTTAAAGTCTAGTTCTTAGTGCATAATCTCATTTATTGAAGTAAGAACAATTAACCGAAATAGGACTTGACCATTAGACTTTCAGAACTGCTTTTTCAGGAGCTATTTAATTACCCCTCCCCCCTTTTGGGAAGGTCAGAAAAGCTGCGTACAGCTTCCTGCATGCGTTCGGTGCGTTTGGCTCCATTGCATATGCCCGGCACGTGTTTTGGTTCCCGCGGGGTGCCCTGCCTACATAATTGTTAATACGTGCCTGGAACTGCCCTGCTGAGCCACCCCTGCGGCCGCAGGACCCCCCACCCCCCTGGTATTGATTCCATTGACGTGAACTGCATCTGCAGTTATTTATGAACCACAAACGAAGTTTCATTTATTTTTTGATATGAGAAAGATATTAATCGAGGGAGTGATATGTAATCTGACATTAACACCTTACGCCCTGAGAATTGAAGAATAGAAGGGGAATTACTCACCCCTGGATATTTTATTGTTGTTCGTACTAAAGTATTTTGTTATATAATTCAATTAATTTTATCAATTGTAATTATACAAGAGCTTTTTATTTCGCCGGATAAATTTCTATTTGTATTGAAACCTTGTTGCCTAGCAATTTGAAAAGAAAGATTGTTAAAATCACGACACCGTAGGTGGAGTGATTTTATTTTAAAGCAATTTTTCGAGTCAAATTGTTGTCAGGTGACAAGGTTGAGATGTCAAACAGAAATTTATTCGAAGGAAATAAAATGTTCGAGTGTAATTCAATGAAATAATCTAACTACTCCGTTGGTTCTTCTTCACAAATATTTCCAAAATTGAATCATTTCACTGAAAAATATTAGAAATATGAAGCAAACGACATGTTAGTGATTTGTTTATTGTTTGGTTGCTAAGAAAAAGGTAAATAAGATTTTATCACTTGCAAAAAGTTACCTTTCTTTTTATCCGCTGTCAAAGGGATAAAATAGTGTTTTGTTTTATGGCTTACTTTATACAGGAGTGGAATAGGGTAGTTTACCATAGCAGCAAATTAGCAGTCCAGTCAATTATATTGAAAGAAGACCTCAAAAATGAGTTATTGCCATGAAAAAAGTTTTCAAAAAGTTAATAGTTCTTTAAATATTTGAGATTTTACGTATCTATACATCTACGTCACAATAATGCCTTTTCACGTGTATTCTTACTTACAGAAATAAAGAAACTAGCAAATTGTATATTTTGTAACATTTAGAAACAGTTGATTTTACATGGAGTACATTTAAATCCAGCCCCATTGTTTGAGCAGATTTTCAGCTACCTATACATCTACGTCACACAAACTTTAAAAATTAATTACAGCTTTATTAAGAACAATTAAGGCTTAGCAGTACGCTCAATCGCTTTCAAATAACATGAAGTTTCAAATAAAAAAACTTTTAAAAAAATGGTAAACTACCCTATTATCATTTAAACTAATGATTGCCTTTTTGAATCGAATAGTATATTTTATTATTCCTGTCAATATTCAATCAGGTACCATTTTATTTTTGAGTAACTTTTGAAACAATAGTACCGGCAAAAATTAACCTCAACCTTATAAGTAAAATATAAAAATTGCTATGGGGGTAAAATATTAATCGTAACACAAATATAACTGGTAATATCGACAATTAATCAAGGACCTCGTATAAACAAGATGGATGACTCCCCATGGCCGAATCGACTATAGAATTAATGGTTCGATGTGGCACCATCGCCACTCTGTCAAAACAGAAATTACGCGCCCTGGCCTTACACCTGGGCACCGCCATGTTGCCAAATGCACACGAATACAGAATAATATTCATTTATAAACGCAAGTCAATTAATTTTTCAATTTAACGAGTTGATTGAATTCGTCGTACTGTGCAAATCTATTGGAAATATTTGCGGCATGGAAATGAAAATTGCATAGTGCGAGTTTTATTATTTTTATACGCGGGTAAATTAAATGCTCATAATAGAGTTTCCAGGTAGAAAAATATTCAAGTTACTTCATTAGTACGGAGTACGAGTGGAGCTGACAATAGATGATCAGTTACGTGATCAATAAAACTACTAAATGACGCAAATATTGGAATAGTTAACTAATCGAAACACCAAATAAATCACACATTCGCCACTCATGTCATGGACCAGTTAAACGTGATCTACAAACTGTGACGATAAGGAAAGGTGGCAATTCCCGGGCACGTGCTACTCGTATCAGAGCATCTACAAGACTGTCGATATCCGACTCACACCTACCACGTTATCCTAGACTTCGCCCAAGTGTACTAACGTAATCGAACAAACAAACAATATCATAACTTCATTTAGCACACTTGCATTCCTATCATTAATTATTATTACAATCAACATGATTGCTAACCCCGACAAGTATATTATTTCTAACTTAAAAGCTAAATGTGATTCACACGGATTTTTTGATGATTCTTTCATGCTTCTGAATCCTTTCCAAAAGAATTTCAATGTTTTGAAACCATCAATGAATTAGAAAATATTTTTACCAAGACTCATTGAAGATTCAATTTAGCGGTGCCGGTATTTGGCAGGCAATTCTCATCAGGATTCTGTTTCTTAGGGTTAACTAGCTTGAAAGAATCCTCAAAGAATTATTGTATGAACTATGCTTTACATAAATGATATTTTTGAAAGGATCTATTTGATTTTAAATCATTCAAGATTCAATTTAGTGGCGCCGCTATTTGACAAGCAATTCTCATCAGGATTCTTTTTCTGAGAGTTTAGTAGCATGAAAGAATCCTGCAAGAATTCTTGTTGAACTATGCCTTACATAAATGATATTTTTAAAAGAATCTATTTGATTTTAAATCATTCAAGATTCAATTTAGTGGCGCCGCTATTTGACAGGCAGTTCACACCAGGATTCTTTTTCTCAGGGTTCATGAAAGAATTATTAAAGAATTCATGTTTTAACAGAACATTTCTATCCACATTGGTCCAAATTCTCAAGTTTTCTTTAAGTTAAAGAAGCTTCCATAAAATTTACAAAAGAAAGGCAGACGCATGTATCCATCATAAATAAATAAAAAGATAATAGTATAGTCTGTAACAAGTGTGGAATGAAGCATATTCAGCTCGAGTGGAAAGTTTGTGAGACGAGCCATAGGCGAGTTTCACGGTTCCACGAGAGCGGAATAGCCATTCCAAACGTGTTGCAGACTATACTGTCTCTACGACTATAAAAATTGCATTAAAAACATAACCTAAAACTAGTAATATAAAAATATATGTATTTATAAAATAATATTCTACATAAAATTAAAAAATTAATAAATCTAAACGTATTTTAAAGCTACCCATCAACCACAAACATTGAATAAAGTTAAATTATCATAACTCGCCACATTTAATTCCATCACTAGTGTCGGAATGAATCCATTCCGTAACAAGTGATTCCAAAATTGAAAATGATGTAAGAATGATAACATTCTATAAAAGTCATGTAAAAAAGTGCTCAATACGGCCCATTTTTATTTATTTAGCTTGTTTAATATAATTTAACAAATTATGAAAAACAATATTCTACTACATTTTGTTATTCTGTATATGATGAACCAGAAAAGATAATAAAATCGGGTTTAAAATGTTAAGGCATTTGCACTTTCATTTGCCAAACGCCAATTTTTAAAGTGTAAAATAAAATTTTCACAAACGAAAAACAAGAATCTAATAAAACATTGTTTGTTCCAGGTATGTCCACATTCCATCCTCTATGACCCTGCTGTAAGCAGTAAGTAATTTAGTAAAATCTCTAGAATTACAAAAGGTACAACAAAGACGTAACGTATTCCGTATTCGCAACAAAAAGCTCTTCCCTTGTATAAAATCTCAATTGAAACATCACAAAACCAAGCTGCGAAATGTCCCATTTTCCCTGCACGGTTAGTAGCATAATTACGCTGCACGTTCGCAGAAACAAGTCTCACAAAGTCCTCTGGCGGTGCCTCTAAGAAGCTAGATATGAAGAGGCTCACATATATTATACAAGATGATCAAAGTTATCTTTGTGAATACGAAATATACGAGCAACAGTTTTGGAAAACGTTTGCTTTTAAGTTTAAGACACAGATGACGTGAAGTTTGAAGTTTTCAGACGATGATGTCAAAGCGGAATGTCAAATGTGCCTGTGACAGTGTTGTTGTATATCGAGATGCCTTTGAATTTCTGATGAGATTAATTTTGTTGGCTGTATTTGACATTTGGACGTTATTCGGAAACGTACATTCTTTACTAAATCATTTTTTGCAATTTTGTCTCCAGAAATTCTTCAAATGACAAATGTACAAAGTAATACCGAATTAATAATCTAGTTTTCATGGTTTTAATGAGTTAAGGCAGCGCTCGAAACCGTTTTCAGATAGTCATTTTTATGCACTTTATCTGCGTAAATTTCTGCAATTAGGAACAAGCAATAGGCATAAAAATATATTAATAGAATCATTAGAGTATCTAAATTGTCGTATGCTAAATAAGAATACCTGAAAATAAATATAATTCACAGTAGAAATGAAAGAAGAGGGAGCTAAATTCATCAAATTGCAATGAATTTTATGCAAAATGAACTATTATTACAGATATAATTTTTAGAATAAGGCAATTACGAATTAATATATTTTCGTTGTGTAACATAATTTTCATTGTAGGTTACATCATTTATCCGAAATTTATTCAGAAAGCATATGCAAATGAGCCATGTAAAACTTTTAATTTGTTGCTGACTTGGCGCTAATAGTTACAGAAAAAAACATTTAAAAAAATTATTCATCAAATTATAACGTTTAATAAGATTTTGTATATTATCGGGTTAAAAACATTACCGTTACAGACCTCGTGTTACGGTTTTTTCACTTTTAAGCGCGCCCTTAACCTCTTGACATGAATCGTCCATGGGATGTTTAAAAATATCTTATTCTTAAATTCATTACATGGGATACAAAATTGGGATATTATTACCTAATTATTAACACTGGGATTTTTACATAGATAATGTTACTAAGGGCGGACATTAGTAATCGCTAGGATATTAATAGACAAATATAGCAAAGTAACAAAACGAGATGTTCACATTCTTGACATGTTAGGGGGATTTATTTTGTCAAGTGGAAAATAACATTATCATTGTAGTCTGTAATGTTTAAATGGTTGGTTATGGATTCAAAACATCATCGATTCGTTTTGGTGCAGTCTGAATCTCAATCCGTGCGACGACCTCTGAAATTTAAAGCTACAACGAAGAGATTCTTATAACTATATAACTATAACTATATCAAGTCGTCAGCTTGAAGTATCAGAGTGAGATTTAATAGCAACATGTTTTGTAATTTAACGACAATCAGACACTGCCGACAGAGGGGCTTGAACCATAGAACTCCGGTTTCGTACGTCATCACATGCAGATGTGCTTAAACCCGCGCAGATACTGCCTCGGTTTTTAACGCAACGTAGACTACTCATCTAAGTTAGTCATGGTGTCCTTTCCAATTTGAAAATTAATTTTAAATAAAACTGCAAAAAGAATTGTTAAGCTTTGCTGCCATTTCTATTATTTATTATTTATTTAATCACACACTGCCGACAGAGGGGCTTGAACCATAGAACTCTTGGTTCGTACGCCATCAAAACATGCAGTTGTGCTTAAACCCGCGCAGCTACTTCCTCGATTTTTAACGCAACGTAGAATACATCTAAGTTAGTGTTGGTGTCCTTTCCAGTTTGAAAATTAATTTTAAATAAAACTGCAAAGGGAATTGTTAACTCTTGTTGCCATTTCTATTATTCACTCTTTATTTAATCAGCCTTTTATGTACAGTACGCGAAATAAGAGATGGCCGAGCTTTAAATTGGTAAACAATATTAATCGAGCGGACATAGATTATCAGCAATTTTTGGCAGAAACCCATTCGCTACCTTGAAATAGTGTATCGAAGTCGTCCAGCTCGGTTTTTGTCTAGACTCCGTTGCTTTCGGACAAGTAATAAGTTGGCGATCTTTGACTCAGCTCTGTGTATAACATACCCACTTGACAAAATAAAATCCCCAGAACATTTCAAAAATGTGAACATCCCTGCTTGTTACTTGCTATATTTGCCTAGCGATTGCTAATGTCCACCCTTAGTAACATTATCTATTTAACATCCCAATGTTAGTAATTTGGTAATACTATCCCAATTATGCATCTCTGAGATGTTTATATTGAGTATGTAAATTTTTATCATACTCAGGATGTGGCTAGGATAAACTTACGTAATGTCACTTAAAGTACAAGAATAAGATATTTTTAAATATCCCATGGACGATTCATGTCATGTGGGTAGGCACATTTTTTCTCTCCGTTACCTTTTCAGCCAACTCTGGTTGCACGGACAGCCACGCAATTTCTCTGTCTAAAAAACTATTCTATGAGTAAATTTATTAAAATCTATAAAATATGTGTTTGTGTTGCGTTCTCGAAATGATTTAGTAATGTTTAATGAATATGGAAATAATAAAATAATTCATTTCTAGTCGGGTACGTCTGTAGAGATTTGGCTCGTTTCCGTTCATAAATTTCCCATTTGAAATGATTTTATTTATTCGTGGGTATGATTAGCAACACTGGAAACTTTTAATTACGAGTTTGGCCGCACGGCGCTGCTGGTTATGCGAGCAAAGTAATAATTAATATCAGCGGTTCGATTCGGGGTTACGCACACACATACATAATCACGCACACACACACACACGCACGGGCCCTGGGGGGAACATCAATAATTGAGACACGGAGCTACCTGCCGGTTATGTTTTTGTACACCCCTATTCTAAATCCGTTACTGCCCTCCAAACATACGCTCTAATATTAATTTCACTCCAGGAGTAGTTTGTATTTGACGCGCCCAAATCCTAATTCGACATCAATTCTGTAGCATAATCACTGGAATAGGAATTATTCTATAACTTCTCTAAAATTTAGACCTACTTCAGATTTTTTAAATAGTATATTATACTCCAAGGTTGAGAAGATTGTCATTATTGAACTAGCGTCAAGATTGTAGCACGAGGGTTAGAAGGCTCTAGTCAATAATGATCTTCTCAACCGTGGTTTATACTATTTTTGTCACTACTATCATTTAAATTTAAATTTAAGATTTTTATTTTGACTTTTTTAACATTTATACTCAGTAAGCTAACTTTAAAGTTGTTTCTTGTTTAAATGTTTTTATTTGACAGATTTGACGATTCATTTCTTATTTGGAACGATTTGTAATTTTATAATATTGACGAAACAAAACAAATGTCAATAAGGTGTGTTTTTACGCTAGTGAGAAATAGTATATTATTTTTTAATGAGCACATAATGTAGGCTATAATTCAAGAGAATGAAAGTTTATGCACGAGCTGAAGGCGAGTGTATAATTATCCGAGTTAATTATAGCCATTATGTGCGAGTCAAATACGACGTTTTTTCTACGACTTTTGTAATAAAACTTTTATTTGCAACTTTTATTCATTAAAATATTAATCTAACCTTACATTTTGATGGGATGACAGTGACAGTTGTGTTGAATAATGGACTCATAATACAGTAGTGTTGAATAATGAATTTATAATACAATAGTGTCTTATGAAGGGGTTTATCTTACTACAGTTACCTACATAATGAATGTATTATTCAATGATTGTAGATAAAACAATTTATGGGGTGGATAACTGAGTGTGTTATGTGGTCTGACAACACAGGTTCGAATTCAGCCAGGTAAACATTTCAGTGAATTTAGAAAAAACTGGATCGTCGGAAGAAGGATAAGGATTGAAATAAAATCAAATGCTCCTAATTATTGCAATCGTTTCGATTCGTAATGAATCATCTTAAGTGCGGTGCTGGAGTGGAAACTACGATCACTAAAAATATTGAACAGAAGAACATTCCTGTTACAAGATTGACAAGGTTTTGGGTACGAATACTTTAATTTTAGTTAATATGCATAAAATCTTCCTCGAAATATCACATTCAAATTGTAAAAAAATTGGGATAGATATTCTATTATTACCTAAATAGTCTATAGGCAAGTTTAATGCAACATTGAATTTGCGAGCAAATAAATAAAAATTTTAAAATCCATTTAATACTTACCCTGATAATGGTGGCAAACGCCCTCCGCGTAAATTTATTCAAAATTCAATAAATAAACTTTGGTTTTTTTGAAATTAATTTTTTTGGCTAAATACATATGAATCAAAGCAAATGTATGGGTGAAATGTTTCTTTTTTTAATTGAAACCGTTGGACTGTTTGCAGTGTAAATATTAGGCGGGGAACAATCAGACCCGTATCACTCGTATGAATTTATTATCGCTCTCCGTTTGCCGCCGACAAATGTGTGGCTCGGCCCTCGAAAAAATTTAAATGTCATTGATTTGTGGGTCAACTCGTTAACGCGATAAATTTCCACAAACGAAATCACAACTGACGGAGAGGAATCACTCGTTCATTTCGTTTATGACGGATTCATATGGGGTTGACGACCCAGGAAAGCAACAGAAGAACTTGAAAATATTGCACCCTCATCGGATACTGAAATAAAGATCCTAGTAGAACTATATATAAGCCGGTTACATCGCAAAACCTGAAGTTGAGTTTAAAATGACAAATAAGAATCAAGAATTTGTTGGGAACACGGAGTATATAAACACAGGAGTGGACACTTCGCATCTTGAATCGTGGAATTTCTGTTTATCCTGTGCGAAAAAAAAGATCATTACTGGACCCGTGCGTTACCATCGTTACCGTTGTTTATCGTCATAGAATGCACGGTCTGAGCTGGCCCTTATTTTCTGTCTCTCTCAAAAAGGTAAACAGAAAGGCCACACTTCATCCGTCTGAGTATCCACTCTGTTATATATTATACTTCGTGTTTAGTAACATAAAATGTTTATGTTTCAATCCAAGTCATAACGAACGGATCATTTAAACATTTTTCGTTCGGTTATTTTGTTAGTAGATTGTAAATAATAAAAGATGAAAAGGAAAAAATCTGACGTGGACACCACATGACTTCCTTGTACGCCTTGTTTGTTCATACTTTTCTTAATAACTAAAATGTAGAATAATATAAAAAATTCTTTTAACTTATTATACTAGTATACTCACAAATATATTTTAGTCATTTTATTTAAACTGCAGAAGAAGATATAAAGCATATTTTACTATTGTCACTGTCATGTCATAAACATTTAAATTTTACGTAGTAACAAATGTTAATCGATCATGGACTACAAGATATACCGAAATACTAAATTATAAATATATACTTTAATTATTCTTAAATGATACCAGATACAAAAATATTTATAAAATACCGATTGTAGGTAATAATCACATAATCTTTCATTTAAAATTTGTCTTAAATTAAATATTTATCGAAATTTTTTTTAAATTTACTACTTCCGGTTTGTAGATTGAAACCAAAAATAGGAGGTGCACAACTAGATGCTATAACAGTCCTAAATACAAAATTTCAACTTTCTACGTCTAACCGAATTTGAGTTATGCGACATACATACGTACATACGTACAGACGTACGTACATACGTACGTACATACGTACAGACGTCACGACGAAACTAGTCATAATGGATTCAGAAAAGGTCAAAACGGATATTTCCATCAAAATCTGAAAACCGAAATTTTTTGCGATTACAATACTTCCTTATTACTCCGTACAAGGAAGTAAAATGATAAATAAATCGGTAAAAAGTGAGCTATCTTCCGGTAGAATTTTATTTGTGGTTTGCGTGGAGAGATAGAACTAGACTGTGGGAAACGTATTAATTTTCCTCTCGCAACATGAAAATTCACTTGAAGAAAAGTTCCACTAGATAATTTTCGAGAATAAAGTGGTAAAACTCGTTTAAAGTGCAACTAGAAAACTGCAACTCACTTGAGAAAAATAATTACACCGAGTTAATAATTTACAGAGGCCAAAGCGGTTAAGAGGGAAACTTAAAAGCTTAAAAGTTTTAAATCACTAAGCAAGTACTGAAGAGAAACTTTTTATAGAGTCATTCTGCAGGCGTTTCCTGCACGCTGCACTGCTGAGGCTCTGACAAATAATGGCCACTGCGATATACGACCACCTCAGGAACCAACAACAATCATACATCCAACTTTCTATTCTGTTCACAGTCGCATAATAGCACAACAATGCAATCCAGCATTAGAAATATCATCATAACTTCAAAAGTAGGTACATACCTACTTTAAGGATTATGCAGTTTGATGCCAGAGGTATCATTGTAAATAATTGATTTATAGATCGACGACTGTAGTTTGAAACCAACACCAAATTTCAGTGATGTGAACGAAAGTAAACTTTGCCATATGGCAAACTTTTCGTCAAATTTCACCAAATTTCGGGCTGTGAATACTTTTTATCAAATTTACTTCCAATACACGTTTTTATAAATTTTAGTGATGTGAACGCAAGTGAACTTTGCCATATGACAAACTTCACAAATTTCGTCAAATTTCACCAAATTTCATGCTGTGAATGCGGCTTAAATCTACACTATTTATCAAATTCACTTCCGTAGGTACACGTTTTTATAATGTTTATAGTGATCAAATTATAGGTCTCTGTAAAAAGCCAAAGCAGTAGGTACTATATTATTTGTAATCATTGTTGTAACAGATCATTTTAAAAAGATCTTCACTTTTAATATGATCATCAAATCATAGATAAATTTTTATGATTGGATCTCTTTTAAATCAGATCAGGATTTGGAATCTTTTTTACAGCATATAAAAGACCAGTTACTAATATTAAACAAAATGTTAAACATTAAACTGTTGATTTACATTGCATTTAAAAATAAAATAAAATAATGTTGTACACAAGCGATTCAACCTATAAGTAATAATAAAGATTGCTTAGGTATTCACTTAATTTTTAATTTTTAATCTTTTATTGAGATCATAGATCATATTTATTCAATCCATATCTTAATCTTATCAAAGACCACACAAATTGATCTAGATCGGTGATCTAAGTCATGTGATCTAGATCAATCACAACTAGCAATGTGCCATCGGCAATATTTTCATAAGGCAATATTGCCACATTGATAATATTCCCGGAAAATTGCTAAGAGCCTTATATGCCCAAAATTTAAAAATATTGCCGACAATATTTCCAGAAATGTTGCCACTGTGGATAATCTTATTTTTAGACCTTAAGTCATGCTGCCTTCATAAAAACTAATCGGTGATTTTTAATCTTAAGGACGCGCTCGAAACCGTTTTCAAATAGTCATTTTTATGCACTTTATCTGCATAAATTTCTGCAAATAGGAACAAGCAATAGACATAAATAATATATCAATAGAATCATTCGAGTTTCTAGATTGCCTTTATGCCAAATACCTGAAAATAAATATAATTTGTAGTAAAAGTTAAAGAAGAGAGAGTAAAATTCATCAAATTGCAATGAATTTTATGCAGTACAATTATTATTACAGACGTAATTTTTAAAATAAGGCAATTAGGAATGTATATATTTTCATTGTGTAATTTGTAGGTTACATCGTTCATCCGAAATTTATGCAAAAAGCATGTGCAAAATGAGCTATATAAAAGTTTTAAAGTGACGCTAGTATTTACAGAAAAAAACATTTTTTTAAATCAAATTATGGCCTATAATATGATTTTGACTATTAGGGAGTTAAAAACATTACCATTACAGACTTCATGTCACGGTTTTTTCACTTTTAAGCGCGCCCTTAAGACTCAATTTAAAAAATCAAGAAACTAAAATTATATTTAATTAATAAATAATTAAAATTCATAATTATTAACAATTTGGTAGCTCCAAATACAGCTCAATGTAGTAGTGTAATAGTGTAAATTCCGCAATTAGTGTTAGCTCCCCGTGAATTAAATCATCCTCATTGCGAAATCAGCGAAGCTATCTTCGCGTTTTTCGTCCTCACAACTGCGCCTCTGCTTCGTAGGCGTCGAGTTGCGGGTGGAAGGGGCGGGGGAGGTTCTAGGGGGTGTCCATGGCCAACACGATCTGCCATCACAAAAACAACCCTCAGCCCTGTGTAATCCGACCTTTGTTCCGTCTTCAGTTTTGCACACAACAAAAAATAAAACTCAAGAGTTTTTCTCCGTCCAATTACCACGTGCGGAGTGCGATACTCTTTACGACGGTCGCCGGATCGTCAAAAGGGGAGACAGGGGACAGTTTGGAGTCAATACTACCCCTGCCAAAAGGGTGGTATGGTGTCTGCATAGTTCAAATGTTCGACAAATAAATAGCAAAGGCGGTAGGAGGCAGACTCGGATTTGAATCCTGTCAGGTATACTTCAGTTTAACTGCACAAAAATTTATCCTGTGGTGTACTTTTATCAACAACTATGAGTACTTGCAGTGAGTATACTCACTGGTACTTGTTAAGCGTTTTTTCCGAATTCCTATAGAATACTCTCGATTTTACTTATTTTTCTATTCCACTATTTTCGCCGCTACTACAGCTGCCTGAAACCAGCCCGAAACTCGTACTTTGCCGCATCCTAGCAATGCAATGTCAATTTTAAGTTTAAAAATACTGTAAAAGTGTTTTTGTTGCGAGTAAACTGTTAGTTTATTATTTATTGACTGCAAGATAATGTTTTTATAAACATTTAATAGAGAAAGAATGGATATACAGATGTGCCTTTGGAAAATTTAAAAAATACATTTTTATCACCCGTGTAAGGTTTGCATAAATTGGAAATTTTTATAATAATGTACAATTTTTTTAATTAAAACTGTACTGGCCACAAAATACTCGCTACGTTTGTACATTTTATGCTGAATTTTAGGAGGTAGACGGGCGTCTTAAGAAAAATAGAGCCAGGCGTACTATATATTTGTATACTAGAAAAACGTATGGAAATCGAACGGAACTCGGATGGGAATTTCTGATTTACATTATACCAGAAATGGCTAGATACTTTTCGGACGAATCTCGAACTAGAATCTAGACGAAAAAAGTATAATGTAATTCAGCCTTTAGTGGCTATACCACAACACATTATATCGAATTATTTTTTTGCTCGCTGTGCTCGTAATACAAACTTTCATCCTCGAATGCAAATGTTTAATTTCTCAATCTAGAATTTTCTCGTATGCCAGTAGATTCATAATTATTTTTACTTATTAATTTCTAATAATTCTTATTCTTATAATTAATATCATTTTATATTTAGGTGTTCATTAAATTTATTTTTAATAGTAATTGTACGATTTCATTTTTTTCGAACCGCTTATACAGTTAAAAGTTAAGTATATTATTTATAAAATTTCATATGGAACCGAACCAGTGGATCAAAATTGTTTGATTGAAAAACCTGTATTTTAAAATTGTGTATTTTGGAAAAATTATTCCAGTTCCCTGATCAGTAAGCTTTGCCATAAAAATATAAGTATGCACGAAATTGTGCATCACTCAATTGTTGATTTTATTGTAAGGTGCATATAGCAGTTTTAATGTCGTACATTTGAAACGTGCGTGTACTAACTATACCTTCAGCATCGTTGACAAGTGTAAGTTTCTTGCAACTAAAATAATACCTAGTTGGTGTTTTCGCTTCACGTGTATTTACCTCGCAACTTTGAAATATATGTTTAACAAAGGAATACAGTGTTGTACAAACACTAGATGTTTGCTAGTTTGTTCCTTTTGAATGTAGGAATGTATTTATTTCTGTACATGACTTTGCTCATTTCGCAGAAAAACTGCAGTTGTGCAAACCCTTCAAGCAGTGTCTGAATTTGCCATCTTTTAATAAGTCTTACCTTAAAGAAGGTGTAATCGAATTATTTTTTAAATTATTTTCACACAACTGGAATTTTTTAAACATTAAAATAAGTACGCTGTAAAATATTAATTTTTAAGTTTAAAGCCCTGTTCGCACGAGGATTCTTTGAAGATTCTACAAATATTCTGAATCCTAGTATGAATTATTTGTTAAATTGCGGTGCCGCTAAATTGAATCTTCAATGAGTCTTGGAAAAGAAGAATTTATAATTCATTGATTGCTTCAAAACCATGAATTTATTTTTTTAATGATTCTGAATCTTGAAACTTCTTATTTTCCAAGATTTAAAATCTTGGTAGAATCTTCAAAGAATCCTCGTGCGAACAGAGCTTAATGTGAACATATTCTAACTAATGGAACAGAAGTGAAAAATAAATGCGATCTCCTTATGAAACATTGCCCCTGAAAAGTTTGATGCCAGTTTAGTTGAAACACAAACACGTATTTCTGGTCACATTTTGTAAAAGTCATTGACCTACACTACTGTAGTTATTTCCATTCTGGTTGTACTCGTACATATATGTGGGTAATTGAATTGAATTAAATTAAATTAAATAATTCAATTTCATGTTAAAATAATGTTATGAATTTGTAAAAATGTTTAAAATTGTAACGTTAATTTCATTTAAAGCTGGGGGATAGGAAAAATTTAAATTTACGCTCATATTTAATCTCTTGTATTTTTTACCCAACTGTACCAATATTTTGTAATTTTGTCTTATGAAAGGTATCGGGTACCTAATTTTTATTTAAATTTAATATAATGACATCCATTTAAATTCAGAAATATTAGAATTCATAATTAACATAATTATGTCTAGAGTGCGGATTATATGCATTTGCATATATATTGTATCATTGTGCACATCGTTTTTTTTACAAATGTTTGCATTTCATACAAAAATAGATCAAAATATGATATAAATTTTTTGCATATTTCATTATTTTTTACATATAATTATTATAAATGCACATTTTGTACCTTTTAACCCAAAATTACAATTTAAAAAAATTGTTTATATAAAATTTATAATCGCTCTTATTTGATACTACCCACAGTAATTTTTACATTTATTTTATAGGTAAGTTGTATTCCAGAAGTTATACGTTATTCTGTTTATTTTATGATATTCTTGTGCATTGTTGACAAAATGTAGTTTTTTTCTGATTTATAAATAAATTATTGGTAAAAATGAATGAAATTATGTTGCATATCTGCATATTATTTGTCAAATATTTCATATTTGTTTAATTTGGTGCATATATTGAGCACATTTCAATATTGGCCTGCATATAATCCGCACTCTAATTATATCAATCGACTGGCATGATGAAAAATGTTCTCTTAAGATACATTAAAATTTATTTTTTGTTAATAATCGTTGAAACTTTATTTTTGATCATCAGTATTCTAACTATTAGTTACGACACAGCCTGTATATACACTCACGGTGATCTGAATGAAGGAATGGAATAGAAGTATTTATAAATAAAATAAAACATGAATGGAGTTCCGCAAGGCTTCAATTCAATGCAGTTCCTCTGCATAAACTCAGTAAATACCTTTCAGCGAATTCTATTTATTAAATATTTCTGTAGTGTCATTCGCATGCATTTAGTTATTGAAAACCTCCTCGTCTCTCGTCCGGGAGGTCAAGAAGCGAAGCTCGTCCCGTCTAAATGAACTGCGACTTCAAAGTTCGCGACGGAGTTTGAGTTTCTGCATCATTTTGCATACAATTTGCCACAGTCTGCCCGCCGCCAGCATAACTCATACATGAATCGCTTTGAACTCAAGTCGGATCAACGTGTATTTCAACGTGGCACATTTAACTTTTTAAGTTTTTCTTAATCCGTTCAGAGTGCCTTTTTGCTGTTGCTTCTGGCCAATTTCATCAAAGACAAACTCGATCGTTGGATTTGACAGGTTTGAGACTTGTCTCTTCAAGAAAGGTTTTTTTATTTATTAAATAACTACAGTTGGTTGTAAGACCTTTCAAAGTTCTTCAATGTTTGAATTGGCAATTCAATTTTTTATGTAACATTTATCAGAAATATCGCGTAATATTATACGTTCTTTTTTTAAGCGATTGACATTAAAAGTGCTGCTTTTTCGACAGTTGACAGTCAGCAAAGTGTCACTTTTGCTGCATAGGCAGCAAAAATAGTAAAAAAGCCTAGGCAGCAAAAGTAATTATTACTATGGTGAATCAATAAATTTGACATTTATAAAATTCATCAACATACCTAACCTATTTTGTTTTTTCATAGCAACTGTCAACATGCACATAGCAACATAATTTGATTGCGATACATATCAATATATTTAAAATAATGACTAAATTAATATTTATTAATTACAATCGCCGAAAAAATAATGTGTTTAACATGGCAAAAATACAGATTTGCTGCCTCAGCTAGATTCATAGCCTCGGCTAATTTAATATTTTTTGCCTAGTTAAACAAATAACTATTATCTTTCCCAACACCAACACAAATAATATTTATATATAATATGAAGCTCGATAGCTATACGAGGCAGTGTTTTTAGGTTAGGAAACCAAGGTTCCGCAGTTCAAATCTAAGTCAGATTATTTCTTTTTTTATCAGATTTTTTGTTCAAATCGAATATGTGGGACTCAAGAATGGTAATGTTTTGTTCGTTTAGTTTAGTCTATACTAAAATAAAATTTATCAGAGCTATTTCCAAAACCGAGTATGTTGAACTCAACAATGGTATTGTTTGTTTTATTTAGATTAGTTTTTCCTAAACCACGACTTTTCGGGACTCTAATTATTTTAGCACGGACCCGCGTTTGGGACACAGCCTAATTAAAAACACCACTAAATTAAAAATTTTATCAAATGATTCTGATGAACACATTTGTTATGAAGCATTTTTAAAATTTGTATACCCATATAATTTGACGCGAGGCATTCAATTATAGTAATTTTTCAATACCTGCACCGAAAACGCCACCTTACGTCCCTATTATTAGGAACGAAAGTGAGGTATTTCTGACCGGTCAGTACTTTTCCTCCCTGAGAAGGAAAAGTACTTTTCCTTCCGATTTATACGGGAATCCACTTGATTTTTAGCTTCCTAGGGAGAAAAAGTACTTTTTACAAAATTATTTAAAATAATTTAAAATTATTATAAATTTTTCCAATGTTCATCATCCGGTCCATCCTTTTCTTCTACTTATAGTCGCATTTTGGTGCATGTATTGAAAAAAATACCGTGTGCATCTCTCGACTCGCTTCGCTCGTGTTGCCAACTCCGCACTCGTCCATCACTTTTGATATATCAAGAATATGACTAACGTGTGGAATTAATCATTGTATTTATGGATTAGTACTAGTACTAACTACAAATTATAAATTACACAACTATGTCAATCGCACGTTCTCAAATACAGTACAATTATTGCAGAAACCCCCCCCCCCCCTCTTGGGTGGTGAATTTCAGTTTTAATGATGTATGTCTCCGGTCGGTCGCCATCTTGTGCTTAATGAAAGCCCAAGCTCCAAGCTTCAAGCTCAGAGTTGTGAACACGAGCGAGACCAGCGCTCATTAGGGACAAAGATTGCAATTACCCCGTGTCACCTACATACGACAGAGACGAGAATAAAGATCAAGGAAATAATGAAGATATTTGATTATGTGCAGAGATGCGATGGGTCATGGTCGTATTAATATCGATAATTGGATGTGGAGAAGTATATTGATTTTTAATTTAATTTGTACGATAAATTGTTTTGTTGTTGCTCTCATTTCTTTGTTATGAGAAAAAATAATGTTTTTAAAATTGAGAGCTAAATTATAAGCGTAATTTAATTCTTTTGTTGAATATTTTTTACCAAGCACATTGCGGTACGATGAATATAAGAAAAACAAAACACTTGGTTTGTCCACAAATTATTACAATTTGACAAACCAAGTGTTTTGATTTTCTTATAGAATTAAAAATATTGATGTATAACTGACAACATGCATGTAGATTTTATTTTATTTACTTACACACTTGACATGAATCGTCCATGAAATGTTTAAAAATATATTATTCTTGTACTTTTAGTCTATCCTAGCCACATTCTGAGTACAATCAAAAATTACATACTCAATACAGACATCTCAGAATTATGGGTTACATAATTGGGATATTATTACCTACCAAATTATGAATATTGGGATGTTACATAGATAATGATACTAAAGGCGGACATTAGCAATCGCTAGGATATTAATAGGATGTTAATGGGCAAATATAGCAAATAACAAGCCGGGATGTTCACATTCTTGAAATGTTCTGGAGATTTTATTTTGTCAAGGGTATGTTAATTACGATAAATAATTTTATCCAATACCTCTTAATAAAAGCATCATAACTATGGTGATTTTAAACAAGCAAAGTACCAGATTGCCCACTAGTGGCTTTGATCAAAATTATACCCACTTGTAGGTAAATTATTACTTTGCTTGTTTGAAGTCACTGTAGTAACGATGTTTTAGGTTGAAACTTAATATTTTTTACATATTTAAGCAGTTATTAAGAGGTGTTGGATAAAACGTTATACTTCACACGTGCACAAAAAGGAATGACCCACTTGAGAAATTATCTCACTCAGCAGCCTTCGACCTTGTGAGTTAAGATTTCCCTCGTGGGTAATTCCTTACTTTGCTCACTTGTAAAGTAAATAACTATTTCCAAACTAAACGTCAAAAATATTTTGCAAATTGAGTCATTTTGAAAAATATTCTTTCTAAATTCTAAATTGAGAGAATTGTCTATTCCACAGCAACTTATTTCTATTTCACTGAACAAAACATCAACTACGTTTCATGTAATTTTAAAATTATGTTTTGTGTTGCGAAATTTTCAAAAATAAGTGTCTATGGACACGGCAAAACAATTCTCAAAAAATTATCATCTCGTGGTATTATATTACCCTTGATTGTTTGTACGATATATGGAAGAAATAAAGTTTTTCTATGGTCGAACTCTTCTATAAGTAAAAATAGAATATGGACGAGATGAACGAAGTATGTCTATCATAGTTTATCTACCTCCCCAACAAGCAATTTCCATATAATCTTTACGACGTTTTTATGATTTAATTTCGCGTGAGCATAAACCAAACCATATTCCGCTTCTCACAATTCTCAGATTTAGAATACAACATAATTTAAAATAAAAGTGGTGTGTACCGTTTTAGTGCGGTATGCAAAATCCCCCGTTCTGCCGAGAGAGTTATGTGCGCGGTTTGGTATCACTACACAGAGTACTTGTGTTAGTTGTGTTTACTGCACAAATATATTTCTCCGGTTAAACCTCAATTCGCTTAGCTTCATACCCATGCACATACGTTCTCTACTCATTGTTTTGTCGAAGAAAAACGACAAATGCTGATAAGAAGTTCTGTGAACGTAAATCTGACATATGCCGGAGCGGTTGTAAACATTCGTAAAGTTGCACTTTTCATTTTCATCAGAGTGGTATAAATTTAACGTTTGTTTATGACGGCATCATACTGAATAGTCATGACAGTTTTTATTCAACTTAAGGATCCCGTTTCTGTAACAAAATATTATGTGTTTAGAGGTGTAACAGTTTCTACTGTCATTAATTAAAAATTTGAAGGAAGAACAGGTACTTGATGTTTGTGAAAGAATTAATCTAGGTTCATGCCTAGTTAGAATTCTGAAAAAATCTTTGGAATCCATGCAAAATATTACTGAATAAGTGTGTTTTAAGCAATTTTTTACATGCTTTAACTTATTATTAAGAGATATATTAGAAAATGTAAAAGTATAAACCTAGCTCCATTCTTCGTCTGTAAATAAATTCATGATATTTTGCTTTATCTGTAAAACTTCGTGAGCATTTTAAAAATTGCTGGATTGCTTTTACGTATTTTAGGCGAATGTTACCATAGACCAAACGCGGTGTTGACCTACCCTTAAGGCGCTACACTTGTAAATCCAGAAGATTAACAATTTGAACGATTCTGGCTGTATTATAAAAAAATTCAAATTGAAATTTAACATGCAGAATCATGACCCATAAGTGAATCAATAAATGCAAATTATTAATTGCTGTGACAACAATTAGCAAAACTTGGAGCTAATTTTTATCATTTAATAATCCATATTATACGGTGATTAGTCGGAAGACGGGTATAGAGAGATTTTTTGAACAGTTAACCCATTGACTGTAATAATTTATGTAAAACACGCATTTTCAGTAATTTTTAGAAATTATTTAACAAAATACGGCAAGGTTTTTTGTAAATTACATTCTATAGCCATGTAAGCACAACCTATAATTACATATACATCATTGTAAAATATGAGGTCATCGATTTCAAAACCAAAGTCACAAAATGATTTATTGTAACATGATTTTTTGCTTTGCATTTCATAGCAAGAGATAGGCCTTAAAATTAAAGCTTATAGCTGAGTGGGTTTTGTGACCGAGTGAGGTTTATACAACTCAGGTTCGAATTCTTCTAAACTTCCAGTTGAACTGCTAAAAAAAATCTCTCCAGTAATGTGTCAAAGTGAAATGTTGTATAGTGCATGTGAATTAATGAAAATGTAAGTAAATTGTTATATTTTATTTTAAAGCACGTTTAAAGAATTATGTATAATCACGGTGCTGTGGCCACCAAAATTTAAAAATCCACAAAACCGTTTTCAATTTCACCCAACAAAAAATAATATTGTAGGAATCTTCTTCCTCCATATGAATAAATCCTACTTCTTGGTTCGCTCTCCAAAAACAAACCCGGTTTTTTCGTTTCCGGTCGCCGGCTCCCTCTTATTCTTCTTCCGCATGCTGAGGACCATTTCCTGTTATGTCTTAAACGAAAACAGCTTTAAAATAAATTCTCGCGTAAAATATTTGTTATGTGGTTAAACTTTCTCCACATTTCCTTTATGGGTCATATATTCCACCCGAACTGTGACCGCCGCAAGAATTGCAACAGTGCATTTCTTCCTCAGACACAAATAGATACAGACTTGGAAAACTCTCAGATGGGAGCCATTTAACGAAATATTAAGGGCGGTTTTTCAATTAGTCTCGGTTCACTTATAGGAAATTATTCAACGCGTGTTAACAGATTAACAGATAGGAATTACCGAGGGAATTACTCAAGATAACGAAGTTTTACTTTACCTACCTAACGTGTAACATGGGTTTTAGCATATTTAGCTTAAAGGTGAAAAAACCGTATAACATTTTGGACTCCTTCATTATACAGGATGTTCCACAACTTAGGACAAAAAATTAAAGGGTGTTGTATACTATACAACGTGCTGATCATGAAACAAAAAGATTTTTTACCTCTCGCCTCTATAAGAGAGGTATTGTAATGGGTCAAAATGTTCGAGTATGAGTTTTTAGTAGATAAGCACGTTTCAGAGTCTCTAGAATACGAATTTAATATTTTCCCGATGATGTCTGTGTGTGTGTGTGTGCGTATGGATGTATGGACGTATGAATTATGTGACGATTTTTCGTCCACGATAACTTAAAAAGTATCAAGCCTTTAATAACCAAATTTCATATTTAAGGTTTTAATAAGGATCTTAACACCGGATAAGTTTTTGGTAGAAATCCGTAGTACTTTTTGGAACTTGATATAGTTTTTCTGAAATAAATTGGTACATTATTAATTTATGACAATTTTTGCAATTAAAAATAAAAGATAATATAATTATCTATGGGTACAGTTAATTTTAAATACAATTTTCTGAATCTGGTAGTATTTAGCAATAAAATAAAGTGCAACTAAGTACCAATATCTTGTTGTCCATGATATGAAATTTGTTTTTACTCAAAATTTGAATTATAATGACAGTGACATTACAGTTGACATATTTTGCTTGCATCTTGGTTTACATTATCGTTTACATATTACATGAACATGAAACTATTAAAATGTAAGTAAAACTATTTATTAGATTAGTAGAATAAGCAGAATTAGGCGAGAGGTCGTGTACTGGCCACAGCAGATTTTTTTTAAATTCGCAAAAAAATTGCATCGTATTTCAAGGAACCTTTTTTTGCCACTGGTCGGTAGTTATTTTTAATAATTTTTTTCAAATTTTCTACAATGAAAGTAATTGTTTACATAATATCTAATACTAATAAATGTCAAATTATTAAATATACCATCAAAAAAGTGATACTTAAAATGTACACACGTCAAGTAAACTACCCTTAACTTTGCGAATTTTAAAGAAATTCTTTTTGTTTCATGATCAGCACGTCGTACCCTTTAATTTTTTGTCATAAGTTGTAAAAAATCCTGTATTTTCTTCCCAAATATAACTCGGGCTATGATTAAACATAGGTAAATTTTCATCGACTAACTCATGCTATTACCGATGATAATTATAGAACTTGTTAATAGTTATTTGTGTATTAAGAGTGTACCTGAAGTGACTCTTTGTTACTCGCGCACGGTAATTGCAACGCGAGCCGAAGGCGAGAGCTGCAATAGTGCACGAGGAACAAAGGCACTTTACGCTCGTAATACACACATAATTTTATGTACGACTAAAATTATTTGTTATAAATAATAATAGTATTGAATTAGTTCAATCTGCGTTCAATCAATTTATGTTTTATTCGTAACCATGACGATACCAATAATATCGAAATAAATAAATAAAAAAATTGTTTGATTCCTTCTTGTTCTTTTATTTTAAGTAATCAAAAAGTACTTTTTATTGCGCGTCTCCTATGACAACGCGCAATAAAATGTTTTTTTGCTTGGTCCTCAGTAACAATCAACTTGACAATTGTAAGCATAAATATAAACTTTTCATAGTAGTCGTAGATAAAATTATATTATAACTCATTTAACAGCATAAATCATAAGTTAGTACTTTGTATTTCACTTTCCTATCATGCTCGCCTATCAAACAGCTGATATTGTAACGTAGTTGCATAATGTCTTATATAGCATCTACCATTCTATAATTGGGAGTAAATCATGGTGAATGGTTTAACCAAATAAAATATATGTATCACCAAACAAAATAATGTTGATTATGGTATAACTTTTGATGATTACAATAGTTTATATTTTTGTCATCCCCTGAATTCCTTTTCTTGGTGTCTCTGCTAGGGGGAAAGTTAGGGAAGTCGGTGTTATCCATGGAAATGGCATTTTTAACATTGTTTAGCGAAATAGCTCAATAAAGAGATTTGAATAAACGATACGGCGCACAACAAAGCTTAGATAACCGAGCCGTCAAAGAGACTGCGCTTCAGAAGAACGTAATTTAATTACATGTGGTGCATGGTTTTATTATTTTAGTTTACTGACCGATGCAAGCTTTCATGTTTGCATTACGGTGAACTAACCAACAACAGTACTATCAAATAAACACTGGCTACGTGCACGCAAACTTTATACTTACAAACAACGAATTTGCAATTACTATTTGTTTAACTGTACGTGGAAACAAAGCAATTCGTAAATAATCACATTATTTATTTATGATACAAAAACATACAAAACATGAAATAAATTCTTATTTCAAATAACTGTTATCTACACAGCTTTAATAGTCCAAAAGCTCTAGCGGTCAAATTAGTGTGGACATTTTATTAGTCACGAAATTGAATGGTTTGAGCCTTGCATATCTGCTGAAGATGGAATGATGGAAGATAAATTTTTTTTATCTACGACTACCATGAAAAGTTTATATTTATGCTTTTAATTGTCAACGTAAAGTTGATTGTTACTAAAGACCACGCAAAAAAACATATAATTGCGCATTAAAGTATTTTATTGTTTACATAAATAAAAGAAAATGACAGAATCAAACAAAAAAATTTGTTTATTTATTTCGATATTATTGGTATCGCCATGGTTACAAATAAAACATAAATTGGTTTAACGTAGATTGAAATAACTAAATGCCATTATTTTTAATAACAAATAATTTCAGTCGTAGATAAAATTATGTGTGTATTTCGAGCGTAAAGTGTCTTTGTTCCTCTTGCACTATTGCGTCTCTCGCCTTCGGCTCGCGCTGCAATTACCGTGCGCGAGTAACAAAGAGTCACTTTACGCTCTTAAGGGTATCGACTCCACGTAGCTCACGTTTGTCACGTTTGTCCTATGTTAATGTATAGAAACGCTCGCTAAAAATACGGAAAAGCAGTCTAGCAATTTCTACAATGCTCACGTAGTTTTATAGATAAAGCTAAATTTCATAAATTTATTTACAGACGAAGAATGCAACTAGGATTATGCCGAGTTACATTTTCCAATAAATTTCTTAATAATAAGAAAACGCATGTAAAAAATTGCTTAAAACACACTTTTTCATTAATTTTGTATATGGATTTCATAGATTTTTTCAGAATTCTAACTGGGCATAATCCTAGATTAATTCTTTCACAAAAATCTAGTACCTGTTTTTCCTTCAAATTTTTAATATGCAATGAGTAAAGCAGAAACTGCTACACCTCTAAACACGCAATATTTTGTTACGGAGACGAGACCCTTAATACACAAATAACTATTGTTGAATGCGGTTCTCGTAAAGCGTAAGAATACAACGCTGATCCCACAGACTCGGGTTTGGTTGGAAACTCCGATTAAACTGAACAAAATATAAAACCTTATACTCTTCTTGAGTTCCACATACTCGGTTTTAAAAAATCTAATAATTGAACTGAACTAAATAAAGAAACCTTATACCCTTCTTGAGTCTGTGCATTTTATTCTTTCCCGTCCGTAATAAAATGAAAGATTTAGTGATCTGCTAGTCGAAGTGCGATAGAGTTTGTGTTTTGCGAAGTTCTTTAAAGTTTAGTCGTGTAAAAGTAAATTTTTTCTCGTCGAGCGAAGGTGCGCAAAAAACAGTAAGGTGACGTGAACAAAGTGCAACTATTAGAATACAATACGCGTCGTTTGCAATGCAAAATGCACTTCATTATACAAATTTTACATTCAAATTAAGACGTAAGAAGTAAATTGCTAGCAAAATTTATTCCGAGTGACACGGCTTGAAGAAAATTTCACCGGGTAACTCCTTCGTTAATGTATCATTTGAAAAATATGTTGAGATTTCCCTGCAGCAGAAGCGTCCGCCCGCTGTCATTTAGATAACCGGCGTAATGACACAAACTGAATTACAAATTATACGCGAGCCGAGATGTTGCTGATGTTGCTTATATATTACATTACCATCCTACGCACTTCATACCCGTCATTATTTACTAGTTCATTAGTTTTTCCTACGCCCATATTCAAAATACTTTTACTCACTTGTAAACGTCATTTAATCAATCTCTACATTACCTTTGAAAATGCATCTTTACAAATTACTAACTTATAAAATTGACAGTTGACTTAGTAGCTAGTCATATAATACTTCCAAGCCATATGAGAAATCATAAGACAATTTTTGACAGAACAGTTTTGTGTGAATGACAAAATTTTGTTACAATTTTTATTTTGATTTACAAATGAGTAACAAGTAAAATGTTGTACAATACACGCAAGGTAACTGTTTTACTGCTTCAAGGAGGTGACAGGCTCGCCGATCATTTCCTCCTTTCAGCAGTAAAAACTGTTTTTTCTACTTTATTTCACTAATTGGCATTAGGCTATCATTATTTCACGCAATGATCTTTATTTCACTGTTTTATTTAACAAAAAAGACACATATAAAACTATATTTAGTAAATAAATAATAGACCACTTTGTCAAGAAACTTCAATATAAAATGATTTTTACTTGCAATCGCATATTAAATACAGTTTAATTTAAAATTGGAATTTGAAATTCCATTAGTAAATAAAAAAATTGAAATAAGAAATACTATTTAATTCGTAAATTTAGGTACATCTTTCATTCTTCGACATGTCAAATTTAGTTCAGTGTTTTGGTCTGATGAATATTTATTAAAAAATTAGTTTTCTTTAGTTAGGTACTTACTTACTTAATCCCGAGCCTTTCTACCTTTACAGGTGTTTTCTTTAGTTAATATTATATTAACCAGTTTTTTTGTATTTTGGACCAAAGTCGATGAGATAATGCTCTCGGCTATTCATCCAATAATAAATAAATAACTATAATATTTTGTACTTATCCCAAATGACAAATGAAACACTAAGTAAATATCTAATACATTATGTAAATGGAATTATTTTGTTTATTAATTTTAGTGCAATTGTCATCATTTACAATAATTTATTTAAGACAGAACCAGATTACCTAATTTAAGTTTCTTTAATCCATAATCTCCTTTTCCAATTTAAAGTATCAGTGTTCGTCTTCGTCCAGTGGAAAACGATCAAAAATAAATAAAAACATTAATGCCTTGTAGCAATTACAGTAAGAGCTCAAAATGCGATTTGTCATATTTTAATCATAGTAGCTTAAATATTTATAGTAAGAAATGACAGGCACACTAAGGTTCCTTATACACTGTAGGTAATCTTGTAAAAAACGCTAAGTGGTTCTGTCGGCTTATGTGGGATGTGACTCGTGCGGAAAACACAGGGTCTGACTCAGTATGAATGCCACTTTCAGTTTAAATAAAAATTTAAATATATTTCACATATTGATTGCTTGTAACTGAACGACAATGGGCTTGTTGCATTTTCGTTTAATTATTTTTAAAGAAGAGATAAAAACTTGTGAGCCGTATGTTTTATTATCACAATATTTTTATCAACAAGCCCAAAAATAATTAATCAAAATTGAGTAATATGTGACGTAGAATGCTGCCATATCTCCTATACACAGTGAACTCTATAGAGTAAAATTCAGATATCTAGGACCCTGAGCTGCGCGAGAAGGCGGAGCTTGTCATGTACTGTCCGTTTTACAAAAGTGGAGCTAGCGAGTATATGCTACGCTGCACTTGACTAATTTTCAAAGAAAACTAAAATCACAATCAATTACAAAATTCACAGCGTTACACGAAGAAAAACACTACGAACGTCAACATGAGAATAACAGATATTGAAGCTGATGTTCTGAAGAACAGACAGTAGCGTAGTTTCCTCTTGTTTATCATCTATGCCTCTCTTTCTAAGACCAAAATTCGTACTTCGCGCAGGGTTCTGCTTAAATGAATTTACCTGTATGTACCTGGAAGAGAACCGTAGCGCACTACTAAACAGCAGCAGTGAGGCAAGTTGAGGGAGAAACAGACTTATGGCGTATAGCATTTGGGGAGTATCTCTATCACAGTCTAACTCATGTAGAACATGCCCAATAATAATAAAAATAATCTATGTTATATCCGTAATAAAAATGACATTTTTTATTGGACTAAATTAGAAAATACTGGAAGAAAATAAAAAATCTGCCATTAAGCATGCATAGAGAAAACTTACATCTATCGATTGATAGATTAGTTTTCATAAAAAATCTTTCATTTAGAGCTGATTTAATAGGAATAATAACAAGCAATTTTAGGTGTTTAGAGTACTATACTTTGTCCCAGAATTCGGAGGAGCACCTAGAAAAGTCCCATTTATACAGGTAAAATAAATTGAAGTATAGTTTGGCGGCAAATTTGAATCACTTACAAATCAATGTAATATTTGAATTACAAATCAAATAAAAACGATTACCTTTCATTTTTATTACTTGTTCCTGGTTTATCCATTGTTAACCTTAACACTTTGTTACTTAATACAATTTACACGCAAATATTCTAACCTATAAAAGAACTGTCACATTTTATAAACACTGGAGCTAAATTACTGGGCGTAAATATGGCTCAGAAATGAGCAATCTGATTGGTATATAATTCTGGGACAAAGTATAGCAGTGAAGAAATAATGCACTTATGATTTTACTCTCCGAGTATATTTCGTTCAAAACAGATTGTTCTCTCCCATTTGTTATCGTCTTGTCAAACGTCAATTCCTTGCGCCTCGAAGGGTTGAAGGACTGTTTATCTCATCCTTGTATCCTGTATGGTTCTCAATCTTCAATATGGCGTCTGTGAGGGCTGGAAGTTTAGGGCAAAGGGTAATGTTTTTCCAAGGGTTGACTTATCGCTGTGCAACGCATCGTAACATCGTAAGATCACGGCTTGCTTTGATGCAGCAAGTCTTTGTGTTGTGGTGAGACGTAGATCGCTATCACCAAGAGCAAGACCAAGATCTAGACAGTGGTGGAGCATATAACAGCCAAAAAGGAACAATAGATTAAAATACAACAAATTCATTTGATCGAAAGTATTTTTTTCTACGACCACTACGGAAAATTGTACTTTTCCCATGCTTTACATAGCCCGAAAGTTATTCATTTCTCACAGTCGTGGGATAAAGTGTGAGAAATTATTTCTCATACAAGTTGCCAACTGTAATATAATGTTAATTTTTATATAGGTATTTTTAGGTTTATAAATAATTACAAAATATTATTTGCTAATTACTTAAATGTTTATATAATATAATATAATCTAAATATTTCATACGAATATTATAAATAAATTATAATAATATTTCAAAATATTGAAATAAAATTTTCGATTTTACATTTTAAAATTCAACTGTTGGTAAGATTGTTCTTTTTTAAAAAAATGAATTATTTATCTTACCAAAGAATGTGGTCGTAGAAAAAGTTTAGTGTGCCACTCGTGCAGAAACACCTATTGCCCACTTGTGTGATTCCAGCCATCGACTCGTCTCGTGCTGGAACTCTCACACCTCGTGGGCAATAGGTGCTTTTTTGCACTAGTTGCACAATATACTATTTTTGCACAATAGGTCTTTTTTATCAACTTACCATGCCTGTTTCCAAGACAGTATGTTGATCTTACCGGTTGCTAGGCTAAACAAAACGGTAAGAAAATGAACAGAACGGTAAGTAAAGTAATATTAATTACGAAGAAATTAATATTTGCGTATGGATAAAAAAGACCAATAGTGCAAAAAATGATATAAGCATCACGAACGTTAAGGAATTATTGATGTAAGACAAAAAACTTTTCTTCCATCGGTAAACTGTCGTTTCTGTCGAATTAGTCCTTAAACAATAGGTGGAAATGGCCATCTAATAAATAATCATTATGCATTACGCCTTACGCACAAATCATTATGCATTAAGCACTAAAACATTCGGTGGAAATGAGGCTTTATTATAATAATAAGTAACACATATCAGCTTTGGGTGAGATATTGTTTGACTGTTTATCTCCCCTCACGAGCCGCCACTGTGTTTCTCTTTCTCAGATCAATGGCGGGCCCAGTACAACCAGTAGAGCCTATTTGCTTTGCCCGAGGGCAGAATTCGAACTCTGAACCTCGAACAGCAACTGCAAAGCGAGATTAAGGGAAGAAATTGGATAAAGAAGGAATGCGACGATGGCTAAGACTTTGTGGCCGATGCTTTGACGCGCGCATGTTTGGATACACCGACAAATACTTGCTGTGGTTTGATTTGTTTTAGGTTTAGTCAATTAAAATTTGGGAGGACAATCGCATAGTTTACAACAAAAGAAGGAAAATTCTTTATTTGTTCACGACGAGGCATTGCAAGAAAAGAAACTTAATGATTCAAAATTTACTTTTTTGCGCAGCTGTCACAAAACTTGACATTGACGTCCTCAAGTCAGGCCGGAAAGTAAAATACATTTGTGTACGATACATTTTGCGGCCGCGTTGCTGTTGGTAACAGCTGCGAAGATCAATTTATTGAATTGTGATAATAATCGTCGCTTTGTGAATTATAACTTTTTCTTTCGTCGATAAAATATAATTTTCTCGCCTTGTATAAAAAATAACTATTAGTTCAGTGTAAGACAAATTTTTAAATTTTAATCTTCTACAATAACTAATAATTTAATTTATTAATGATGATAATTCCACTCCTGTATTAAAATAAGCCATAAACACAATTTTATCGCTTTAACAGCGGATAAAAAGGAAGGTAACTTTTTGCATTTGTTTCATATTTCTAATATTTGTCAGTGAAATGATTAGTTTTTGGAAATATTTGTGCAGAAGAACCAAAAGAGTCGTTAAATTATCTCGTTGAATTACACTCGAGCATTTTATTTCCTCCGAATAAATTTCTGTTCGACATCTCAACCTTGTCACCTGACAGCAATTTGACTCGAAAAATTAGATTTAAAATAAAATCACTCCACCTACGGTGCCGTGATTTTATTAAACAGTTTAAATTGCTAGGCAACGAGGTTTCAATACAAACAGAAATTTATCCGGCGAAATAAAAAGCTTTTGTGTAATTAGAGTTCAAAATAAAATTATATTATCAACTCGAGAAATATAATTCACTCGCTCTTTCGTCGCTTTGTGAATTATAACTTTTTCTTTCGTCGATAAAAAATAATTTTCTCATCTTGTATAAAAAAAAAACTATTAGTTTAGTCTAAGACAAACATATTTGAAATCCTAATCTTATACAGTACAATAATTAACAATTTAATTTATTAACGATAAACATTACTATGGTTCTGAATCTGTTTTATTGTAAACGTGGTGGTATTATTTCCTTGCGCTCGACGTATTTATTTCCGCTGAAGGGCACAAAGCAGGTCACCCACAAGCACATACCTGTTAGCAAAGTGAAATGTGAGCCTAACCTCTAAACCTAAATATTTCGGCAAACACATGTGTGAGTAACACGATACTTTGCAACTAAAGAGCATTTGTTAAAATGTCAAATATTTCCTTGATCCTCGTCCGTATTAATAGCCTTCAATGACGCGATCCACAAACGTTCCCATGAAATTCGAGAGGATATTTTTACAGAAAACACCGAGGAAAATTTCCTTACAAATTGTCGGGTGGTGATAAATCGCAGTCATTTCTGCCACTTAGATTTTTTCTTTTAGTTTTTGCAGTTGACATTAGTAATCGTTCGCCCCCGTTTGTGTTTTATGGGCGATTATAACGTCAAACAGTCAAACTGATGGCAGCGTTTATTATTTATGAACAGGCCACTTGTAAAAATACGTTTGGCCACTTCCGCCCGCCTCTACAACCCCTGTTCGCCGCCCCTGGGGTGAAAAATTCCCGGCTTCATTTTGCTAAACGCGACGAACACAACTGCGTGGAACTCCAGACACATTTTAATGAAAGTGATATATTTTACCCGTTAAATTAAACCCGAATTTAGTCAGTCACAAAATTGATAACGAAATCGTTGCTGCCACAACCACAGCATGATATTTTCACTCGATTTAAAATATTTTAAAGATGATACACTCTCTACTTAAAGTGGCAAAATACTTTATATCTACATTTTCGTCGTAAAAAAAATCTGATGGGGCCAGCACATGACCTCTTGCCTAATTCTGCTTGTTCTACTAATCTAATAAATAGTTTTACTTACATTTTAATAGTTTCATGTTCATATGTAAACCTAGATGCAAGCAAAAAATGTCAACTGTACTGTCACTATCATAATCATTCAAATTTTGTGTAAAAACAAATGTCATATCATCATGGACAACAAGATAAGTACTGGAATTTCAAAAAATCTGCTGTGTCCACCACACGACCTCTCGCCTAATTCTGCTTATTCTACTAATCTAATAAATAGTTTTACTTACATTTTAAAAGTATCATGTTCATGTAATATGTAAACGATAATGTAAACCAAGATGCAAGCAACTGTACTGTTACTGTCATAATAATTCAAATTTTGTGTAAAAACAAATTTCATATGATCATGGACAACAAGATAAGTAGATAGGTACTGGAATTTCAATAAAGTAGAATATTAGTTGTACTTTATTTTATTGTTAAATACTATACCAGATTCAGCAAATTGTATTTTAAATTATCTGTAATAGATAATTATATTTTATTTTAGTTTTTATTGCAAAAATTGTCATAAATAAATAATGTACCAATTTATTTAAGAAAAACTATATCAAGCTTCAAAAGTATTACTTACGGTTTACGGATTTCTACCAAAATCTTATCAGATGTTAAGATCCTTATCACACTCGAAAATTTTGACCCGTCACCATACCTCTCTTATAGAATATGCGGCGAGAGAAAACAATGATTAATCTTTAACGTAAACGTAAACAAATTTCAAATCTGTGTTTGCAAAATTCTAGATTTGAATTTTTCTGTAAATGAATTTTTTGATGTAGGTATTTTATTACATATAAACTTTCTAGATTCGCATTTTCTGGTATGAAAATTCTAGAATTTTATTTTCTGGTGTTGAACCCATTCCCATAAAAAATTGTGCATTACTTTACCCCAAAATAGAAACTGCTACCTCAATTCGCGTTATATTTTGTGTCGGTGACGCGAACCGTGGTAGAATTTATAGCGAAATCAAAAAGAGGTTTGAAAGAAAGCGATAAAAGGGTTAAATTTGTAGAGCTCAGTGATTAAAAGTTGGCGAAATTTAGGGCATTCAAAAGTTAAAAATTAGTAATTAGAGTCAGCACGCCCTGTTAATTTGAGATTAAAAATGCACCCTAAAAATTATCATTAATTAAATCTCCAAGTCGCCAGTTTGTGTCTGTCGCATTTATGCATCTTTGATTTATCCCCCGCGAGGAAAACCCCCTGCCCCGCCTATGGAACCGCAAAGTCAACGCCCAGAGCTAAATCGGCGGTAATGAAAACACCATGTAATATATTGGTAAACAGATATTTCATATATAGAGCTTTTTGTTTCTACACAAAACAGTGTAACAAAAAGGAGTGTTTTAAAACAAAATGATGTAAACATTTTGCATGCACATTGTGGCAGAATGCAGCAGAATATATTTCATCAATATTTAATAAAGCGAGCAAACTGACAGTCAGTATGAACGGGCACACGGATGGATGATTGTGTTATTTGAAATTATTGGCCAGCGCAAGTCATAGATCACATATCGCCTGTCACGGTTATTTAATCTGTTTTCCATTAGTGGGATGCGCCCAAAAAACAGATTTTACTATTTATAACGCCGTTCAAATTATTCCAATCATATTTAGAACCCCGCAGCTATCGCTGCAAATCCCCGTCATTTTCACAAATATTATCCGCACAAATTAAATTAGACAATTTTACTTTTTCTATTTGGCGTTCACAACATTAACTTTGTGAAACGCAACTGAATGTCGCAAAGGTTCACTTTGTAACACGCAACATATTTTTTAGAAGGTTGATATTGGCAGTATCAGATGACATTTACTCCAATTGTCGAAGAACTGACAAATTTCAGTATAACCTCTAAATCTGTTTTGCTTAATTAATTACTTTTTATTCAATAAAATTAATGAATCTAGTAATCATAAACATAAAGTTCGATATTTTCTACAATGGCTGCACTTATCGTCTAGAATTATATACTTTTACATTGACAGTGACAGTTAAATAAATGGCAATATTAATGTCACCAACAACAAAAACGTTACACACATAAACCCTAAATCGACTTGAGTATATTGTGGGAGTTTTATTTAAATTTTAATGCTAAAAAGACACCAAAAAGAAAAAATAGTATAAAGAACTCATTTTATTAGACTTTTTTCGCATTTGTCCTTTAGTAAATTCGCCCGAAAGCTCGTTTTACTAAATTTGGACGTGTTCGAAAAAATCATGTCTTATAAAACTTGTTCTTTAATATACTATTATCAAGATACCTAAATAACTTTTTTACATTTCCGGGAGTAAAACTCTTCTTTAGTCAGCATAAAAGAATCATCAAGGAATTTTTATGAAATTTCTTTACTGTTCGTGCACCTAGACTTGGCCGACGCGGTAAGGGAGAGAAAGAATGTACCTATGTTCTGCACAGAGCTGAGTCAAAGTTCGCCAACTTATTACTTGCCTGAACATACCTGAGTCAAGAGAAAAACCGAGCATTTCGACTTCTTTTTTGCAAGGTAGCGAAGCGGTTTCTGCCAAAAAATTGCTGGTAATCTATGTCCACTCGATTAATATTGTTTATCCATTTAAAATTCCTTATCCGGCCTCTTATTTCTCGTACTGTGCATGTACATATTATACCTTTATACCCGTAATAAAGATAAAGAATGGTACACTTTACATATCATATTAATTACTCATTAGTCATTACTCACATAATCTCTCATTATTGTAAAACAAAAATATTATCATTTCTAAAAATAGTGTCAGAAGGAATAAAACCCGGTCCACAAAAGGATTCTTTGTGGATTCTTTCATGCTTCTGGATTTTGGTTTTGAAGTTATCGTCGAAATTCTTCTTTTTCAAGACTGATTGAAAATTCAATTCAGCGGAGCCGCTATTTAACAAGTAATTCTTTGAAGGATTACTTTTCTCAAAATATAGACTTCTGTAAGAATCCTTACATGAACAGGTCATAAGGATAACTGTGTAACCCTCTTAGTGTTAAGCGCCTAAGCTTCCAACCCCAACGTCCTTAAAACCCCTAAAAATTAAAAACCAATCCTGATTCCCTTGTCCTCATCAATACATCGCTTCCTGTCCACCCTTCTCATGTTCTGTCGCCGGTGACACTGCCGCCCACCCCCCTCAGGGTGTCTGTCTGTCTGTCTGTGCGTGTGTGTGTGTGCGTGGCCGCTTACCCTTCATTAATTTCGACATCGGACTGCTTTCAGCCGCGCTAGGGCTTCTAGCCGTGTTAAGACATTATCTCACGATGGGGGGGGGGGGGGGGGGGGGTCTGTTGTCTTGGTGATGAGGAGAATTCTTTTGTTTGTACGAATGTGAACGGACAGTTTTGATTTTCTGTATTTTATGTTTTTTGGGGCGCTGAATACGAATCTGAAATTTTCCACCAGAAATTTGTGCCGAAAGTTAAAAAAAAAAATTGGCTTGACAAAGAAAAATTTAAAAAACTAGAGAAAAGTTCCTATAATATTAGGTTCAAATTATTTTTCTCTAGTTAATAGTTTAAAAGTTATGAACAGAAACAAGCGCAGCGCTTTTCAATAATTAAATTATGACATAACTTTGTTTCATAATATTGAAAAATACTGTCACTTTCTAACAGATAAATATTCACTTTCGGTTTCAAGCATTCGGTTCCACAGACTTTTCGCTATCTACAATACAATTTGTAAATATTTGGAGCCTCTA
Organism: Agonum fuliginosum; assembly: GCA_947534325.1. Classification (NCBI taxonomy): domain Eukaryota; kingdom Metazoa; phylum Arthropoda; class Insecta; order Coleoptera; family Carabidae; genus Agonum; species Agonum fuliginosum. Next base: position 32,023,850 of record OX384039.1, on the reverse strand, counting down.
GTTTAGCCATAATTTAAAAAAAAAAAATAAATAAATAATAATATTTTAAAACTTTTTTGTGTAAGAGGCATTATTTCAAAATCTTTTAAAGGGCTTAGTTGAGCTGAAATTTTAAGTTTATCTCCGAGAGAATTTAATGAATTTTTAATATATTTTTAAATTCTTGTATTTAATTTCTGAACGAATGAAGATATCGGCTTCCGGTTTCCAGCATTCAATTCCTGGAACTTTTTTGTATAAGAGATATTATTTCAAAAACTGGTAACCATACACACACGGAAAAATATTATATCCTAAGGCTTTCTGTAAAATTGCAATTTTTTAATAAGGCCAGTGGTTAATTATTTAAATAACATACCATTCTATAATTATTGGGAAATGATTGTAGTTGCCATCAAAATAAAATAAATAAATAAATAAATAAATAATGCTCTTAATACATACGTTTCTATAAGTGTATATTTGATTTGCGCACATTGCCTTTTGATCAACCATAATTAGTGTATTGTTACACTTTGCAGCTGCATTAGGTACTGTGTTGTACGCGCTTTTTAGTTTTAATTAATCGCCTTATTGAAATTATTTCATTAATATTTTTCTGGTGTTGTTTGAGCGCTAGTTATACATGTTATGATTTAATTTTTACATGCAGTCAATGAAAAACTGATTAATTTTTGAACAGAAGGGAATAATTGGAAACAGTGTCCATGTTTGATGATTCATTAAAATGCAAATTAATTTTCATTAGTCCTGGAATCGGATTTGAAATCACAACATTTTCAGTTTAAGAGAAATTTTTACACCTAACAGTAATTCTCAGTTCTTGTACAATAAACAAACTTGACTATTAAATTTCTATGTTGCTGTAGATGTAAACTGTATGATGGATTCCATAAGAAATGTTCATGTTCTACTTCATGACATAGAAAGGCATAATAACATCCTAAGATATACCATGCTATATGGTCCAGCCTTAACAAAAATATTCCTGTGAATATTCACTTTCGAAGAAAAATTATTTTTTTGACTACATGCGAAGAAAACACAATTTTCTTCTCGCGAAATAGTGAAGAAAGTAGGTTTTCCCTCTCTAGAGAGGAAAGTAAGCAGTGTTACCACCAGTGTTATTTTATGTTGAAATAATTTAAAAATTGTAAGTAAATTTATTATTTTATTGAAAATTCTGATTTTATAGGGATATAGGTATACTGTAAACTATTATTTTACAATTGTTATGCTTTATACTTTCTTTTTCTACTATTTCACGATTTGACTTTGGTCAATAAAGATAATTTATTATTATTATTATTTTACAACTTAAATTTAATTTGGCATATTAGCTGCATTTCGTTGTTTTCAAACGTCATTCTGACAGATGGCAGATGGCATAACTTCTAGTTATGTGTTTCTTCTACATTTACAAAGTTTGTAAATATGTCGTGAAAAAATGTTGTGTCTAACACGAGAGGAAAGCTCTTTTTCCACTCTTGCTCGATTGCCTCACTCGCTTCGCTCGTGACACAAACTTCGAGCTCGAGTGGGAAAAATAAGCGCTTTCCTCTCTAATTGGACAAATAACTATTTTTCACGACATGCGAAGAAAACACAATTTTCAACTCGGAAAGTAGATTTTCCCTCTCTAGAGAGGAAAGTAAGCAGTGTTACTACCAGTGCGATGAAATATTGTAAAAATTAAAGGTAAATTTATTATTTTATTGAAAATTCTAATTTTATAGTGATGTACTTTGAACTATTATTTTACAATTATTATGTTGCATACTTTCTTTTTCTACAATTTTACAACTTAAATTTAATTTGGCATATTGGCCGCAATGAAACATTTCTTTGTTTTTAGACGTCGCTGTGACAGATGTGTTTCTTCTACATTTTTTCAATGTATTTAAATATGTTGTGAAAAATGTTGTGTCTAAAACGAGAGGCAAGCTCTTTTTCCACTCTAGTTGGACAATAACTATTCTTGTTAAACATTTGTCGAGATTCCAGCTAGTAAAGCATTTTTTCGGGTTTGCAAAGTACTCCTCTTAGATTTCTTGCGAAGGATCAACGTCGCCCGCACTCAGTTGACAAAAGGGCATCAGGGGAGTAATTATCCGATTCAAGTTGGACTATTAAGTTATGGCGTTATTCAAATCTCAGCGTCTATTAGCATGATATATTTGTCGAACACTCACTCGCCATAATACTTAGGGTACGGCGAGCTACGTGCACCGTGGCTCACTCTCAGAGCTGCTAATGTTCCCTCTCAAAACAATAGACGACCTGGGAGGGGGTAATGGCTTCTGCACATGTGCGTGATATTCAAAAATAATTGCACGAGAAGAAGCAGCAAGAGTACCCTTTACTGCGAGGGACGTCTTAAGTTAATGGCCCACCGATGACGAGTGGGTAATTTATATTAATTATCGGGATGTTTGAATATCACTATGACTATGAAAGAAGAATAGTAGTACTAATGGATGGTTTCATTATTCTACTACCCTTTTAATATAAAGTTCATTACTTTACTAAAGGTAGTGTGCTGTATTGTTCATTAACAACTTATCTTAAAACAGAATCTATGAAAATGTAAGCGCATTTTAGCGAGAGCTCAAAAGTTGACATTTAATAGTTATTTTTGCACTTCCGGGACTAAAACTCTTCTTTAGTCTTTATTTTTAGAGACTAAGGTTCTACATTTGATCCCAAGGGATTATTTTTTATATTTAATCCCGTTGCCAAGGAATTGAATTAATTAATCCCGTTGTCAAGTAAATACGTGCTATTTGTTACAGAGTATCTATGGTAACAATATAAATATTTGTCATAAAATATACTGTCAAAATTACAAAATGTGTATTCTTTTAAACTATTTTGCATTCTTTTGAGGATGAAGTGCAAAAAATAGCGTATATACCACAGGAGTAAAGTACCTTTAATCCCTCAGGTGATTATTTCCCTCACCTTCGGCTCGTGAAATAAACTTCACCCTCAGGATTAAATCATGCACTTTAGTCCCTCAATATATAATATACTATTATGTTATGTATTATGGCACTAGTCGTGAAGATTATCAGACGAGGAGAAGCCGAGATTGATAACACGACGTGTACCATAATGATTGGTTAAGATCCGTATTACATACAAAATTTTATCTGTTCTCGCAAATTAGTCAAAAAGTAAAATAAATTATTTGGTATTGAACAAAATAATTTAAGTCTAAAAAACAGGTACGTACCTATGCTATTTTTTAATAAACTTCCATACTCCTTCCTTAGTAATAAGTTTGTTATTTCATTATGGTACTGAGTACCATATTGGATTCATTATGGTGCTTGGCCTATAATGAACGCTGTTATGGTCCTCAAACTGATCTTATAATGTTGCCATTATGACATGGCATCAGACAAATTATCTTATGATTGTGGTTTCTTTTCATATGTATTCTGCTATATGGTATAGATTTGTAAGAAACCTAGTATTGAGAGTTTCTTCCAGGCACCCAGTTAAGAACTGGATTTGAAACAAAAACTTTATCATGCTTAGCTTAAAATAGATAATAACAAGACAGGAGAATTCTGTTATTATCATTTCGCATATTGGTTCATTTATCTTAAGCTTGACATGTAATGTTACTTTGGGTTTTTCAAATACAGTGATTAGCTGAGAACCTGGAAGAAACTCTCAAAACTTATAAAAGGAAACCACAACCATAAATTAATTTAAACGTCAACTTTTGAGCTCTTGTTAGACTATACCTACGTGCATAACATACATAACAGTGATACTTGAAAATAAAGTTTTTAATAAAGAGCGCTTATAAAACTAAACAGTATAAAAACACATATGTGTATAATTTTCTATAGTTGGTAGCAGAACACTTATTTAAATAACGGAGTTTATGAATACATTTAAAAATGAGTGAAAAATTCGTCATAAACGTAGAGATATTTCAGTACCTCCACAAAATCTTTAAACCCCTTGCAATACTGCACCGCAACTAAAATATGAATGATAGTTATATCTCCAGTTAAAATTTATACCCAAAGCCAAAGTTTAATACACCAAAAAATAAAAAATTTATAACCTGTAATAAAACTAGAAGCATCTATCAAGCTACCTTGCCTTATCACAACTACGAGAGAAAAATACACATCGTAAACTATGTGCTGACCGCCTCTTATTTAAATTTCTATGTGAGGAACCCTCGTTGTCTTGCATTAGATTTATCCGTCTGTTTGGGTTCATCAATCACAGGAACAGCACCGAGGCTTAGCCGACGCACACTGCGAGTATTAAAGAGATTTTAGGTGTTTTCTATAGGGGGGGGGGGCTGATAGGGGAGCACAGCTGTCGTTAGGAGTAATGGTGCGGAAGTTTGATTGTTTTTATTTCATTTAACGATCGCAGTAGGTGTAGAGGGATTGTCATTGATTTGACGGTTTTGGTTTTGAAAATCATTTCGAAACCAAATCGCATTTTCTACACTCAGTCCCTTTTTGAATATGGATGCTTTTTACAAAATAAAATCCCCAGAACATTTCAAGAAAGCGATTGTTAATGTCCGCGTAATATTATCTATGTAACATTCCAATGTTAGTAATTTGGTAATAATATCTCAATTATGTGTCCCATGTAATTCTCTGAGATATTTGTATTGAGTATGTAATTTTTGATCGTAGCCAAGATGTGGCTAGGATAGACTTACCTACGTAATATCACTTAAAGTACAAGAATAAGATATTTTTAAACATCCCATGGACGATTCATGACAAGTGGGAAATAGTTAAGGTAATCGCAACTGCAATTAGTTGAGGTCCACGTTTTTTTTCCTAATTCCTAGAATACTCTCGATTTTACTTTTTCTTCTATTCCACTTCCTTCCCCACTACTGCAGCTGCCCGAAACCAGCCCGAAATTCGTACTTTGCCGCATTCTAGCTATGCAATGTCATTTTGAAGTTGAAAAATACTGTAAAAGTGTTTTCGTTGCTAGTAAACTGTCAGTTTATTATTGACTTCAATAATGCTTTTTAAATATTTAATAGAGAAAGAATGAATCTACAGATATGCCTTTTTATTTTAAAAATAAATTTCTATTATGAGATACCCGTGTAAAGTTTGCATAAATTGGAAATTTTTAGGATTTTTTCGGAATTTTTTAATTAAAATTTTAAAAAGGCACAGCTGTTAATTCATCTTTTAAGTATATAATCCTTTTTAAATGAAATTTGACCATTCTTGTACTGGTCATACAAAACACTCGCTACGTTAAGTAGCATTCACAATCAGAAATTAGTGGCAGTGGTAGAATTAATAGTAACGGTAGTGGCAGAGGTAAAAGTTTGACACTGTGTTTGTAATAGGAACCATTAATATTAAAAATTCTAAAAATTAGTGGTGAAGTAGCGGTATTTGTAACGTAGTGATAATGGTACAAGTTTGCAAGCTCCAAACTTTTACCACTGCTTCGCCACTAATTCTACCATGAGTGACAAAAACCGAAAGATGTTTATGTTATGTTTGACTACATGTGCAATATATAAATCTTTATTCAAATTAGAAAGTATATCTTTGTCTATAATCGTCGAACGTATACAAGAACAGTTCAGAATGACAGTTAGTATAGGCAACTTTAGAATTTCACACCAGATTGAATGAAATATCCCTATTTATTACCATACACTAATTTTTTCAATTCTGAACAGCGAGTGGTGTTAGACTTTAATTTTATAATTTTGTTACCACAACCACTGCCACTAATTCTACTGTTGCCACTAATTTTGTTGTTGTGAATGGGCCTTTAGTCCATTTTATGCTGGATTTTAGGATGTAGACGGGCCTCTTAAGAGTTAAGACTGAGTTGAGAACTGAGAAGAATGTGTTCAGGTGTCACATAATATGAAAGAGTATTTAGTGTCTAATGCCGGAGTATGTGCGAAGCCATTGTAGGTGCTCCGTCTTCATCCTGTTACGTCGTTAATTAAAAAGTTAGCGCAGCCAAGTGTAGCAAAACAACTGATAATTCTGTTTGCGAGAGATATTCATCCAATTACGTGATTAGATCCAAACTTTGGCACTTTGAATTAAAAATTTCCAAGGATTTTGCAAAGAGATGATTTATGTTTAATCTCGTTAAGCTAAAATTATATAGGGTAAAGATCCCCGATCCCTGGATGCTGGATGTTTTTCTGTGCTTTTATTTATATTTCATTAAATGAGATGATTACGATCGGCTTTAATTAAAATATACAAAGATTCTTTTTACGTGTTTGTAATTCAATTTGTAAACTTATTTTACACCGTTTTTAATCTCAGTAATTCGTCTAGCTAAGAGATGTCAAACCCAAAGTAATCTTTAAAAATGTTTTTAAAAACCTTCCGTGTTTATTTATAGCTAGGTATGTCAAATACTAGACGCGTGGTTAATAAATAATGTGACACCTGGGCAACGGGCTACGCCGGGCCTGTAACGCGATAACCGAGTATTTCAGGGCCGGTGTCACACTCTAGACTCACCCTTCAACCGTATCTGATTTCCAACGCTTCAAACACGGTTCGGTGTTTAATCATTCATTTGAACATGACGCGAATTGTGAGTGTTTTGCGCCGTTTATCGATCACCTCCGGACGAATTACCGCCGGATGGATCAATCCTGGTAAAGAAACCATCGTTTATAGGGTTGTTAAGGTAGAAAATCCATTGATGCTCACAACTCAAATTATTATGTCGTTGAATTTGGATGTAAATTACAAATAATAGGTACCTTACCTAACCATTGAAATACTGAAGATAATAAAATTTAAAGTTGGCACTAAAATGCATTGCGAATGGAGTAGTTTTTAAACTATATCCTGTTTAAAATATGTAACGAATTTTGACAGACTCTTGTGATTCTATTGGTTACTACATTGTGTTGTCAAGAGCGGTTTACACAAACACAATTCAAATGTTATGTCAATTATTGTCAATTAACCTGATGACTTCATTCTTTGTAAGTGCTGCGCGTTATTTGTTGTTGTTTTGCTGTTTTTTAATTTACCGGGCTATTTTTATGTATTTACGGTTTGTGAACTATATTAGCGCTTCTTTAAACATCGAAAATGTTTTGGTGTAAACCAAACTTCTAAACCACGCCCCTATTAACTGTCAAAATTCTTTCGTTATTTCAAACAGGGTATTAGCAAATTATATATCATACCAACATGTTTGGAAAACAAATATGTTATTCCTTGATGTTTGAAATATTTATTTAAAAAAATGAAAACTCTAAATCTCCACAATAGTAAAAAATCGTAGAATGTTAGTTTAGTCCCAAGAATAATTAAATTTTTGACGTCATACTACTGCATTTCAGTGTCATTAAATTAAATTTTCCTTTTTATTACATTGATAATAAATTATTGCAACTTACCTCACATCGAACTCACGCACTCCTATGTTCGACGGATTTTCTATGTTAAACCCTTGTTCACATATGGATTCTTTGTGAATTCTTTCATGCTTCTGAATCCCAAAAAGAAGAGAAATTCACTGTTTTGAAACAGTCTAAAAATTTGAAATTTTTCTTTTCCAAAGACTCATTGAAAATTCAATTTAGCGGTGCCACTATTTGACAGGCAATTCTTACCATGATTCTTTTTCTCGTGATCCAGAAGTAGTGTTGGAACTTATCTAGGTAAATCATCTAAACAATATATTTTTATCTATTATCTTATAAATAGATAAGTATATTTTGTTCTTATCTATTATCTTATCTAGATAAATAAAAAGTTTGTAATCTTAATCTTCCTCTAGATGAAAAATATTGTTATCTATTACAACACTGCCCAGAAGCATGACATAATCCTTGTGTGAACAGGGAGTAACAGCGACAGCAGTGATTAATTGCAAATGTGCAAATGGCTTTATCTTCAATAATTTTTTTGTTTATCGATCTCCTTCGGACGAATTACCGCCGGATGGAACACTCCTTGTCAATCCGGGTGACGAATCCATCGTGTAGTGTTCTTGAGCAACGGCAGTGGCGTTTGTAGTAATTAACACGCACATGTGCGAGATATGGCTTTGTCTTTGCATTTTACACTCCATAAATCCGCGAGGGTTGCTTTTTGTCTCTTGTAAGAGGCAATGAGTGCCACGCCATACGCCACGCCGTACGCCATGTCACGGAGAGCATTATTCGTAAATTATCGCCAGAGTGGAGAATGCAGTTGACTGGGCAATTTTTTACAATGCTACAATGACGCAAAATTTCGCTTAAAAATTATTAAAGTTCCTACATCAACCGTTTTATTTAACTTGAATCGCAGACACACTAATTGTGAGTCATTGTCGTTAGTATAGATATTTTTTTTATAAAAATGAATTTTTAGCTCCGCATTTTATCCAATCACAGTGCTGCAATGCTGCTTCGATCGTTGAAGATTGTATTACCGAATTGACGAATGTAAAACTACTGTTGTTAGGAATAGGAACCAGTAAACACTTATTTGTTTTGATGTTTCGCAAAAAGGGTGCAAATTTAATATTATTTTGAGATCACAATAGCGATACTGTAGATTCGTGGCTTTTCTGTTTACCCTGTGTGAGAGGGAAAGATCACTACCATCGTGACTGTTGTTTATCGTCATAAAATGCATAGAATTCGAGCCCGTATATTCTGTCTTTCACCAAAAGGTAAACAGAAAACCACACTGTATATATTACTTATACTTCGTGTTCGAGATTTAATACAAACTAATATCTCGGCTGTAAAAATGTAGGTATATTATATTATATTATAACTCCACGTTTGATTACTAGCCGTCAACTCACAGATATTCATTGATTTTAGTAGAGAGTACCTACGTTATATAAGAGAGATTTTTGTGCAATCAGTGTACCTTCCTGTATTTGAACCTGAGGTGTCAGAAACACAGTCCGTCACATTACGCTCTCGGCAATTTGCCATTTTTTGCTTCTCTTCTATAGATTGTACCATTTGAGATACAATTTCGAACAATTTTGATTGTATATCTTATTTTGCAAGGTATAGTATAGCAACATCTTAACTGTTATATTTTTGACAAACTGTATAATGGTTTTTGATCAACTGAACTTATTAAAAATATAAGCAAATCAAAACTTTAGTATGAGCGTTTTTTTGTTCATCTCAAAAATAAAATATTTCTGACTGCTGTCGTTTCAAATAATTCATAAAATGAAATTAGTATTTAATGCAGTAGGTACAGACAATTACTCATTCGAATTATATTGAGACTTGCCTGCGCCTTCTTTAATACACTTAAGTTCTCATAAGTAATTTCAATCATCAAACTTTGTTAATATACCATAAATTTTCTATAAATAATGATAATTCCGAGCGGTAAACTATTTGAAAAAGTGGAATGAAGTCGCATATTTGATAATAGTCTCCCCTACGTTCAGCGGCTAGTAATTCCATGTTTTAATTTAAGATGCAGGCAGATTGCGTATATGAAATATTTATAAATAGGGTATGGTGTATGCAGAGGGAATATAATAATTAGTTTTGAAATGGAATCTCCCGGAATGAAAGTCCTGTTGACGTTGTTTATAATCCTCGCCGCGTGGTGCATGTTCACTGCGCCGTTTTCATTGTTATCTTGCCAGATATTATTTCAAATTTAGTGTGAAATCACGAAACGTAACTTGACGCCAGTGTTTATCTTTCATTTGCAGACTACAATCGCAGAGTTATTTTCACTACTATTCGACTTTGTTTTTGTTTTTGCTCAGAACAGGTAGACGAGATTGTGTTTACGTCATTTCCTTCAAATATTGTAATTAACAACAAGATTACTTAGTTCATCATGTGAAAAAATGTAAAGCCTCATTCACATAAGCATTTTGTTTTAAGTTTTATAAAAAGTTAAGCTACCTTATTAAAAGTAGGTATAAGTGCTAAATTAACCAACCAGCGCTTCCACCAAATTTCTCATTTCAATTATAAGTGCAAACATTGAGCGCTGGTTGGTTAAATTAGTCACTTTTACTTATAATTATAAAGGTCTAAATCTAGCTTTATACACGAATTTCTTTGACATAAACGTCTCTTTATAGTTTAGATTTACAATTTTTCCTCATTATAACCTATTAATAATCCTATAAATAACCGTTTTAGTAATTAGTTGTACAATTTTCTTTGTAAATAACATCATTTTTACGTACATGTAACATAAATTATCTTGTAAATGTTTAATTCAATAATGACAAGTTTGACATTACTTTTGGATTTTTGTGTATCTTAACTATATTCCAAGAATTTAGTAATTTTTGGTAGTTTGAACAATTTAAACGAATAAATTAAATTCATTAATTTATTAGAAAATGTTCAACCGTGCATAAAGTTGGGTATGTACCACGGGCGTAACTTACTTTTATGGCTCTTAACGTGTTTTTAGCTCGGGCTCAAAATTACGTCTCACGACATAAAAGCTTCTTTACGCCCTTAATACATAAATAACAATTACGTTTAAGAAAGTTCAAATTAATCTATCTTAATACGATCATTCACGCTTCACACTAATTTTTTTTTAATTCGCAAAAATTGCAACAATCATTTTTTTAAAATTGGTTATTTGTAATAATTTTTTTCAAATCGTCTACAATGATAGTAATAATAATTGTTTACATAATATCTAATACTAATAAATTTCAAACTGTCCAATATACCATCAAAACCGTGATACCTAAAATGTACACACGTCAAGTAAACTACCCTTAACTTTGCCAATTTAGAAAAATTCTTTTTGTTTCATGATCAGCACGTCGTACAGTATTATATACCCTTTAATTTGTAGTCCTAAGTTGTGGAACACCCTGTATATTTTAAATTCATATACCTAATCTATATCAACACAATATTCATATAAACAGTTTGGGTATCACTGATTTATTGAACTAAAATCAAATAATGTTTTTATCATAATATTCCTCGTAATGGAATGAAAAAGTAACAGAGTTCTCAGTCTTCAAAGTTAAATTTATTTATTAACAGATGATAATCATCACCGACGTTTCGGTGTCAAGTCAAGAAATAACAATTTAAATATTCCTCGTAATATTCTTATGAGAGGAATGGACGAAACCTGTCGTAACCTTGTTTTCGCTAGGAACCGATGTTTACAAGTTTAGTTTCACGTGGTTTGTCGAAGTGCATGTATCAATGTTTGTGAGATAAAATTAATAATTTTGTGTATATTTTGATGTATTTATATGTATAAATTGCGTATAATTGAACTTTTTAATGTGTAAAATGATATTAAAATATTAAGGACTATTTTAAATTTGAAGTGTAGTGCCATAAGCAGTTTAAAGACTTTCTGGGACACTCACCATCGTCAGAGTACACCAAAGGTTCGCATATAATATTTTCTAATCGTTTAGTATATCTGCTGCTAACCTCCATATACGTAATCCATTTTAGCACGTTTTAGTGTGAACTTTAAATTCAATAATCTTTGTTATTTCAACGCTTACCTGTAAATTTTAATTTTTATCGAAAGTCTACGACTTGTAATGAATGTGACCACCCATGGAATTACTACCTTAAGGCTCTACACTAGTTGAACGCAATATTGCTGCAATAGAATCAGAATTCACGATTCTGACTATATATTGCTCAATCTGAAATTTACCATAAGTAATTACGAAGCATTATTTGATTGAAAAAATCGTACAAATACATAAATTAATTTATGCATTTTAATATTACAAATTATGGCTTTATTATTGCATATTTATTAATTTTGTTTTAAATAGTCGATTCCTTTCATTGTTCGTGAGAGTGCTAAGAAAATATTTTTTTGTCAAGAAAATTACACATCTGACGAAAAAAATTGTAAAAACTCGGCCAAATTGATTATTATTACTAATTTATTACTAAAATACCATTTAGTATTTCAAAAATAAAATTTCTTAGCACTCTAGAGTCATCTTTTAACTATCTATATATAAAATATGATCAGTGTAGGTGTACTAACAAGAGCTCAATTTGTAATGTAGCAAGGTCCCTTTTTCAATTTTTGGCACAAGTGTAGCGCTTTAAGGGTATCGTATCAACACCGCGTTTGTCCTATGTTAATGCATAGAAACGCTCGCTAAAAATACGGAAAAGCAGTCTAGCAATTTCTACAATGCTCACGATGTTTTATAGATAAAGCTAAATTTCATAAATTTATTTACAGACGAAGAATGCAACTAGGATTATGCCGAGTTACATTTTCTAATAAATCTCTTAATAATAAGAAAAAGCATGTAAAAAATTGCTTAAAACATACTTTTTCATTAATTTTGTATATGGATTTCAAAGATTTTTTCAGAATTCTAACTGGGCATAATCCTAGATTCATTCTTTCACAAAAATCTAATACCTGTTTTTCCTTCAAATTTTTAATATGCAATGAGTAAAGCAGAAACTGCTACACCTCTAAACACGCAATATTTTCTTACGGAGACGAGACCCTTAAGCCGGCAACATAACCTAAGCATATAAATGTCAGGTCGATCGATTGTAACATGAGCTATTTCTTGTAACAATCCGCATTATTTGAACTCGGGCAAGTGAAATGTATTAAATTACAGAATATCATAACAATGCATCACTTCTCCGCAGATTAACTTAACCATCCCGCAGCTAAATTTAAATCTCACTCCACGATAATTCACAAACAAATCCAATAACCGGCGCAACCGTTTCAATCAATCATAACTTCTAGTTGGAATAGTTTCATCGCGGTAAAAATACCTCAGTATAAATCACACTAACCGTGCTTGTGTGCACGGTGTTGCCAAGCGGCAACTATGGCTATAAATCCACACAACTGGCAACAATGCACCTAGAGTATTCATTTTAATTTCCGACACATTTTCAAATTAGTATTTACAGACATGGCGGCGCTAGAAGAAAAATGCCATAGATAATATTTCAAAGTACACGTTTCAGTTCAAATTAGTTTTAGTTTTAAAAATCTTTATTTTTTATAGTTATTAATATAACAAAAATATTATGCGATTTATAATACCTAGGATGTTGCTAAGCGAGGAGGTGAAACCGAGTTTCTTTGAACATCCAGGGGGCTTAAATCGCATATATTCGCGTTATATTCAAAGCTTAATCGTATCATCAACGACAGCGATGTGAAACCAAATTAACAATTTTATTTGTCAATCAGTTGACAGTTCGCATATTATGGCAGGTTTTGATGTTATTATGGTTGTATCTACCGTAATAAGTCCGTAACTAATGAATTATAAGTTCTTGATAATTATGACAACAAAGAAAAGCGGGTATTAAACCCTTGCACGCTTTCCGGTGATATGGAAAATTGCATTTTTCCACTTGCACAAAAATATTGTGTTTTTCTCTGATTTAATAATGCATGCCCTTTTATCAAAAGAAACTTAAACACATTTAAAGTCTTAAAAATTGTAGGCATGCGATTCGCAGGATCCCAAAGGGCTCAAACGGTCACGTGATCTTGTAATAAAAAACATTATTTTCCGCGATTTCATACAGCATGCCGATGAAAATATTTGTGTTATAAAACACCTATGACCAAATTGGCATGCAGTCCTCGTTGGTCCAAGGGTGGAAAATTGCGGAAAAGTTTTGTGCAATTGGAAATGAAATTTTCCATATGACCGGAAAGCGTTTTTCTATGTTGTCATAGGGTCAATATGCTAACTTCCAAAAGGCATGCTGTATGAAATCGGAGACCATCACCTGTCATGAGCTCCCGGTCTATTAGGTAACATTTACAAATATATTACAAAAGTTTTAAAATAATTAAAGAGATAAAACATAAATCCATGTAATTTAATTATTTATTTTTACCTCTCGCCTCATATTCTATAAGAGAGGTATTGTGATGGGTCAAAATTTTCGAGTGTGATTTTTTGGTGGATAAGCACATTTTAGGATCTCTAGAATACGAATTACACATTTTTGAGATGATGTCTGTGTGTGTGTGCGTGTGTGCGTTCGTTCGTATGTTACAATTTTTTCAGACACGATAACTCCAAAAATATCAAACATTTAAATACCAAATTTTATATTTAAGGTTTTAATACGAATCTTAACAAGCCATTAAATTTTGGTTTCAATCTACAAACCGGAAGTAGTACAAAGACAAATATTTTTATTTTAAATGAAAGATTATGTGATTATTACCTACAATCGGTATTTTATAAATTTTTCTGTATCTGATATCATTTAAGAATAATTAAAGTATAATACTTATAATTTAGTATTTCGGTATCTTGTAGTCCATGATTGTATCATTTGTTACTACGTAAAATTTAAATCAAATGATTATGACACAATGACATGACAGTCACACTGACAATAGTAAAATATCGTTTATATCTTCTTCTGCAGTGTAAATAAAATTAGTAAAATATATTTGTGAGTTTAGTAGCAGTAGTAATAGTACTTATATATTAATATATTTGTGTAGGTAATAAGTAAAAAGAATAAAGTAGGTATGGCGGGAGGTCTTGTGGTGGCCACGTCAGATTTTTTATATTAGTCTTAGTCTTCAGACAGAAAGTGAACGGGCAACTGAAAATAAATTTGCACAACTGTCGCTTTATTGAAAACTTTATACAAAGTATTAACAACATACTTCGTCGTGGCATACAAAGAGATTAAAACATCAAAGTTATTTAACTATAATAAAACAAAGTTTAAGTTATGTACGGTCTTTTTGTGCCAACAAAAATTCCTAACCGCTCAATAACAAGGACAGGATATTTTATATAAAATGACATTCTTATCATTCTGACATTTTCTTAATTGTTATTTCAATCTTCCATAAAAATGTCATCTTAAAATGTCATTCAGTGACTGATTTATCTCAAAGAATTCACCCTACATTTAATAACATGCACCAGGAGGGAGGTATCACTTTAATAAAGCCTTTTCAGACATTCGAATTCTACATTCGTTGACGTTTTTGACGTTTTATATGCGGTTGATAGGAAAGTGCTGCTACCTCGTACCTGTGGTACATTTTTCACTAGAATTATCTTCATCCATAAGTGATAAATTATTTTGGAGGGATAATCATTAACAAAAAATAATGAGCTTTTAAAGAAAACTCGAATGTGGACCAATAAAATTTCTTGCAACTAGTGAAGCCGTCACGAAAAATTTCTCGTCTGATTCTCGTCACGACTCGAAATTCCGAGACGAGAACTAGTGTCTCGGATATTCGATTGAGATGATAATTCAAAACTGCGAGACAAGAAATAGTTCTTGAGAAATCTAGAATTCTCGAAAATAAAACTTTGTAACAATTTCATATTATTCTCTTTGAAAATGTCAAAATAATTTTTAATTTTACTTTGTTCGTAGAATGTTTTTGTTTTGATATAAATATTTATATTTCAAAAACAAGAATTGTTAAGAGATGTACAAAAATTGTTCCTAAATTCACTTCTAGCTTTTCAACTACATGGCAACAAATTTCTTTCGAGAAATTGAGATGAGATGAGAATCGAGTTCTTTGAGACGAGAATTGAACATCCGAGAAATGGCCGAGACGAGAGTAATTAAATTTATCGTCTCAAAAATTTGAGACGAGACGAAAATTGCATGCGCACTAGCCAATCAAATTGAGTATTTTCTAAACAAGAACAGAGCGAAACATAGAAATTAGATAAATAGAGACGACATGTACTCATAGCACATAGGCTGTCAGCGCGGGTACTTGATATTGCGGGAAATTGTAAGCTAGCAGCGCTGAGCGATAAAACCCCCTTAATTTAAAGAATTTAGTATAGTAAGTAGGTACTTAGTTACTGCAGGTTTTCTGCCATATAGATACCCTTCAAATAAGCAAAGTATTTTAATCGTAGGTAATTAACATAGCAATTGCTGCTAAGAATTTTACATTAAGAGCTATATGCTAGTATCTCAAAACTTTATGCTCATTATACTTGATTTAATAACTCGGACAAACTTGAAGTTGTCTGGCTGAGCCATATTTACACTGTGTAAATACGAGAAAAATATCACTAGATTTTTTTGGTGGAAAAATTTAATTTGACATATCAGCGTGAAAACTCGATACAGTCATTGACAACAGATGATAGGACAAGATGGAAAACAATTGTTTGTTTACATTACAAAGTTTGTGTGGTGTTACATCAGCCAATCAAAAACGACCAGTTTTAGCCTCAGTCAAACAAGTTAAGGTTTATCAACTAATAAGATTAGTGATGCCGTGAGACGAGACGAGACGAGAAATAGTCAATTCTCGTCTCATCACAAATTTTCGAGACGAGAATTTTTAGTATACTCGTCTCGGTCATTTTCAGCTGTTCATTTCTCGTCTCAAGGAACTCGATTCTCGTCTCGTTTCAAATTTCTCGACAAAAAATTAGAGCCACCTAACGATTTTTGCAAGAACTATTAGATTTCGCGTCATGCCCAATGTCACACGCATGTAATACTTGTACTGAGTGATCAAAACAAACTGACAGTCACGTGACCCGCAATTTTCTTAAGTAATTGCTATTAAAACTAGACTTCTAGGAAGAAAAGTTTGATTTCCAAGTTCATGGGTGTGCGACTTAGGATAATAAAGATTTTTTATTTTAGTAATTCTACTAAACTCAACAATATTTTCTAAATGAATAATTAAATAAGTTACTATAGCCACCGTTTCGGAATTATAATTAGTGAAGACCACCGAAAACCGCCAATATTTAAAAATAAAACTTGTGTGCAGCGCGCAATCTGTCGGTAGTAGTGAGTAGAAAAAACATCGTAACCTCAAATTTAATGATCAGACTACAACAACAACTTGAATGTATTTGATTATAGTTTTATTCGTTACGAAAAACATTGTACAAACCACTTGCGGGAAGACACATCCCAGCATTCGCGTAAAAACCGCTTATGTGGGATCAAAATCTTCCCGCATTTGGTTCGTAAATAACTATTCACTATTCTTGATTGTTCTTTTAATAATGTAGCTCCTGATGATCACGTATGCGACGTCGAAACTAGTCGACTGAGAAATAAAATATTGTTGAGTGCATTCCAGTAATTTTTCTTCATTCCTGATAAAAAAAATATATTTTTAAGTAAAAATTTCGAGAATTCTCGAGTTCTCGAGAGTATTTCTCGTCTCAAAATTATGAATTCTCGTCTCGCCCCAAAAATCCGAGACGAGAAATTTACTGATTCTGTATCACTGGAGGTAGCTCTATACAGAGCGGACTGACCATAAGCGTCCGGTGCAATCACCAGGCCGGTTTGATAGTCCGAATCCGCCCCTGGTCTATATAGATTTTAAATGAACAACATAAATGTTTTAAAAGGTAAAACAAGATCATTACTAAACGTCAGAATTGACACATCAACAACTTATTTACACGCGCACTATAGAAACCTACCTCCAATGATACAGCAGAGACATCTATCTAAAGGTACTCTACCTGACCGCATAGAAACAGTGGAAACGGATAGGGAGTCG
Source organism: Agonum fuliginosum (assembly GCA_947534325.1). Taxonomy (NCBI): domain Eukaryota; kingdom Metazoa; phylum Arthropoda; class Insecta; order Coleoptera; family Carabidae; genus Agonum; species Agonum fuliginosum. The sequence goes on along the minus strand of OX384039.1, from coordinate 32,006,346 downwards.
TACAACCTAATCTTCTTTGACCGTGGTTTTAGCACAACTTCAGATTTGTCCGGTATAGTATAGTAATTATTATTACCATCGTCGAATGAAATATAATTAACGTTTTCCGTAACTTCGTAGTGATATTTATTCATATAAATTATGAAATAGAAATGTCAGCCGTGATTCAAGGGCACAGGGGGCGCCCTTTCCTGCAAGGGCGACTGCTGGGGGGCGCAGCACCACATGTGAATGTTTTTCGCACATGTTACATAGCCCTGAGGCCTCGGGTTTAATGAGTTCGCCTGATACAAGATTCATTGTGGTGGTTCGCCCTGCGAAATTATTTTCTTTGTTGGTTAAATTCATGTTTGACTAATGCGAGGATTTGTGCAGATTATTTACTTGCATGAATATTTAATTGACTCGGGAGAGAGGTTAATTGATACCCGGAAGATAAAAAGTCTTCATTTATTTCTGACATGATGTTAGTCATATTTTACAAATATGCATCACTTTAATAAACGTTTATCTGTTAAGTTACTTATCTGTTAAGTATCGATAACTCGATATTTGTTGATATATGTCGATAATTATCAGAAAAATATCGATGATATCGAGGTATCGATACATCGACACCAAACTAAAAGTAATATTGACTAGTGTTCATATCGATATTTATCGATATATCGATATTTTCCCATCCCATTCGATATATCATGTAGTAGACAAACTGCCGTCTCATTTTCTCCTGAAATTGTAAACACCCTGTATGTAAATCTATCTATCTTTCAATATGCATTGTGAAATGATATTTTCCCACTACCATATACGAAACTAATAGTTCCCATACAGTTACCTAGCAACGAAAATATCACACATCTATTCGACCCGTTCGATATGTTATCGAACAGTTTCAATTTTACTTTCATCTTTTAGTAGGCATGTATTGTCTTTCTGACATTTGAATTTTTTTCCTGTCTTAAAGTATTTCGTGATAAATTGCATTATTCCATTAAAATGGACAAACACGACATTAAAAGTGATTTATCCTCATAAATAATTAAAGTAATTTTTTTTCATTATTTTTAAATATAATTTATATTCCTGTTATTGAAAATTAATCTTGTCTCATAATTGTATTCCACGATCGTGGTATATTTGTTTCTTCGTAAAATTAAAATTATAACAGTGACAGTTGTTGACATCAAAATAAATGAATAAAATGTTTAATATTTATGGTCGTGGGAAAAAAAGTGTACACAACTCGTAGAAAAGTGTCTATCGAAGGTTCGTGAAATTTCCGAACCTCGTGCGTCAACATTCTCACTTACATGTTCACGTAAAAAAAAATTTCAATTTAATTGTAAGCGGACTTTAAATACTGCTCTTTAAAATATTGCATCTTTCAAATATAAAAGAAAAGAAAATTAAACGAAACTAATAATTTATTTCTAATATTATAAATCAATAAGCAACATATTCACGTTCGCTTCGACGTCATGTTCTCTTTTTCTTCTTATTCTTCCTCGCAGGAAATGCAGGGAATCTTGTACTCCCCTCTGTAAATCTGAACGCTCACAAATATTCTGCATACCTCTACAATAAGAATTTCCTGTTTAATGAAAACATATTTCTTTAAATTGAAATTGAAAGTAGCTATGCTGGTTATTGCCTCTTATTTATGTGTTTTATTTATAAAAGTTTCAATTTAGATTCAAATATACTCGCCGTGTTGACAGACATATTTTAAAAGAACTATATTTTTATTGAGTTTTGCTTTTACATGAATAGTATATTATTCAACAAGGGAATTAAAGTCAGACTTCAGTGTCGTAATTTTTAAATGATTTGTTACAATATTAAAACTTTAATAAACTAAAGGACAGTTTTCGCAAGAAGGATATTTTTAAAACCACTATATTATAATGGAATAAAATAAAATTTTAATTAATTGTGAAAGGGCAAGAATGGTAATTTTATTAAATACATTTGATAAAAGAGCGACCCAAAACTGTATGATTAAAAAATCTAGAAACTAAAATTGCAAATTAAAAAAAATTGTTTCAGTTCCGTTATAATTGAGTTGAGCACTATATTCCATTAAAATATATAACGCATTTTGCTTTGTATGAATATTCTAGAATTATATTTTCTGGTATTTCCCTAAAAATGGTAGCCCTCCAAAAATATCACATTCTTAAAATATATCCCACGTGAAAAAAATAAAATCCCTAGAACATTTCAAGAATATCAACATCCCGACTTGTTACTTACATCCTATTTAGGTGAAGTCGACGGTGTGGTTACCGACATTTGCAGTTTTGCAAATATTTCAGTTGGAAATCTAAATCAACTAGGTACTGCAACTGATTCATTAGATTTTCGCACTTTTGGAGCATCTTTTGAACATGGGCAGGTTAATATTTGTAAAGTATTGTGGGAACGCATTTGCGAGGTGGTGAAAATGCGAGTTCCCTAACAGTGCCCACAATACTTTACAAATGTTAACCTGCCCTGTTCAAAGGATGGTCCGAAAGTGCGAAAATCTAATAAATCAGTTGCAGTAGTTGATTTAGCTTTCCAACTGAAATATTTGCAAAACTGCAAATGTCGGTAACCACACCGTCGACTACACCTTAATACCCTAGCGATTGCTAATGTCCGCACTTAGTAACATAATCTATGTAACATCCCAATGTTAGTAATTTGGTAATAATATCCCAATTATGTATTCCATGTTCTCTGAGATATGTGTATCGGGTATGTAATTTTTGATAGTACTAGGATAGATTTACGTAATATCACTTAAAGTACAAGAATAAGATATTTTTAAACATCCCATGGACGATTCATGTCAAGAGACCATTCAACGAACAATCAATCTTCGCTATGCTGACACAATCTTTGTTATTATTTATTATTATGAATGTCTTTTTAATAATTATTGTTCTGTTTCTATTTTTTGTAGTATCTAATTATTTTCTCTTTGTTTCAGGTAACGATCCATTCCAATTAGTCCATTGCAGTTCGTACAGTGCTTTCAGTGAGTACATGTACCATTCATTAAATATTGTTATTGAGAATATAATAATATTTGCACGTAATTAACTAGTGGAATTTAATTAACTGTTATGCGAACAGCGAGCGTGAATTTTAACCACGCTGCTAAGTTTTTAACGTGGGAGTTGAGTTGTGTACTCATTAACTTAATAGGCACTTAGTGAGTTGGTATTTTGTTTTAATTATAGTTATTTACTCAGACGAGCACACACGACACATCGAAGTTTAAGATGTTTCTATCTACAGTTGAAGTTGGACCCTTTCTACGCCCTGGAAATTATTAACTTTCCAACATTTGTAGAGAGAATAAGACTACATACAAATTAACGATCGATCTTTATAAAATTTCTTTTTAAAAAAAGAATTTTATTTCTCAACTACAAGATATGTTGCTTCTATAAAGCATAACTACTGACTAACTTATTCTATCTATTCTAATTTACAAGAAAACTTATTATCTACGAGATTTAGGAATCTAATAATTACAGTAGAGAGTAGAGCATGTTTCTCACGGGGAGAAACATGCGACACAGCATAATTTTATCTATGTTGCATTTTTTCAATATTATAACTTACATGCTATTTCCCTAAAGAGGGTTAGCACGGACCCCTAAATAATTAATTAATTCCACACGTTGAATATATCAATTCACAAGTATTTAACCAGCAACCAATCTTCGCCACATTTCTATCCTCTCACACTTCTTTTGCCTCGTCCACATTCATGCAAGCTGGTATATTTGCTTTGCTAACCTCTCATTCGACATTCGTTCCACATGTCCGAACCATCGTCAAATATATCAATCCACAATCATTTAACCAGCAACCAATCTTCGCCACATTTCTATCCTCTAACACTTCTTTTGCCTCGTCCACATTCATGCAAGCTGGTATATTTGCTTTGCTAACCTCTCATTCGACATTCGTTCCACATGTCCGAACCATCGTCAAATATATCAATTCACAAGCATTTAACCAGCAATCAAACTTCGCCAAACATTTCTGTCTTGACATACTTCTTTTGCCTCGTCCACATTCATGCAAGCTGTATATTCGCTTTGCTAACCTCTCATTCGACATTCGTTCCACATGTCCGAACCATCGCAACAGACTTATTCCTACTCAGTCAACTACATACATAGTCCAAGAGCTAGCGGTCAAATTAGTGTGGACATTTTATTAGTCGTGAAATTGAAGGGTTTGGACCTTGCATATCTGCTGAAGATGGAATGCCCACTCTGCCAGTCCTAAGTGGCCGGATTAGACTTCCTCAAGTAAAATAATAATAAATGACATTTTATATTTTTTGCACTTCCGGGACTAAAACTCTTCTTTAGTCTTTATTTTTCGAGACTAAGGTTCTAAATTTGATCCCAAGCAATTATTTTACATATTTAATCCCGTTGTCAAGGAATTGAATTAATTAATCCCGTTGCCAAGTAAATACGTGTTATTTGTTACAGAGTATCTATGGTAACAATATAAATATTTGTCATAGAATTTACTGTCAAAATTACAAAATGTGTATTCTTTTAAACTATTTTGCATTCGTTTGAGGATGAAGTGCAAAAATAGCGTATATACCACAGGACTAAAGTACCTTTAATCCCTCAGGTGATTATTTCCCTCACCTTCGGCTCGTGAAATAAACTACACCCTGAGGATTAAATCATGCACTTTAGTCCCTCAATATATAATATACTATTTATAACTGTCAAAAATTTGTTTGTTTTCGAGTTATCAGCACTAATGATTAAATATTTTTATTTTTTTTGCATAAGTAAGCAGATAAACACTGATGAAAACTTCAATTTTTTTATTTGGTATATTTAAGATTGGAGAAGTAGAAACGTTCTGGCAATATGTTTTATAAATAAGAAAATATCGTTTATTTTTACCTCTACATACGCCAGAACACTTAATTTATATAATTTACATTTTTGTAACTGAAGTTTTTATATCTGAGGAACCCTAATCCGGCCACTTAGGACTGGCAGACTGGACATTCCATCTTCAGCAGATATGCAAGCCCTTCAATTTAACGACTAATAAAATGTCCACACTAATATGACCGCTAGTTCTGCGTCTAACATTCTTTGTAACTTTGAACAAACGGATTCATTTCAAACAGTTATAAGAAAGGTTATGTCGTCAAGTTAGCAGATTACTGAACTGATTATGAACCACACACTTACATAATACAGAAAATAACCGATTACATCCATTATAAACCAGCCCTTACTGCCAATTACAGAATGGTAGATGTTGTTATAGAGGAATCTAACAACTTCGAGCGATTTACGTGCATTTTTAATAGCATGTTTTCTTTTTCAATTACGAATCCTAAATTCCAATGTGAAGGAATTGTAAAGTTTGATTAGTCCCGTGACGTTTGCGAGCTTTTCCTTAAAGAATCCTAATGAGACCGCCGTAGTCACCCTATTCCTGATCTAATTTTGATTCACTGAGTCGTGAAATTCGATCATGAGCTTTTACCATAACAAACCTTAACATCTCGCATTTCCTTACGAGGTTACAAGATCAACTGGACGTGTTATTAAAAGATATTACAGTAATGAAAAGAGTTATTCCATAGAAAACATTACGAATAATACATTGCCTTACATTATATTCTTAAAGTATATCTCTCCTTTTTCTCGACGAAATCATAGACCGCTACATTCCGGCCTAACAAACAGTCAGAGACAGTTTCGTCAATTTATTAGGGAACCAATTTTTTGTTAAACATGAATGTTTATCCGATAAAATAAATACATCTAGTGTAATTACAATTTATAATAATTTCACTCCTGTATGAAGTAAGACATAAACAAAACACAATATTATCGCTTTGACAGCGGATAACAAGGAAGGTAACTTTTTGCGAGTGATAAAACCTTATTTACCTTCTTCTTAGCAACCAAACAAAATACTAAAAGTCATTTGCTTCACTTTTCTAATAGTTGTCAGCGAAATGATTAGATTTTGGGAATATTTGTAAAGAAGAACAAAAAGAGTCGGTAAATTATCTCGTCGAATTACACTCGAACATTTTATTTCTTTCGAATAAATTTCTGTTTGACATCACAACCTTGTCACCTGACAGCAATTTGACTCGAAAAATTGTTTTAAAATAAAATCACTCCACCTACGGTGTCGTGGTTATTAAACAATTTTTCTTTTCAAATTGCTAGGTAACAAGATTTCACTACAAACAGAAAATCCGGCGAAATAAAAAGCTCTTGTGTATTTACAGTTGATAATTTTAGTGTGTCAGCTTTACATACTACAATAATACAGTACGCGAAATGAGAGATGACCGGTGTAAAGAATTTGCAATTGGTATACAATATTAGTCGAGCAGACAAAGATTATCATGACATTTTTTGGAAGAAACTGCTTCGCTACCTTGAATAGTGTATATAGAAGCCGTCTAGCTCGGTTTTTCTCTTGGCTCAGTTGCATTTATGCGATTAATATGTTGGCGAATTGTGACTCAGCTCTGTGTGGAACATAGGCTCATTCTTTCTCTCCCTTACCGCTCCGACCAACTCTAGCTGCACGAACAGTTAATCATCAGTCACCAAAGAATATTTAAACTTGCGATTGCAGCTTTAACAGACAGTCTAAAATTTAGGATCTAGAGTTTTCTAGAGTACCAACTGACAGTAAACGAGATAATGAATTCGTAAAATTTCCCTACACTAGTGTGATTAACATATAAAAGGTTTTTGTCGACGTTTCGTTAACAAAACTATGACAGCGACACAATGCAAGCTACTGGTCGTTTGAAAACGGCAACAAAGTTTTGTAACTAAATATTATTTAATGACCATGTCAATGGCTTATATTTTGTGATGGTTGACGGGCCAATATTTGAATCATCTGATTAGTAAAATAACTAATTAATAGTAAACAATATTCTAGTTCGGTCAGGCATTAATTGAGATTAATTATAACAGTTTATTGAATGCGTTGTGTTTATTATGGAATTGTATTTGTTTATCAACACTTTGAGTTGTCATGATTCATATTTGACGATTACAATTAATGGATTAAATAACAAACTTTGAAAATTTCAATAGAATGTTACTTAGAATTTTGTCAAATTGTTTTAGATAAACCGGATTTCCGAATATCCGGGTTACCGATTATCCGGAAAAATAGAATTTCTGGTTATCCGTACAAATCAACTTTCCAAAAATCCAAATATCTTAAAGGAAATTATTTTTTTTTAAACCCAGGAGGTTTTGAATTTTTACAATAGTTATCGAATGATACTAAATTTAAACCCATTGGGCGTCCTTTGTCAAATTAATGAAATTATTTTCCACTTGTCAGTGTAATTTCTCGAGACGTACGATAACTCAAATTTTTGCGATTACAGCGCCATCTATCGCGGACCGAAAAAAAGTTTCAAACAAAACCTACCTAATTTTAGATGTACAATCCGAATCTGCAATAAAAATGTTGGGTTCCTATTTAAGTTTCAAAGTTACACCTGCTCCATCTCCCGAGGTGGGGTTAGAGGATCGACTTTGGTGTCATTGGATGGCCCCTCGAAAATATTTGACACGTCTGTTTTAGATTTTTGAGCCGATGCGTAGTTTTCGAGATATTCAAAAATGCAATTTGCAGTGGACCACCCGAATACCTGGAATACTCTCGATTTTACTTATTTTTCCATTCCACTCTTTTCCCAACTACTAGGGCTGCCTGAAACCAACCCGAAACTCGTACTTTGCTATATCCTAGCTATGCAATGTCATTTTGAAGTTGCAAAATACTGTAAAAGTGTTTTCGTTGCAAATTTGTCAGATTATTATTGATTTCAAGATCATGTTTATATAAACATTTAATAGAGAAAGAATGGATCTACAGATGTGCCTTTTTCAAATCTTAAAAATTAATTTGTATCATGAGATATAACCGTGTAAAGTTTGCTTAAAATTTGAATTTTTCGGAATTTTTATATTCATGTGTTTTGTGGCCAGTACAAGAATGGTAAAATGTTATTTCAACAAGGATTTAATATAGAAAGAATGGATCTACAGATGTGCCTTTTTAAAATTTTGGTAAAACTCGCTAAGTTAGTACATTTTATGCTGGATTTAAATTCAGTTACGGAGAACTATGCGCGAAGTACGAATTCTCGTCTTAGAAAGAGAGGCATAGATGATAAACACAGCTTCAATATCTGTTACTCTCATGTTGACGTTCGTAGTGTTTTGCTTCGTGTAACGCTGTGAATTTTGTAATTGATTGTGATTGAGTTATATTTTAGTTTTCTTTGAAAATTAAGTGAAGTGCAGCGTAGCATATATTCGCTAGCTCCACTTTTGTAAAACGGACAGTACATGACAAACTCCGCCTTCTCGCGCAGCTCAGGGTCCTAGATATCTGAATTTTACTCTAGTAGACGAGCCTCTTAAGTTTACTCATTTTATATCCCAGATAGTGTAGCATTAAAGTCAAGTTATCTAAATTTCTTAACACTCCATAACTACAAATTAATCTCCCGAACAACTTAATAACTCATTTAGCAACCTCGTCATTCCAGTGCATTTAATATCATTGATTAAAACTTCTCATTCAAGTAAACTCTGCCATAACTACTAAACTACTTACTGAAACCTCTTGCCAGTAGCACACCATAGACCATAGCAAATGGATTAGGAATACGAGAATTTGAGAATATAGTGGTCGAAACCTTCACACACTGAGCGAATAAATTATATTGAGTTGGTTTATCTTCCTTTTCTTCTTTTTGCCGGAGAGCGAAGCCGAGACTCGCACGTAGGGTAAAATTGGATGCAGAACGCCAGAATGCCTCCGACGCCTGAAAAGGACTCCTGAATCCTGAATGCTGAATGCTGAATGGACTCAATGAATTTTAATTTTATTTCTACCTCTTGAACGGTGGTTTGGTTGTTTTTTACATGATTTACTACCGTGATTTCTGATGGAGGACTGTTTGCAAAGAAAGAAAATTGTTTACCTTTTATGCTGGGAAGAAATTGTGCACTGCAATTTGTAACTGCTATACGTCTTTTAAATTATAAGTCGCAAAGTCATGTTATACTTTTTATCAAATCTTACTTACTTATTGATTCAATATTGACCTATTTATATCATATTTGCCAATTTTAACAAAATATTTTAAAAAATAAATTTATATGTTAAAGTAGTTCCAAATATCAAAATAACTGTAAATAAATATTGAAAGAAGTTATTTTTTTAAATGAACAAAATTAAACAATAGTTCAAAAAGGCATAAAAATATAGATGAGCGTTTTTATTTAAATTATGTTTTAATTTACCTAAAATTATCTTTCAATATTAAAATTAGTTATTGATATAAATATAGTATATTTTATCATGTGTGCGGTTACCAGCTGTGCATCCATGGGTACTTCTGATTGATAGTGAAGAGTTCACCAAAGGAAGAATTTTGTGCAGAACTAAAATGTGTACTGGATTCAAACCTGAGTTTTTAGAATCACAGTCAGTCATAACATTATACCGAACCGTTTTTCCATCTATAAAATTTACAGAAAAAATAAATAAATATTGTTATACTCTCGGTTATACTGGTAGTGCAGTCATAAGAATTAGTAAGTATCATTTATTATCTATATCTTTGCAAAAATAAGTCCTTTTTTAAATACCTACTTAAAATAGTCTACATATTTGTATGAAAAGTCAAAATTTTCTCATCAGTAAATAAGTTCATAAATAGTTATTTCTACACAAGACGATAAAATTATATTTTATCGCCGAAAGAAAAGTGTTAATTCAAAAGCGACGAATAAGCGAGTGAATTATTTTTCTCAAGTCGTGTGTAAAATTCTATTTTATCTATAGCTGATGTTAAAGAACAAATATAAGAAAACCAATTTTAAATTAAATTATTATTAAAGAGCAATTTCGAAGTTTGTAATGTTTTTTATCCCACATTTTACAGAGTGGATGCAAGAATGTGTGAAAAAGAATTTGAAGAAAAAATGTAAAAACACTCTTCTTTTACTTTATCTACTCAAGTTTTATTATATATACTAAAATTGTACTTTATCTACTATAATTTTACTTTATAGTATCTACCCTAGCGGTTATGTTACTTAATCGACTCAAAATAGTTGAAAAGTAGCACTTTAACATCAGATTCAGCTATGGAAAATAATATGAAATATAACCGAAATTTTTGCTTGATAAAATATTTCAAAACTTAAAACTAAAAGATTTACTGAGATTATATAATTATTTGCACGGTATATTAAGTTTTAGAAAATTTAATATTTGTTAAAAAATATTGCAGAACCAAAAGAGTTATTTTAAGAAACAAAAACACCATCAAATTGATGAAAATTCCTTGCATCATCTAGCTGTTTAAAGACGCTTCCATCTAGTCCCCGAAAATTTACGCGAATTAAAATGCATGAACGAAAACGTGTTAATTCCGTGTAAGACCACAGTTTAAATAATAATCAACGTGGCGTCTCACCCTTGCATAAAGTATAAATTAAATAAAGTACCTCCGCTGCTCGTCGTATTAATTGCAAGTTATGTAAGTGACTCGCCAGTAAAGACGCTAGGCCAGTAGAATGCTAATAAGCGAGATCACGGCTACCGGAAATCGGAAGCTAGTTCCGGTATTGTAATTAAGTTAGCTCGGCGCTATTTGCAGTGGTATTAACACTCATAACTATTTGCAGATGAAAGTATGCTCGTTTGAATAGCTTTAAAGCTAATGCAAAAGCTCTATATTTCATATTAGTTGGTTTTTAATGGATGACCTACTGAATGGCTACTATTTTTACAGGAAATTATCTACATGCATGTATTTTTTGAAAAATTGTATAATTCTTTTTGAAAAACATTAAACGAATATTAAACAAGTAGTTGGTATTATATTTAACTGTTCTTTACCTAGGATTATTAAATAACTTATTCGATATAGGGTTCATTTGAATTAAAATCAGTTTGCGATTGCCTATTGTACTATTGAAATTTATTAATTACATACGGGTGTATCATCATAACTTTGAGAACAGATTAAAAGGATTTTTAAAAAGAAAAAAAATTCTCGTACTATTGGATTGATAATAATTTTTATTCAACACCTCTTAAGAGTGTCGTTTACCTAAATGACCAAAACATGCTTCACACAAGTTTGTGATTTATTTAACAACAAACAAATGTAATAATCAAAAATTCGCGATGTACATTCCATTCTTTCATGTCTGATTTATCGAAGACTATGCTTTGTGAATCAAAGTGTGTTTATTAAAACAAGATATAAACACCATTGGTCATTCACTAGTTTCGAATTGTAATTTTCAAAAGTAAGTAAGGATTGATTAAATGACATTTACAAGTGAAGTGAGTAACAAGTAAAATATATATTTTTTTTTATTTCATATATAAGGAGGTTTCAACAACTAAGGTTACTAACCCCCTGGTACAGTAGATTGTTTACATTACATTTGTTTCATTTTTTATATTACATTAAAATATTTAAGCAGTTATTCAGAGGTGTTGGATAAAACGTTATACTTCACACGTGTGTAAAAGGCTATTATTTTACTTATTTCGATATTGATCAAAACTTGTAAGTAATAGATTAATGCGAATGAATTTAGTTATTAAAAAGTATCTCGAATTTTATATGGTAATTAGTCATTTTGCCACGACCAGTAAAAGCACAATGATAGTGTTCATTTATCGTGCTAAAAGTGAGACTGTAAAAATATCTTCCATTCTATCAATAACCCTGTTAAATAGTTACCAACAAAAATAAAATAAAAAATATTTCATTAATGGTGAAGAAACGTATGTTTCCTCAATAGTTCTAGGAAACCAAGAAGATGTTTCTTTCAGCAATAAGTATTTCGCACAGTCGACCAGTCCCCACCGTTTCTTTCGCAATATTTTCCGCGATTAATCCCCCTTCTCGCAAAGTTTAATAAAGCTATCGGCGAATCCCCAGATTTCCTCGTTCGCCATTTTCTCTCCGATAGGTAAGTAAAAGCCTCGAATGACTGGCAGCGGCGCCAAGGGAACGAATTGAGCTAGTGAGACACACGGGCACTCGGCTCAGGCCTCGGCACTCGGCAGGTGGAGATATACAAGGTTTAGGGTGTAAGGAACACGCGCACAAATCCGTTAAACTGAGTTGTCAGCCGCCGGTGTCAATGGACACTGCGCTGAAAGACTGGAAGACTGAAAGCTGCAAGTTTAAAGCTGATGGACGCGAAGATACCCGGACTGAAAGAATACAGGAGACTGTTTATTTTCAGCAGTAACTTGTAATACACTTAGTACCTAACTTTTCTGCAAAAATATGTTACTAAAATCTAAATTAATATTTAACTTAACTTAATCACATATCACAATCATATACACATTATTGTACTAATTTGAATTCTGAGCAGTTATTTCTAGATTTATTAATTTTGGCAGAAACTTCTTTAGGTTTTTCTTGGCTGTCAATTATTTTATATATCAATATTATTGTAATGAGCCTCCGTGCTGGTTTTTCTTTAAACCCAGACAAATGTTAGAGGCTTCAAATTTTGAATTTTTAGATCATAGTATAGTTCTTTTGTATTATAAAATAATTGCTTATTGTTTTTGTAAACACATTCACTTGTTACACGATAAAGGAAAAAATAAATAAATACACAGAAGTAAACCCAAATAAAATAATTTATTAATTATAGTACTTGTCAACATTGAAGTGATTATAGTATATTCTACAACAAGTGTAGAATTAAGGATATTCACTATTCAGCTCGAGTGGAAAGTTTGTGAGATAAGCCGTAGGCGGAATAGCCATTCCAAACATGTTGCTTGCAGACTATACTTTCTCTACGACTGTTAATTTAATTGCATTAAAAACATAACCCAAAACTTTTAAAACCAAAAACATTGAATAAAATTAAATTATTATTACTCGTCATATTTCCTTCCATCACTAGTGACGGAATGAAGCCATTCCGTAACAAGTGATAGAATAAAACCATTCCATAATTGAAAATTGTTTAAGAATGGTAACATTCTATAAAAATCGTATAGAAAATATTTTCTTAGTGATTAAAATAACGTACACGGATAAGTAAAAGCAGAAATAAAATTTACAATTAACAATGAATTATGTTGCTGTGGACACTGTCTAGACCTATGGACACTTAAATAAGTTAATTTAATTATTATTTAGTTGCTCCTAGCACAGCTTAAAACAGCAGATTACAGGTTCATAAAATATTATGGTTTATAAGCCTCAAAAATTAAATTGTAAACTAAACAATTTCACTTTTTGCAATGGTAGAATCATAGATTTTATTATTCTGGAAACCATGAGACCGTTAGCATATTAGGCGGACATTTTACCATGTTGAGCTAACCACTATAACATAATAATCTTCTTGAATAGTAACATACAAGAATTTTAAAAACAAAATTTAATATCGTAGCCTTACAGCTATACGAGTACATTATAAAATAAATGTATTATTCACTACAGTCGTACATAAACAACAGTATTCAATTCGAATTTATTTAATATAACAATCTCCAATTCAAATGTTTATGAAACTCGCCTGCAGCCCTTACAAATATTTTTGCATTCTTATAAATAATAACAACCATTATATTCGTTATTATTTCGCTCTGAAGTTGCGTTCCGTGATTTCAGCAATAATCGTTCTCTCAGAGTGGGCAGTTCGGAATTCAGGCGGCCGCTAAAGTGCCTTTATTTCAGCGTTTACTCGCGCTGAAAATCTTTGTTTCGCACCACAGACTCGCGATACAAAGTCTCTGGTATTGTGGATGACTTTGTGATATTGCGAGAGTTTTTCTTGCAGCGAGGAAACAAATTGTAGAATGTATAGATACCAGCGCTGCAAAGACTGTAGTTTTTTTGGGATATATTTCATGTGAAATTCGAATTACGGTGTGACATCTTATTTATGGAGTTTGAAAATCGTATGAGAATATATCTCAAATTTATACTATAGTGTTTCCCAAAGAAATTATCATATTCTGACAGGCGCCCAAATGATAACACTTTTGTTTTTGATGTCCCAAAAGTTGGCACCCCCACTTTGCGGAAATAAAAAAAAAAGAAAGTCATAATTTAGGACTAATTTAGGACTAATTTGTACCCAAAAAATTAGAATTTGTACCCACGCCAGTTAACCGGAATACCGCTATGAAAAGTGGGGGTGCTAACTTTAATAAAGACACCACCCCCACTCTCACCAATATCATTGAATTATGGTCGACCGTCACGATCTAATTTAGGACTAATTTGTACCCACAATAATTTTGTTATAAACAAATTTGTTTATTGCAAAATTTCATTTTTATTAAAAAAGAACTTCGGAATGCACCGATTTTTTGTCCAATTGATAAGACCAACTAACATTGTCAATTGAACTTCAGAATCTGAACATTTCAATTTAGGACTAATTTGTACCCAACTCAGTTTTGCAAAAAATCAGTTCGTTAGTATCTAATTAATGGTTTCATTCCAATTGATTCACTTTGTCACAATGACGTCACTTATTTCAAACGATACTGATAAAAAAATGTAGGATAATCATTTTTTAATTTAGGACTAATTTGTACCCAATTCCGTTTTGCAAAAAAATCAGTCCCTAATTATAGGTTAATGATGATATTTTTTCAAATCTATATCACATTGTCAAGTATGTTAAGCTGGAATAACCCCATTAGCAGAACCGGCCAAAACCAATAGGAATAATTAGTACTCGATTATTACTAATTAATTACCCTAATCCCTAATTTATTACTGTAGTTTAAAAAAAAAAGCTAACAAAACCGTACTAGAGCTCCACAAACTCGGTTTTTGTTTTTACTACACTAACAAAGCTAACAAAACCGTACTAGAGCCCCACAAACTCGGTTTTGTTTTTACTACACTAACAAAGCTAACAAAACCGTACTAGAGCCCCACAAACTCGGTTTTTGTTTTTAATACACTAACAAAGCTAACAAAACCGTACTAGAGCCCCACAAACTCGGTTTTTGTTTTTACTACACTAACAAAGCTAACAAAACCGTACTAGAGCCCCACAAACTCGGTTTTTGTTTTTACTACACTAACAAAGCTAACAAAACGGTACTAGAGCCCCACAAACTCGGTTTTTGTTTTTACTACACTAACAAAGCTAACAAAACCGTACTAGTGCCCACAAACTCGGGTTCGTAAAACCCTCGTTAATTTAAAAAAAACCGCAGTAATAAATTAGGGATTAGAATAATTAATTAGTAATAATCTAGTACTAATTATTCGTATTGGTTTTGGCCGGTTCTGCTAATGGGGTTATTCCAGCTTAACATACCACACATAGTCATATTGTAGTCACATTAAACAAACAGAATCCGCAATTGAACTTCAGAATCTGATCATGTCAATTTAGGACTAATTTGTACCCAACTCAGTTTTGCAAAATATCAGTTCGTTAGTATCTAATTAATGGTTTCATTGCAATTGATTCACTTTGTCACAGTGACGTCACTTATTTCAAACGATACTGATAAAAAGTTCTTTTTTAATAAAAATGAAATTTTGCAATAAACAAATTTGTTTATAACAAAATTATTGTGGGTACAAATTAGTCTTAAATTAGATCGTGACGGTCGACCATAATTCAATGATATTGGTGAGAGTGGGGGTGGTGTCTTTATTAAAGTTAGCACCCCCACTTTTCTTAGCGGTATTCCGGTTAACTGGCGTGGGTACAAATTCTAATTTTTTGGGTACAAATTAGTCCTAAATTAGTCCTAAATTATGACTTTCTTTTTTTTTTATTTCCGCAAAGTGGGGGTGCCAACTTTTAGTAACTTTGTTTTTGATTTAATCATAAACGACTTGAGTTGGCAATAAAGAAATAAGTAGTTATTGCCAATAATATTTATTAGGTATTATTACTAATAAAAGAAAATTACAATATCCTCCAAAGATATATTATGTAGTTAGGTACCTACTATGTTATTTTATTCATATTATGTTTTACAATCATTATTTTATTACATTACATATTACAAAAATTTTAATAAATCAATCATGAGTATTTTAAAATTAATTAGCCTACTTTTTATTAACAAAACTTGTTGTTCTTCCATTATGATTATCATACAGTAGTATACAATTCCTTATACCTAATCACATTCATTTAATTATTTGATATGCGCTAAGTGAACTTCTATTTGGTTCTGCAGTGACCAATGTTATTTGATTGCCCTAATTCTACGTGGTACATATTTGACTAATTTGATTGATCGAAGATATTTTGTATCACTGCTGTTACATGTCAACTGTTTTGTTTATTAGTTACAAACTGTAAATTTCTCAATCTGAAATTGCAGTTTGTCAAAAATCTGACTTCAAATGTGTCAGGATAGAGATAATAGAGAATAAACGCCAAATTGAGAAAGGTAAATATAGTTTAGAACATTTTTGACAGCTATTGAAGAAACATAACCCAACATTTAAGCTTATTCATTATATATTCTTATATTATTATATCATAGGTGATAGCTATCATTAAATCTTAAGTAAAATTTATTTCGTGCTGCGCACTCGGTCAATTTTCATGCAGTATTCGATGATAATCATAGCACAAGGTACTGTTAATTTTACGAATTTCAATAAAATTATTTTTGATTCATGATTAGTGCATTCAGTACCTACTATACACCCTTAAATTTTATTACACAGGTTGGGTTACACTCTGTAGAAAAAGATTGTATTAAAGTTTCATGGGAATCGTCAGTTTTATAAAAATTATATTTAATTTTGAAGTAAATTTATGGAAGAATTGAGGTTATGAAGTATCAAAAAGGCAATAATAATTTATTTTTTCACTAATACTATATTACATGTCGGAGTTAATAATCATGTTGATTGTAATAATAATTAATGATATAGGAATGCAAGTGTGCTAATGAAGTTATGATCGTGTTTGTTTGTTCGATTACTTTAGTACACTTGGGATTACGTGCTAGGTGTGAGTCGAATATCGGCAGTCTTGAAGATGCTCTGATACAAGTAGCACGTGTTCAGGAATTGCCATCTTTCCGTATCGTCACAGTTTGTATATCACGTTTACTGGTCCATGGCATGAGTGGTGAATGAGTGATTTATTTGGTGAATCGATTAGTTAACTATTCCAATTACTGCGCCATTTAGTAGTTTTTTTGACTTAACTAATCATCTATAGTCTGCTCCGCTCGTACTCCGACGTTGATTCCACGTAAGTTTGTGATTGCGGAATAATAGACAAATGATTTTGTACGACAAACGTAAATGTATAGGTTTCTAAAATGCAAATAATGAACCCACAATTCCTATTTCTGCAAGTAGGGAGGTAAATATTTTTAAATAAAATTGAGGTTTTGTCACAATTTATATCTGTGTAATCGAAATAATGTTGCGCAATCACAAACTTACGTGGAATCAACTATACATATGTACCTCTGTGGTGCGGTAAGGTAAAATTTGTTTTCTTTTATTATACCCTCTCTGAAATGCGCTACACTTC
Organism: Agonum fuliginosum; assembly: GCA_947534325.1. Classification (NCBI taxonomy): domain Eukaryota; kingdom Metazoa; phylum Arthropoda; class Insecta; order Coleoptera; family Carabidae; genus Agonum; species Agonum fuliginosum. The sequence goes on along the minus strand of OX384039.1, from coordinate 31,988,737 downwards.
ATGAAGCCTACCGTCCGATATTATTTATAATAATTCCATGTTGTTGTGAGTGTCAGCGTGTGAAGATAAATGATAAGTATTTTAGAATGTTTGGAAGATTTGGCGCATCCGGTATCTCGGCACGCGATTCTTCCGTCTCCGCCATTGCTTTATTTATTACACGTTCATTTAATCATTTCCGCATCAACAGTTTTGTCAGATCCACAGCTAGTGTTACATCTAATTCTTTCTTTGTTGGCAGGAGGCCCACAATTCCTCCTTTTCACCCCTTCTCATTCGCGAGGCATGCAAGCGAATTGCGTAGAATTTATCACAAGACATGAAAGAACAATTTTCTTTTGTATTTTTCTTTCCTGAAGAAGAAAAGTTGCCGCAGTCTCTTTGAAATTCTTGTATCGTCAACGCGGGGCGCAGTTTATGAGCTCGTGAGGTCACATTAAAATTTGGTTTTATCTCGCATTGATAAAAATATTCCTAAACGGAAAGTCACGTTCCAGAGATATTTGCCTACCAAAATTTATTTCCACGAATAACACAATTATAAATACTTTTCTGATCACGAAAATCAATTCAGATAAATTCAGGCACACAAAAATTATAAATAATTTAATATTTACAATGGGCTACTTGCATGATTTTTTTATTAAATAATTTTGAAGTAGAGATAAAAACTTGGGACCCGTATTTTTTATTTTCACAAAATTTTTATTAACAAGCCCAAAAATAATTAATGAAAAGTGAATAATATGCGATGTACAAAATACTGACGTCACAGCAAAACTTCTTTCTCAATTTACTGAAAAACAACAAATTTTTAAAATAAAATGTATATTTTTACCAATGTTTTAGACCTAATATTAGGTTATAGTGATAAAAATCTCATTTTCAGTACCATGCAAGTCGCATGATATACTGATTACGAATCAAAAAGAATTTTTTTTATATCGCAAAATTAATTTTCATGTTTCCCAGTCAAAAAAATTTCATTGCCACTGCCACTGGGTGAAGTAATTATTGTTTCATTAAAAATAATGAAATTTTGTATGTTTATTTTACTAGTATTATGTAATTTAAGATGTTTGATTACCTATTTCTCTTCTTTGTGTTTAATAGGAAAACGAATCCAGTGCAGTACTACAAAAATGCTGCAGGTAAACTACCCTTAATTTTTCGAATTAAAAAATAATAATTTTTGATTCGTAATCAGAATATCAAATAACATATACCTTTAACGTATGTACTCGAAGTTATGATACAGCCTGTATAAATCTTTATATTCTTCTTGTATCCCAACATACGTACTCGGTTTTAGTACAGAAACTAAATATAAAATCCTATAGGTACCTACCCTTCTTGATTGCCACTTACTTGGTTATTTAAAAATTGTTCTTTGTTCTTTGACTGCAACAATAAATGATTTGGTCAAAACTAGCAATTTCGGGGTTCTGAAAAGTAAACCTCTGGTGATATTCCTGTATGCAGTTGGCTTGCAATGGCGGTTGCACCTGTGCAATAATAATGAAGGTAATGAACGAGGCCGATGCAAACAATGAGTCAATTCCGCGTCGCGTGCATACAATGATTCAGCTCGGGGTGTTCCGGGTGTTCCGGTGTACTCCAGTGCACTCCGAGTGTATTTATGCGGTGTTGGAGTGCACGCGGCCAACGTGAGCTGCATGTTCCGCTATCTCCTAATCAGTACAGAGTATTTATGCACCCGTATAAATAATAACATTCATTTACATAATTAATATTGGCGGGATTATCCTGCGCTTATGCTGGAAAAAACGCATTGTGAAATGAGGAGTGCTTAAGGGTGATTTATGTATTACGCGAGCGTGCTGAATAACAAACATATTGTAAATAATAAGCGAGAGTTTTTACTGTTTTATCACTTTACCAGTCTAACTAGTAACTGTCTATAACCGCTAGATATGGCTAGAAGATAGGATGACATAAATTGTTTAAATATTTTATTGACTAATTTCCTGCTGACAATGGGCGAGCTTCAGCCAAGGCTGTTCTTCCATAGAACTGGGCATTACTTAAGTATTTATGTGCTTAAGTATCTATTTTTAATAAAAACTATTACTTAATACTTGTACTGAAGCATGCATATTTTTTTGGTATTTATTACTTTAAAAATTTAAGTACTAAAAGAAAAACTTATTTTCATTTCATAATCATGAATTATATTGAACTACTTTTTAAATACTTAAGTTTTTCAATAATACTGAAATAATGTAAAAGTACTTAAGTTTTTCAATAGATCAAGTAATTATTATATTGTTCAAACTGCGATCACAGCGACAGAATACGACATTTTTACTGTGAATTAATCTTTCTCGATAAAAAGAGGTAATAATCGAAGGTTATAAGGTTACAAACCATGCAATTTATTATATTAATATTAAAAAATACCGGCGAATTGTGACTCAGCTCTGTATAGAACGACATTTTTTCTCTCCCTTATCGCTCCGGCCAATTCTGGCTGCACGAACTGTATTATACCGTGGGTACCCATTGTTGTTAGTGTAGAGTACCTGCACCACAAAGGGGAGATTTTTGTGCGGTTGGATTCGAACTTTAGTTGAAAGAACCATAGTCGGTCACTTTACACACTCAGTCTCATATAATCTATCTTATACCCTGTTCACACGAGGAAAGTTTTTACTAACAAGTTTCTTGAAAGTAAAACAATTGCTAGAAGCTGTCATAAAAAACTGTCAATACTGGCCATACTTGGAAACCGTGGGGGGAAACTAATTATTTCTTTAAAATATATTAAAGCTAGTGATTACATTACATTACATTCCCTATATTTATATTTATGACAGCTCCTAGAATATGTTTTACTTTCAAGGTTTCAAGAAACTTTTTTAGTGAAAACTTTCCTCGTAGGAACAGGGCATTACGTAGGGTTTTAATTTTTATAGTTGCAATTTTAGTTTAAAAACAAACACCATCTTGTGAGTAATTTCGGGTGTAGTAGCTCAAACAAATTAGCAAATTCAGAATGATAATTAAAGCCTGATGAAATTCCGGAAAATGTGGAGCAAATAAACTTGATGTATACGATATAATTGCATAACATCTTCTGCTGTCTCTTCTTGATTCAGTTATGTCGTTAGATTCTATTCATTTTCTCCAGCTTCTCGTAGTCGCTAATTGGGTGTCATATCATCCTCGCGAGCTCGCGATCCGGCCGAAAAAACAATCTCCCTCTCTGTATTAATTAATTCGTAACGCAACAACGCAACGCAGCGGTTCACAGGACCGGAGGAGAAAATTTGTCACAGAGTTTTAGATTATTTTTAGTCCCTCTCTGCATGTGATGACGTAGAGCTGGGAAAGCTGCTTGGAAAAAAATATTAAATTGGTTTACTTTACTTCACAGTTTAGTTATACCGATATCATATTTATCAGCCATTTAAAAAATATCGTATCGATTTATTGTTTAAAACAAGTAAAATCACAATATCTATAGATTATGTAAATACAGACAGGCTTGTTCAGCAAAGAGTAGAGCTATGTTTATAATCTAAGGTATTTCATGGTAGCTATAAAGCTAATTTTTCGGTGGCTAAGCTACTTTTTAGTAGCTAAGCTACTTTCTAGTAGCTTACATTCTTAGTAGGTATCTTATCTACTTCATAATGTAGAAGCTATCGCTACTTTTCAAAACATGTAAGCTACCGGCTAAAAGCTACCAATTTTAGAAAGTAGCTAAGCTACAGCTACTAAGCTAGTAGCTTAGCTACCAAAGTAGCTAGCTACCAAAATAGCTAGCTACTGCCCAGGTCTGACGAACCCGGAGTTCCGTGGTTCAAGTCTCTCGGCCGGCAGTATATGATTATCTTTAAATTGTAAAACATCTTGCAATTAAATCGCACTCCTCAAGCTGACCAGTTGATCGTTTTAAATGTAGGCATGGTTGTATAAGAATTCCACCGTTGTCGCTTTGAATTATAAAGGTCGTACGGATTGAGGTTCTGACTGCACCAAGATAAATCGATCGATGTGATTAAGATTTTTTTGTGCAGTTAATGAGACATTCTGTAAGTACCTACAAATTTCATTTTTTCCTGTTTGTAGAATTATTATTTCATTTATGTAATTAAGTACGCTAATAAATACTGCATAACTATTCTTATTTTTTATATTTAAATGTGATAATCAGTGGTACTCAAAATGATATTGTTTTGCAAACTACTGTTAATTTTACGAATTTCGATTAAAAATCGATTTTTGTAAACTTTTTTTTTTAAATCGATTTGAAAAAAATTAGATTTTTATTTGTCGAATTAATCGGTTAAGCGATTTTTTTAAATAATCGATTTTTTTAACAAAATTCGACATCCCTAAAGCCTACCGTCCGATGTTGCTAGTGTTGCTAGACAAAAATCTTAATAAATTCATCCTCAGATTAAATTCGTCAATGGCGTTATTCTCTGAGTCCTTCCCTGGGAAACATCCCAACTTTGAATGTCGACAAATAAACTTTCAGGGCTTGTGACAAATGACGCATCTTTTACGCCAAGTTGCACCTTTTTTATTTTATTATTTATGGTGAAAAACTATGTCAAGTCAAATAGAAAATATTGTTGAAATATCCACGAGAACTTTTTCAATGAAGGAAAAGTTTTGGAGAAAACATTCAGGATTGTTTAAAAATAATTTTGTTGTAGAAATGTGGAGAGATGTAATGTACGTCCCCATTTTTTTCGGCCATATGTCTTGCCAGAAGGAAATATTACAGCGATTCGTGTTCCCCTTGTAATATAGCTTGTAAGTAGATGTAATATGACAGCGCTGAAATCTCTACATTTCCTGGTGCCCTCCACATTCACGCCATAAAAAACGTTTTTAACGATTAATAAATAAAACATGCATCGTACATTTGTTTGTTTTCAGTTTAATAATATATTATTATATTACACACACTCCATAAATTAATAGTAGTAGGTATTGTATACAGGTGTGCCTGCATTTCGGGGAAAAAATTAAGGATACATATAATTTGATGTAACGATTACAACGCAAAAAGAATTTTTCCGAAATTTGCAAAAAAAATTGCACATTACTTGAAGCAAACATTTTTCGTGCTGGTTACAGTTACTTATTATGAAATTGAAAAATTATACTAAATTTACTACATAATTTGCAGAATGTCAACACAAATAAATGATCATTATAAGTTTCTATAACAGTAGCCTGAAATTTAGATCAATTCGGCAATATTTGTCAGTTTTCGAGTTCAAAAGAAGATCTCAGATTCGTCGAAAAATCTATAGATAGCTAACGTCAGGATCGGAAAATAGTAACAAACCGGCCCTAGTGGTGGGATTTCTGCAATTTTATTGGGGTGGCAATATTAGAGTTTTTTTTATCAACTTTTGGCGTCAGGTTTATATTAAAAGAAGAAGAAAAAATTATTCAAGGTCAAATGCATTATAATTAAAAGTTACATTTTATTGCGATATGTGAAGCTTCATGTTTTTCCCTCTTTCCTGCATAAAAAAATATTGTTTTTTCTGTCCAATAAAAAGTATCTTAAAATGGAACTTTTGAAAAAGAAAACTAACGTGTCTCTTTTATAATGAAAAATCTTGCCATTGACCGGCCTCAACCAAAATTACACCCAATTTGAAAATTGATATTTTTATATTATAGTCCAATGGCCAACGTTTCACCACCTTTTGTGGCATCATCAGGGAAATGACTTAAATTATGTAGAAGTAGTAAACCATCAAAGAGATGTTGCCAGGTTTAAAAATCAACAAGCACATCACAGAAAATAATTTCCAGACACTTATCTTTGCAGTGATGATTCCACAAAAGATGGCGGCGAAACATTGACCATTGAACTAAATATATAATTAAATAAACTGCATTCCTGCGTATTTCCATTATTCATATAACAATTATTATTATTTCGGTCCAATTTTATGGCTCCACCGGCTGGCTAACGTACATTTCACTACGATTTCACAAAAAAATATTCCCATAGCTTTATCATTGAACCCCTGCTAAAGAGAGTTAGAAAACAATCGTACGTTTTTCAAATAAAACAAAATTTCCATTCTCTCAATTACCAACCCCTCAAAAACCTCCCTAATTCCCAAGTTTAACCAACTACTCATTACCAAGGGTTGTAGAACAGAAGAACAATTTCCAAAATTTCCTCCCTGTAAAAAGACAACGTATCCGAGCATGAAATTACTTGCGGCGCAGGACGAAGGGCTGAAGAAGCATCCAAGAAGCCCTCGGACCTGACTCAATCACAGGCCACATAATTGCGCTTCTTAAGAGTTATGTTAATTGTATTCATACGATCGAGGGATGCCGTCGTGAACGGAATCCAAATAGCTAACTCGGGGGGAATAGTTACTGCGGTTCATGCTTGAGGGGTTCGGGTGGTTTTACGAGCGAAAACGGAAACAATAAGAACATTTTTTGGTTATTTTGTTCTTTAACACTCTACTTCTTGACGTGGAATTGGATATTATAATGATTACTTTTTTTCAATCCTTTATTGGTTCTTGCAACCAAATAAGTACGTTATAATGGCTATATAACACTGTGACCAAATGGCAGGTTAGAAGAAATGGTACATTCCTGAGGATTGATACCATACCCAGTAAACAAAATTCAATCTCTACAATGTCGCAGAGATGTTAGTATCACACATGCGATGTACAATTAAATGTCCCAAGAACATCTCAGAACACTTGCAGCGACTGTTAATGTCCGCCCCTTCTTACCTTTTTTTTAAATATCTCAGCGATCTCAAATAGATGTTATATTTTACATTATTTAAAATAGATTAATTAAGACAATTAAAGAAGCAAAATTTAAAATATTATTATATATTGCACAATTATATACCGATAAGGAGAAATAAATATTTCATATTTTAAAAGAATATCAATAACAGGCTAATATCTGCTTTAAGATTTAAGATTCAAGTTAGGCGGAGTTTTTCATCGAACACTATATAATGTAGAAAACCATTATACTTACTACTATCTCAAATATTTTATGAGCTAATAAAAGTATTATTTGTAGTATTTAATATCTCATTATGAATTTACTATTGGTTCATCATTCTTTTAGCCAGAATAGTTAAAACCGTTGAAATTTGAACGCTATTATCGTATTCGTAGCCTGTTAAAAAATTCATCAATGGTTCCTTGATCTTTAGGTATAACATAAGTAAGGTAAACATTCTGACATTCATGATAAATATCAAATTAATTATAGTAAGAAAGTCCCTCAAATAGAATTAATTTAGAACACGCAAATAGATATTTAATAAAATAACTCCAAAATTATAAACTCATTACTTGTTTATTTACTTTTGAAATTAAAACGTTTCCATTATTTACACACATTAATTATTCAACAATAATTATTTCGCTCATTTAAAACGTAGCTTTTTAAATCGTTGATTCAAAACTAACACGAGATATTTTTGTTTCATTCCGGACTAATTATCAGCCGTTTAGCTTGTGAAAAATTCGCGTTGGTGAAATTTTTCAAGTGAATAGAGTTGTTTAAGGGCTGCGGAATGCACACACATAAATTGACTGGTCTTGAAGGGCGGAGGGCGGATGAGGTCATTCACAGTTCGCTCAAGCGTTAGCCGCACACGTGCGTAAACGAAAGGGTTTTTATTAAGAGTGATGCTCCTTGTATGGTTTCTGCTGACATCAAGACTCTTAATAGAGAAAAATTCACACGCACCCCTTATAGATAAATAAATCTTAATGAGTACGCGCGAATATTTTTGACATTAGGGGGAAAGTTTTTATTAATAATAAAAAATCAACCCCATTATGCTCTTGTTACTAATGGGGTATGAAACAGCAGGCATAAAATGCAAATAACTTCGTGTCATAGATTATCTCTTTTATACTCTTGGACACTTCTTATTCTGATTAAAATAGTGCAATTATTTAGTCTGTTTTTAAACTAATAAAGCCAATAAAGCCTCATTCATACGTTTAAGAATGTTTAAATTCATATTTTATTTTATTTTTGATGGTAACTATTCTACAGGATTAACTCCCAATTACAGAATGGTAGATGTTATTATAGTGGAATCCAACCACTCGGACCCAGTAGTATTATTAACCAATGTAAACTATTAGCTAGAGAGCCGTAGATAATATAAAATCGTACCTGATTTTACCAGTTGCCAGAAATGACTTTTTGTGTTAAATCAAGTCTTGCCTGCAAGAAAATGTAAATATAAAATTGGCATTCGGGGTATTTCAAACAGGACGCTATTTTAAAGAAGTGTTTTAACATATGACTAAGTGACTTATTTTACTACTTCTGGTAGTTGATGTACATAAGAAGCATTCAAAGAAATTATTAAGCACCACGTCAGAAAAATTTACCGGTCGTACATGTTCCAAGTGCTTCAAAGTACGCATAATATCGGAAAAAGTCATGTGACGGTTAATTTTTTTACACATATGTTACCATAATGTCCCTCAATTTAGGTAGGTAAAGTCTGTCCGCGATGTGGTGACCGGTACGTCATTAGTTTCTGAACTAATAATAAACAGGCATTATGTATATCTCTCTTTGTCACATGCATGCTTCGTTGGTTTATGTTACGTCTGTCTAATATATTTATCTCTTTTCCACTAAGTAGTATAGTTAAAAAGAGAACGATACCTTTACGTCAGAGAAATGCCAAACACTGATTATCATTTCAGGTTATGTTTTGTAGGAAATTTAAGAATATTCACAACATTGTACAATAAACATAAACTACAAAAAATAATAATAAAACTATACTCACAGCAGAAAGCATAACACAACATTTAGTTTTTTTATTACATAATTCTTAATTTAAAGTTTAAATTTACTTATAATTTTTGTTCATCATGAGTGAACCTCTATTTTCGTAAAAATTTCCATTTTAAGTCTCTCGAATCTCTAGAAATATGTTTTTACACCTAGTTAAAAAACGAACCAGTAGCTTTTCCGTCTTCATTTCCACGGTTCAGTGTGACAAACCAACCAACAGCAATCCAAGCTCACCCGGTTAAACCGGTAACCGTAACCGTGCCACTGTCCGGGAAATCTATAATTCATAGGTGATGCACATCTAATTCAATATTCATTCCACAATGACCGTGCCTCTCATTAGCTTGCGTTATCGCTCCAAATGCAGATAACTGCATTACCGGCAGTCAGAGGACTTACCGGTTCCGGTTCGGGGCAGGATAGTTCCGCTTGGACTTTTCCGTGGATGCCAGTGGAGACTGTGTGTTTGTCTGATATTGATGTAATTATCTAAATACTAGTGATGCGAACTAATACGGGTACCAGTGTTTACACGAGGATATCTATGATTCAGTGGTTATTTTGTTCAACATCTGCAAACATGTTTTGTTTTGTCTGCATTTTAGCTAAATACAGGCTGTGTTTATACCTGTGAAATAAAATTTCAGGGTATTTATCAATTGATCAATAGCATTTTGGTTTTCACTGGTCTAAATATTGAGCGTAAATAATAATTTAATAATATTTATTTAATATGAAAAGTACTGAAAACTGTTCATTTGCTTGGACCGCTTTTTTACAAATTTCAAAAAAAATCTGATGTGGCCAGCACACAACCTTCCGCCATATTTATAAACATCAACCGATCATGGATTACAACATTTCAAGGTTTTATTTGATAAATTTATTTTTTAAATTTCACTACAGTTCTGTAATGCTACCAGATAAAGACAATTTTTTTATTACGTAAGTTGCAAATATCTTTTCCCTTTATTCTTATTACAAATAAATACTATATTTATCCAAATTTATATAAAAATTCTTTACAATTAAGCTTTCCAACGTTCAAAAAATATCACTTCCGATGAAGATATTTGTACCAAAATCTAATGAGCTCTTCCAATTTGTATAAAAATTCCAAATATCAACATTTTTGGGTAATTCGTAATTGAGTTCTCGGACCTACAGAAATCCGGCCCTGACTATACACATAGACATAGACATCATCGTGAAACTATCAAAAATGAATTGTAAGGACCCTAATTCGTGCTCATCCACTAAACACTCACTACCCGATTTTTAGCATGATGACCTTTCCTTTACAGGTAAGCGGAAGGTAAAAATTTTATTCATGATCAGTGCGTCTAATTTTGTAACGCACGTTTAGTACCCTGTATTTGGATTAAATATTTTAAATTATTCTCTGTAAATAAATAATTACAAATATCTTTTTAAAGATTTAAGGGTCAAGATTTAGATCCCTGCAATACCTATAGTTATTCTATTCCATGTGTTCTAATAATTTAGTCTGCCGAAATAATATCTTGCAAATTCAAGCAATTAGATTCATTTAAACTCCGATTTAAGATAGCGTACAGAGTATAGACTCATTCGCAAAAATAAATTAATCTTTACATTATTAGTCTGCGATACACAAATCAATTAAAAATTATTTCTTGTTGTATCACTGCTTCGGTACTTTTAGTCTAACCATACTTAACAATTTTTGATAAAAGTAATGCTTTTTCATTCTAAAGCATTATAAAAGTAAAGATCTTGGCAAATTATTAGTTTGCGATACACAAATCAATTAAAAATTATTTCTTGCTGTATCACTGCTTCGGTACTTTTAGTCTAACCAGACTTAACAATTTTTGATAAAAGTAATGCTTTTTCATTCTAAAGCATTATAAAAGTAAAGATCTTGACAAACAATATTCTGACTCATAAACTAACAATGTTGTTTTGCAAACACTGGCAGTTTTTGTTCCTGTTGAAAGGCAAACCTCAAGTTCATTTTTCGGTGTCTACACATTGATACAGCTGGCAGGGTAAGCAATACTAACGCTTTGTCTATATGAAATTCACATTTGACGAAGTATGAAATAAAAAGCCAAGCAAGCAAGTCTCCAGAGTAGAGTGAACGCCTCGGGCGTCAGGCATTCAGCCATTGTTAGTTGCTCTGCTCCCCTAGTCGGTACAGTTGTACAATACTTGCACTTTTAATACCGACAAATCGATACAAAAAAGAATTAAACAGAGAACAAGCATTTTTCTTTTATTTACGAAAGCGTACATTCGTATGTGTATATTTCCACCTCTAAATAAATAACTAAATAAAGTCTACAACTCTTTTAAGAATTCGGTTTCATTTGGACTCCATGGAACATATTATTATATTTTGTAGGTTCACCAAAATTTTAAGGAAATAATGCAGTTGTGCATTAACCATTCTATAAATTAGGTATAGTGTATAGTCTAGCAAGAGCTCGATATTTGACCTTTATTATTATTTATTTTATGGTTGTGAGGGTTTCTTCCAGATAGACTAGATTTGGAAATCCCAAAGTAATATTAGCATTCCTAGATTAAAATAGATGTACTACTGTACGAAATGAAAATAACATTGCATTAATTGCATTATGTTGCTATGCGTTTGAGCAATTTCTATGAAAAAACATATTTGTTTATATTTCAAATTTTTTTATTGATTCCCCATAGCAACAATTACTTTTATTGCCTAGACATTAAAAATAATTTTATTGTCTAGGCACCAAAAGTAACATTTCACCAACTATCAGCTGTCAAAACAATAGCAATTTTAATGTCACGCTTTTTACTTGGATTTCACAACCTCACAAATTTATTATACCGTGTCTGGAGTTACCAGCCATGGTTGTTAGTAGAGAGTGCACCACAGGGTAGTCGATCCTTAATCACGATTCATTCATTCAATCATCGCTACTCTTTTAAATCTATGTTTGCAATCTCTTGTAAATCACTTTTGACTTTGAATGCCGGAACAGTACAGTGCAGGACATTCCGGGTTCCGGCGAAAGTCCGGCCAAGACCGGGACAGATAGTTACCAAGTCCACGCCTAATCAAACGCTGTGTTAGTTGTGGACAGTGCGGTTTTGCGGTTTGTACTGACCGTGTCGCCTCGCCTACAGCCCTAAAGCAAGCTTATCTATGCTGAGTTTGTAATTAATTCGTAAATTGACTCTAAGTGGATTTGTTTTCTTGTTAACGTCTGGCGGACGATATTGTTTGTCAACAACTATATCTTATTCAGGGTTTACTTGAAATTTTATTATAGGTATAGTAGCTCACGGTTATTAGGTTGGGACACTTGAGCTGTCAACGTGGTCAAAAAAAGTCTCTTTCTAGTGTGCTTTGGAGGGTGGAATCGTACATTTTAAAATCATTTTGACATATCTAAAATTTAAAATATATTGCAAAATATGGTTCTTTATTAATTGGTAAAGGTTCTGAACATAATTTAGCACAAAATCAAATTTTATCAACTATGATATAAAATTAGTTTTTATTAAATTTTCTACCTGTCAATCAAATAAATGTCAGAATTTTGTCACTTTTCAGATTATGTTTTAGAACCATTATTGTTTATTAGATGAATTGTAATAATAATATTTATCAATATTTTCAGGCAGCCGTGATAGTTGGGAAAAGAGTGGAATAGAAAAAACGAAAAAAGTAAAATCGAGAATATTCTAGGTATTCGGAAAAAAGTTCAGTTGAAAAATATAGCAGTAGATGAAAACCGATGAAATATTGAATAGTTTATATTATTATTATTAATTTTCTATTTTGTGTCATTAATTTAAGAAATTTTCTGTTAATAAATTCATAGTTGACCTTTTTATGAATAAAATTACAATTTTAATTCACATCTTGGCATCATTATACGAATAGGTTTTAAAATTACTTTGGATAGACCAGCCCTTCAACTATATAGAGTAAATTTTTGAATCAAACTCAATTGTATGTTGAAGATAACATTATACTACTCGTAATGATTGAATTCCACCTCTGGATAAAGTTCTCGATAGCATATCCGTGCGATTTAGCGGGCATTATGCAAATGTGGGCATCAAGTGCTTGACAATTTCTATTAGCAAGTCGGATGCCCGGGTCATGTAATAGGAAACGCTAGTCAAGTCCACATAGACATGTGTCCATGTGTGTGTTAGTTAGGTGAACAATGTGTGTTTGTTTAAGGCTAACTTCGCCACTAGCGATGTACCTTTGTCATCATATGTTTACTTTCGTAATTTAATGTCATCATTGGTCACTGTACCGTCATGTAAATTGTGATATCGTTTACCACAATGTTGCTGTTTTACTAAAGTGTTGGTTGAGATTTTGCTATAAATTATTATAATAATTGATAATTTTCACTTGTAATATCATATGTGCACTCATTCTTTCCGGAAATTTTTTTGAGTGCTTTCCAACAACGTCTTAATTAGCTCGAGTGGTACACGAAAGCTAATTACGTTGTTGGAATGCACGATAAAAAATTTCCTGGACATGAATAAAATGCACGAGTGCATATTCGGTAAGAAAATCGCAATGACACGGCCGCTCTATTTTTGAATTCTTTTTATAATAGAAACTTGAAATATTTACTAAAGTCATATTTAACATTAATACATATGTATTATTTACCTTCTTATTTGCTTATTTACACTCAAAATGACAATTTAACCAATTTGTAATTTAATGTCAAAGTGACAGATGACGAAAAATTTCCGCTTATTAAAAAATTTTTATATAACCATAGTTACTATTATTGTAATCCATTCATTCATTGGCTGTTATTTGTGTCAGGCGATTTTCACAAAAATAATTTACCCAAAAAGGAAATTTACCCCGGAAAATTCACAATTTTTAAACTTTCCCATGAAACACTATCGGAAATATTCCGGAAAAATTTTCTTTATTTATTCACATCATCTGTCATCTGTCAAAAAAAGACCAATAAAAATGCAGAATATTGCATTTCACAGCCAATCAGAATGAGTAGACTTGGTTATTTTGTACTACTAAGGTTGTGTGTCGACTATTCACTACTAGTACTTTTAGGTGACAATTTAACAAATGAACATTTTTATTGCAATCTACATTGCCCATTTTTATTGCACCATTTCTATCTCTGGCTTTTCTTCAAAGGTCTAGAACGTTTTTCACTTGAAATCCACTATTTTATTTGTAAAGAACCACCAAAAAACACATAAAACACATTTGACGTTACGTCTAAATTTAATCAAAATATTCTGAAATCATGGATAACTGCATTTTTGCCATTTTAATTTTAAACTGGTTCTGATTCAATGAATAATCTCTTGAATACCATTCGTAGTCATAGTTAAGTAGATTATTTTTCTGAGTTATATTATACACTCTACTTGTAAAATAAAACCTATCGCGCTTATAATGTAAATTATTATTTTAAAATCTTTTATCAAACAAGTACGTATTTGGTACCAAATGAAATCTCAGAGCACAAGAAACATAATAATCTCCAAACAAATTGCCTGGGATAGTTTCCGAAATTTTCCGGTAATATTTAGGAATCATTTTTGAGAAAACTGTGTGCTAATATGAACTAAATACAATTTAGTATTTTTTAAGATATTTTTGAAGGAAAAGTGTGGCGTACTTTCTTCTTTTTTCATCAAAATAAATTTCATCTGGGCGTAGGCCCAGTCTGAAATATTCAGGTGTGAAAGGTACTTGAGTAAAATGGGCGTTCATTTGTGTGGCCCCACTACGTCTGGTCTCCGGCTGTCTGCAGTTGTTTCTGGAGATTAACGAGTCAAGGCAAAGTGGCCTGGTTCGCTGCTTCTCGTTCGCACTGATTACTCCATTATTTCGACCTCAAGTCGTTTATCACTATCACATACGTTTCTTCAACTGTTTTACTCTTTCCCTACATCCACACTGACTAGACGCGTTTTTGTTATTTTGTTTACCCGGAAAAACAACAGAAAAAACAAGAGTATTTGCTGTTGAACTGGACTATGGAGTACTGGTGCCTATGGAAGCATGTAAGACTGATTTTCATAAAACAAATTTGGCAATTTCATTTAATATTGTTAGCCTGTTTTTTCGGCTACATCCTGGAACTAGATTTTAGAAACATTTTTTCAATTTTTGTCTTGAATCACAACCAAGTTTTGTACTAGTTTCTTGATCAGCCGGTAATCAATGTTACCAACACCAAATTTTTAAACCGTAATTTGTTATTAATTAGAAATATGAATGGAAAATGTAAATAACAAAAAATAATTAAACATTATGTAATATAGGTGCAATATGAAAAAGTCAAGAACCCGAAGTCGCTTCTGGTTGTTGTCAATGTAAAGAAGAACTCAAAATGTGCGTCTACTGTGCAGGTCTAGTGTGAAACTTGCATGGCAATAGACTGAAACTATTTTTTAAGTCTGAAAAAGACGTTTCTACTAGTGTACAACTTGGATGGAGATTTTCGTATTGTAAAAACTAGTATGAAACTTGTCAAAGTTTCTAGCCGAAAAAAGTATAATTTAAACAGGCTTTAGTGTACATTTTCAATAAGTCATCTAGACTAGACATAAACAGCGATGAAATTAAAGCTAGATCTATTTTGTAATTATAGCCTCTTAAAGGCATATTTAACTGAATAGTAGTAAATCATAGATGTAAGATACTTTGATATTTTCTTTAAGCTAGATTCAGAACTAGCCAAATTATAAGTGTTAAGTGGCTAAATTAACCATCCAGCGCTCAACGTTCGCACTTATAATAATTGAAATTGGAATTTTTTTTAAGCGCAGCATCATCATAGTCACTATCATAATCACAGTCTTAGTCATAAACTATAAAACTTGTTTCTTTAATACACCTGTTTATGCAGTATTGCCATAGTCACAGTCATAGTCATTATGATAACCAATTGGATAGTTTCAATTCTTAAGACTGAGACTGTGAGTATGATAGTGACTATGATGATGATGATGCATAAACCCGGCTTAATAATTGATTAGGTCTCAATTTAGCTTTATTCATTTATATTTTGAAATGTACCTACTGCCTACAGAAATACTTCGTAGCCAGGAATACAAATACGAAGTAACCGACAAGTAAAGATTTCTCATTTATTTTAGATTAAAAATGAAAATGAATTAGAAAGATCATTAGACAACATTGGACAAATTTTCTTTTATGGATAGGTATGTCAATTATTTATAGCGTAATTTAATTTATTTACAAAAATGGTGACAAAATTCAATTCGATTTTGGCAAGCATCGTTTCGTAATTATTCTTTCGATCGTTTTTCATGTTTATTGAAAACATCTTTTCGTTTACGAGATACGAATCTCGTATCAGCGTTTCTCGTATTTCATCTCCGTATTCTTTTCTTCATTTTCGTTGAGTTATGAATATGCACAAGTATGCGTGGAATGCTTTTCATAAAACATAAAATTTTATACGTTCATTTTATATTTATACTCTTCTTAATATTATGAAAATGATATGAAAATTCGTAGTAAAGCAAGAAGTTAAACTTATATTGCAGCAATGAAGAAGATTTTTAAAGTTGATCAAGACCCGAATATTTCATTTCATAAATTCACGAAACAATGCTCGTATTCATTACTCAAAAACTGCATTAAGTTCTCGCGAATAAAACCCGCAAAACACAAATGCATTTACTCCCAGCGTAAAAACTTCATAAATGCAGAGACGTGTTTTGGTCGCTATGAATGCTCTGTGTAAATTCATTTTGTGTTTTGTGTGCCACTCTTCAGAGTTGAGATTTGGAGTTGGAATAGGCGACAGGTGTATTCATTTTATGTGAGGTGCTTTAATTAAAGTAGTTCGGTCGTCAATTGAAGTCTTTGATTTTGTATTGAAAATGGTCTGGTTGAATAGAAAATTTAATATTATTTTCAAAAGTGCCAAGAAAACATGCTCTTGCGGTACTCGTTTTTGAGAAAAATGAGTTTGAAGTTCACTGTTTTTACAGGGGCTCTTATGGAAAACTACACTTTTGGTTAAGAAAAATTGAAATTGCGGCGTAAAAGTTCGTTGAATAAATAGTGGCAAATTGATATTTGGAAAGGTATTATATTAAGGCTTCGTTATTCATAGTCAAAACCCTACGTTGCCGATGTAAATAGCCCAAAAAATGGGAAAATATGTGACAAAATCACGACCAAGAGGAAGCCGATCGGGCGTCACGTTCTGCAGGGTTGCCAACTGCGTAGCGTGGGAAATTTAAACACAGATTTGAATGTTAACCTTTTATTTCTTGAAACAGATTGGATTGAAAAATCAATGATTTTCATGATTTTAAGTCATTTATCAAGAACTCGTTTTTATAAACACACTATCGTATTTATCATTTATCATTCCTGTGTTTACATTTGAATGCCTCGGACAATGCTGCCAACTGTGTCGACGCCATAACCTGGCCCGAGTTATGACACCGGGTGATTGACTAGTCAAGTTGCGAATGAAATTACAAGATTTGTAAAATACGACTATTTGTTTTGAGAACCAGATGCATAAAAATTCATAATAAAATATTGAAAACCGTTACAGTCGAATTTCAGTTCATAAATTGACAACAAAAAACGGACTGAATTTGACTAGCGTCAACGACGACCGAACTACTTTAACAAATATGTGAATGGAGACGAGAAATGTGTACTCAATTCCGTGGAGGCTTATTGCTACTTCCAAAGATTTTGTAATACAGAATTGCGAATAGAAATGACAAGAAATTATACAATGATAAATACAGAAAAAATGCTTTTCAATGTACAATTTTTGTAAAGCCAAGAAACTTAGATTAAGTTTGTGTGGCCAAAATCTAAAACAAGTGGCTAATAATCAGTTATTATACCACAAGAGCTTCGAAAATAATCACTTGTCAGAATAAGTAAGAATATTATTTATTATTTTGAAGTTGCCTAACTTGGATCATTTCGGAAAAAATCGAAGAATTCCGATTGTATACGGATAGTTTAGACATAAAGTATGAGACTTGAACGAATCTCGGATGTAAATCAAACGAGAAATCTAGCATGAATCTAAACGAAAAAAGTATAACGTAAAACAGGCTTTAGTGCTCTAACATAATAGCTGCGTTCAATGAAGCTAGCAAGCTAGCGAATTTAGCTAGCAAACAGGATGTGGTGACATTAATGACGTCATAATTTTTGGCTTGTTAGCACTTACTAGCTACTATAGCTAGCGCCGATTTTGGCGCTAGATAAATTTGTTACTAGTTACGAACCTAGTGGAAACCTCAATGTACTATTTGTTTGTTTGTTTGTTTGGCTAGTCTGTCTCCACCGTTAGGTTCGTTTTGACTATTTTTCTTCAATGAGACGTGTGAAATTTACAAAATTTGACCCATCTACATGTTCTGTAGAATTTTTAAAATTATTATTGTACACTATTTATTTAAAAGATTTTTTACAACATTTTAACAACTAATTCACCCTGATGAAGCCACAAGGGTGTGGCGAAATGTCGGTTTTTTAGTTAAATAAAACTCACTGACTGCTTTCCCGATTATTCCATCCTTCACTATTTGTTAAGTTACACTTTGAACTTCTGCAAAAGAGAAATCTGACAACAATTCGTATAAAATAAATTTTTCTTGGTTATTCATCGCATATCGCACTTTCGTCGTTCTTCTGCTCACATCTAAAATCTATCTACTAGTAATCGCTAATCGGTGGTCTGCAGCTAAACATTCAAACTTTCGTTGATTTCCTGACAGATGTCACTTATTTTTTTTATAGTCGTTCAGTGATGTTTCGTTTTTGCTAGCGCTAGATGCGGCAAGCTAGCTACCCATACAACACATCGATCCTATTAACGTCTTTAAGACGTACATCTTGCTACTGTCGTCTGGACGTCATAAGGAGACTATTGGTTGAATTTTAGACGTCTTATGCGGTAGTCTTTAAGTCGTCATTATGTTGTCCAGTTAAATCTCCCGCTTACAATATAATTATATGAGTCCTATATTTGTCTCAAAATTCATCTTGGTTGAGACATACAGGAAACCAACTCGTATATTAATCAAAATTAAGTTGTATATTGGTCGAAAAGATATTAAATAGACGTTATTTGCATGGAAAAAATAACATCTTTTAAACATCCAGAATGGAGGACATAAGACACGTATGTGACGTCTTTGTGACTACATTTGGATCAGACGTTTTAGAGACATGAACATTATTAAGACGTCTTAACGACGTATTTGTGTTGTATGGGTAGCTTCATTGATCGCAGCTAGTCTGTGGCCTGGCCATTGTACCGTTCTTGTTTATAATATTTGTTGTTTTTCAAAATTAAAAATTTCTCCTCTCGTGTAAATTTCTGGCGCAGTAAATAGAATGATTGAGCGGAAGTAATAAATTTTTCAGTCATTGTTAAGTTTCCCGGCAGGTGTGCAGGTATTCCACAAGTTTCATAAATTGCAGAAGGGCAAAATAATTATAAACAGGGGCTGAAGTGAAAGTTATTAATTACGTGCGTCTGCGTGTACAGCACACGCTGTGTGCTGCTCACAGCGCCACGCACGCAACCGCGGAAATATTGTCAATTAAATACGTGCGTGAATGCGCGGGATTTTCACTGATTTAATTAATTTTTCGCCCGACGCACGAGTTAATTTCACCTGAAACTGCCGCTTCAAAGCCCGCGATGCTGGCAATTAGCGGGAGGTAAACAATAAGATGGAGCAATATTTTCATCACTTCTTTTGATAATACTGATACTTGTACCAAATTCAAGTTTGGCTCTAATTAGTAACCACTATTTTAAAAGTGCTTCGTCGGTTTTTCTTTGATCTTTAGAACTCCAAATGTAAGCACATGTTAATTATTTTGTTTCTTGAGTTTGAAAGAGCTGCCACCAAAATTTTACGACTTGTGTACATAGTACGGTTTTTACGCACAGAAATAAAATAAATACTAATGTACATAATGCATGGCAGTGTGAAATTGTCGTTAAGTTAAAATTATGTTTAGTTTATATAGTTAGTTTTATAAATATATTATTTGTTTAAAAAATCTTAATCTTGAAGCCAGTTTTAATGGAAAAACTGAATATCGTTTTTCGTCATTTTGACGGCTTGTATTGAACCATTTGCAATTTAATCTTTTTAATTAAATATAGTTCATAAAGAGTTGTATTTATTTATTTAAATAAATAATTTTATCCTTTGTTTATTCATGTATAACATGCCGCACAGTGAAATCCAGCATTTAGGTGTCGATCCCCTTAACTTGTAAAAACATATTACAATTAGATTGCACTTAGACAGTCAAGCTGACCACTTGATCGTCTTAAATGTAGTCCTGGTTGCAAAATAATATCTCCGTTGCCGCTTTGAATTTCAAAGATCGTCGCACGGATTGAGTTTCGGACTGCACCAAGCTGAATCGGTCGAAGTGGTTGGATTCCATTACCATTCTGTAATTGAGAGTAAATTTGAAATTTTGTATTTAAGCTTTTTACAAAAAAGTTTTTTTAAGTTCGTTAATGAGCTTTATTTAATCAGTATAATTAGTACTTGAATTGATGAAAATATTATATCATTAATATTATTACTCAATTTAATTTACATATTTCTCTTATTATGTCTAACTGTAATAATAAATGCAATTAAAATCTCGAATTTTAAACGTCACTCAATGACTGCTGTCACTATAATAATGACAGATGACATTGACAGCTATCACTTTGACATTGAATACTGTCACATTGGCATTGACGTTTGACACTTTGACACCGCCTACGGTAAAATGGTCGGGGAAGTAGCAGATTTTTCTTAATTGTGACGTTACTTTAAAAAGTTTGCCTGCCCTTGGGTACGTATTTCCGAATTTTGTTCCTCTTGATTGGTAAAACAACATTCATTAAACTCTTCCGTGCTGCAGCAACAGTATTGTAAAGTTCGCGAAGAAAATCGAAATAAAATAAAAAGCTGATTGAAGTTTGAAGGATAGTACTCTTCTTAAACTTTCCACCACTCAACTTTTCCATTTAAAGTGAATCGAGAAAAAATTTTATGAGGAAATATAAAGAAAACTGCAAGAGTCGCACCATTACAAAGGGGCTGAAACACATCCTGTACTTTATTAGTTTGAGAAGATAATGAATCTTTCCTGAATATAAAATGCGCTGTAAAAAGTTACAGGAAACTTTATTATCAATATGATGAATAAAATGCGTTTACGTTCCCACTTAATATTTAAATGTCGCTCCGAGCTTCGTCAGCGAAATTCATCATAAAAAATTTACTTGTGTGTTTTGTTGTTCTACATTGTTATTTTCCAATAACATTTGGGGACATTCGTGGACCATTGTCACGTTATTGTACCAATGGCCCTAATAACCATTTGGGATAACGATGTATCGTTGGCCCTCCAGCCTTTCTTTAAACTTGCTTCGGCATTGTCAAGAGATTGTTACAGATTATGACGATGAACATCAAATTTAACAACAATATTCTATTACACAGCTTTCATAGGTTTTCATAACAACAAATAAGTAATTTATATTTATTTTTTGCTTTAATTTAAATTATACTTGACCTGAATAATTTCTCAGGTGTTTAAAAATATCTTATTCTTGTACTTTAAGTGATATTACGTCAGTCTATCCTAGCCACATCCTGAGTACGATAAAAAATTACATACTCAATACAAACATCTCAGAGAATTAAATGGGACATAATTGGTAAATAATTACCAAATTACTAACATTGGGATGTTACATGTACTAAAGGCGGACATTGTCAATTGCTAGGATGTTAAACAGGCGTATTTTATATATTGATCTTTTTCAGTTTGTTTTCTACTAAACGCCTTGTTTTTTGCAAAGCTATTGAATAAGAATTGCCAAAGGAAAATGTTCTTTTATTACAGTGCATTTGAGAAAAGTTTGATCAAACATATTTCTCATCTTATAACTTTAAATAAAGACAGAAAACTGGAAGAATTTCTTAAAAGAAATTAGAAATTGGAGTAGCATATCGAAGATAAAAGTGACAAATTTGTTTGTGATACCAAACACTGCACAACTGAAATTGTTTAATAAGTACCCATGCTTTTAATTTTACCTCTCGCCACTCAGTTCTGTTGTAATCGTGCTAAAAATTCGATTCCTACTTGACAAAATAAAATATAAATATTTGAGTGTAACGACAAGTAAAATTTTATCAATTTTGACAATGTAAAATGTCATTTATTAATTTATTTTAGCATGATTACAATACCTCTCTTATAGAATATGAGGCGAAAGGGCGAGAGGTAAAAACGTAATTTTTTTCATATATAAAAGCAATGTACAACAGTTAATTCATTATATTTACATGTTACAAAAATAATAGTATGGAACTATTGGCAATACTGTTTTTAAGATTCTATAAGAAAAATTTACAGATGTCAAAAGTTATAGACATGTAGTCAGAATACCATTTTAGCGAAATATATAAGACTGTCAGTTACGGATTTTAAGATAATGCTCAGAATCCCACCATTAATTTTGCTGGAAAAATTTCAGATTGTTACGAGAGTTGTTGCCTAGCAATTTATTGAGTGATATTGACAAAAAAATTGATTTTTAATCAATATCACGAAATAAATTGGCAACAAGCTCGCGTAAAACAATCTGAAAATTTTGCCGAGACAAAATTTAACCACGAAAGATATTCAGATGACTATTTCACGAATAAAAAAGTCAATTTTGATATTAATTAAATAACGGAAGTTATTGAAACGTCAAAAAAATATCAAAATTACGAAAATACAGCTGTCTATTGGCCAGAACGGTGCGAATAAATTTGTGTGAGAGTGTTTTGTCAAACTAAAATAAGGTAACTAAGTAAAATCGTGAAATTTTGTTGGTTTAGAATCGTGGAAGTCATTCTTAAATTTCCGTTTTGTTTTTCGTTATGCCATTTAATGTAAGTTCGCCTATTTCCAGTGAAATTCGCGTAGGATTCTAAAGATAACAGCAATGTATTAAAGGGGTTGCCTCCAATACACAGCCCTAGGGTCTCATCTGGCTGACGATGAGTTCAATTTAGAAGTCTATTACCAAATTTTACCGTCTGCCATTATTATTGTTGCCTGGAATTAGAACAGTTTAACTTGGAAACATTTCAGTGCGCCGAACAAACAACAATACTCGAATTTGTGAGCAGAGTAGTCCGCATCACTATGGCAATTAATGCCTATAGCTTTTTAATGAATTTGCCTCGTGTCTGCACACGTGTCAAACAATGCCCTGCGCGTGAATTATCGAACATGAATGGGTCTTAGGGTTTCCTAGGGAGTCGTAGGGAGTCCTAGACCCGTGCTGGGAACCGGGAACGTTTCCTGGGAACACCGGGAACCAGGAACGGATGGGAATAAAGCGACGTATTGCACCTGCGTTGATCACGCGATACGAACACGCGAGGGATTTCTCAAGTGCATGTGACAGACAGTTCTGCAAATGCAGATAAAGAAAAAATGGAGAAGTTGTCAGGGAGAAGTTGTTCAAATGATCCTGTACACCTCTTGATTCAGTAATTCGTTATTAAGTTTTGCAATAATCGAGAATAGGATTTAAGGCGGGTTTACATTGGTCGTGTAAATGGGTTAGTTACTAGTACTATTAGCTCGCCAGACCGCTACTCATCCAATGTAGCCAACAGAAGCTAGTACCAGTACTAGTACTAGTACAAGTAGTTGGGGTAGTGAAGTAACTAACCTCCCGGGTTAGCTACTCACCTACTAGCCTTCCCCTTCCACGTACATTCTGCACTATCCACTACACTCACCTCTGCACTATACCAATGTAAATAGTCACTAGTGATTAGGGATATACTAGTGTGTTTTGACGTCTCATTTTAAAGGTAATTGTTTTATAGTTAAATTCGGTATTTTTACTTTATTAAAATGAAAAAGCGGTCTTAAACGGAGACAATAAAGTTTGTAGAACTATATCGTGATCATGAGTGATTGTGGGATGTCACTAAATTTTGTTATCTTTATTTTATTTCGTTTAATAATAGATTTTGTACGAGATGATAATACAACCACGAAAATAATTCATTTTGTCACCTACAGAACAACTTGTACTGGTACTAGAACTATAGCTAGTCGTCTAAATTGTATTTCTGGTGTAAACACCTACTAGCCTAGCGCTTAGTTGAGTATACTAGTATAGTAGTATAGCCCGCTACTTGTACCAGTAACTGTCTC
The DNA here is from genome assembly GCA_947534325.1 of Agonum fuliginosum. Taxonomy (NCBI): domain Eukaryota; kingdom Metazoa; phylum Arthropoda; class Insecta; order Coleoptera; family Carabidae; genus Agonum; species Agonum fuliginosum. Next base: position 31,964,649 of record OX384039.1, on the reverse strand, counting down.
AGTTACTCCTCCAATGTAAACGCGCCTATGCTCGTGAAGTCATTGTAAATATTGATCAAATTATTAATTGTTTATTATTATTATTTCAAGCTAAATTTAAATGCTATCATATTTAAACGAGTTAATATTTGAAAACCTGACATTTATATTTGTTATACAAATTTATATTTTCTATTTGACTTGCTTCGAACAAATTTTTGCATGATAGTGAAATTGAAATAAATAAAAGTACCTATTCTAAAATTTAGTTCATGAAATATCAAAATTAATTACTATAAAATTTTTAAAGACAATTTAATAGTGGTAATGCATGTTTTGAAAAGGCACTTCAACTTAAACTAACAACAAATTTCACGATAGATTTTTTATTCGTCCACTTTATTATAAAAAATTGCACACTCTACAGTCTACAGTGTGGGCTCTTATGAAGAGGCCCGTCTACTTCCTAAAATCCAGCATAAAATGTACAAACGTAGCGAGTGTTTTGTGGCCACTACAGGAATGGTAAATTTTCATTCCAACAAGGATTATATACTTAATGGATGACTTAACAGTTTTAATAAATAAAATTGTATACTCGTATGATTAAAAAAATTCCGAAAAATTCATAAAATACGGTTCGTATATCTCATGATAGACATTTATTTTTAAAAAATTTAAAAGCACATCTGTGGACTCATTATGTTTCTATTAATAAATGTTTTAAAAAGCATTATCTTGAAGTCAATAATAAACTGACAGTTTACTCGCAACGAAAACACTTTTACAGTATTTGTCAACTTCAAAATGACATTGCATAGCTAGGATGCGGCAAAGTACGAGTTTCGGGCTGGTTTCGGGCAGCTGCAGTAGTGGGGAAGGAAGTGGAATGGAAGAAAAAGTAACATCGAGAATATTCTAGGCGGAAAAAACATAGCCGCTGAAGTACAGGGATGCAATATCTCACTAATACAAGATAAAAAGAGTGAAGAAATAATTGGCAACATGGTCCACAAAACGTCCATAAGGATAGCCTTGTCAATCCTACCATGTGGATTATGTAATTATCAAAAGTAAAATACTGCTGTAGTAATGATGTAAATTTGAATCCAACTCAAGTCAAAATGTACCTCAACTCCATAACAGTTTTTTATGAGAAGTCTGGCAGCAAAATACGACTATGAACTAGGTTAAACGAAAAAGATAAATAATAGTTCTAAACAGTAATTAAATACAAATAACAAATAGCTTGTCAACCACTACCGCAGTTTTTGGTTCCTTCCCGATGTAAATTGCAAAAGTTGACAAGTAAAATTAATCTTCCACTATCCGCCCCAAGATTAATATCTTCAAAAACTTGAACAATCGCAAGTTCTGGCATAGTTTTAAATCCAGACCGATTGCGAATCTCCAAACGACAATACTTTCATGCAAAGTGCTCGTGTTCTCGTGTTCCAATGTCTCCTGCGACTTGCCGTGTTGAAGTGATATTTTTGACGGTACTTATCTAAGAGCGGAGGTAAATCCTGACTAATGCAGGAGCAGGGAAGCGTCCTGCAGGAAGAGCAGGAGAGATACGCGGGTATTTATTTCTACGATTGCAGGAGATAACACAGCTCCAAGCGGTTTTTACCCTGGTGGTAATTTTAGTTTGATTTGCCAGGTACAAACAGGGGGAGATTCTAATTTTCAGTTTTGTTATCTTGAACTTTATGAATTAAGAATTACTGTTTACTGTTAACACAAGAGATAATAAACCGCAAAATATTGCGCAGATAAAAGCAAGAAAAGGTGTTTTGTATTTACAAAAAGTATTACACAATATCTTGTACATTATTGTTTACTTATAATACAAGATTCATTATCTATAAGGTTACTTTATATCTTAGATTACTAATGGTCAGTTGCGCATGCTTTCACTGAAATTTTATGTTTTCCTTAAATGAACAATATCTAATCAAAATTAAATTGTCAAACGTACAAATAACATTGCTGACATGAATTCGATTCGATATTTTTCATTTAAGTGACACTTAAAATTTAATTGGAAATTATCTACTATTTTATAACTAACTACTTATTTATAAATCCTTCGATAAAACGATCAGAGGCTCTTTAGTATATTTAACAACAAGTATCGAAAGTAAGAAATATCGTGCGAGTGTAAAGTTTGACGAACGAGATGCAACCGAGTGAGGCAACACACGAGCAATGCGATATTTACTTTCGAACGGATCATGAACGTTATTTTTTTAGACGAACACAAATAAACACATAATTTTTTACTTTGTAATACACAGACAACATTCAAATGACACTTGTACTGTCTTTTCAATCAATCAAACAAATCAAAAACTACCTGACTGTGTTGATTTAGTCTTATAATTACGATATGACCATATCGTACTAGCACGATATTCATATCACACTAGTTCATGATCTATTCTATTATTTTTTGTAGTGCTCGTTTAAAAATAAACTTTTTTGCACTTCCGGGACTAAAACTCTTCTTTAGTCCTTATTTTTAGGGACTTAGGTTCTTAATTTGATCCCAAGGGATTATTTTTCATATTTAATCCCGTTGTCAAGGATCTGAATTAATTATTCCCGTTGTCAAGTAAATACGTGCTATTTGTTACAGAGTATCTATGGTAACAATATAAATATTTGTCATAAAATTTACTGTCAAAATTGCAAAATGTGTATTTTAAACTATTTTGCATTCGTTTGAGGATGAAGTGCAAAAAATAACGTATATACCACAGGACTAAAGTATCTTTAATCCCTCAGGTGATTATTTCCCTCACCTTCGGCTCGTGAAATAAACTTTCACCCTCCTTTAATCCCTCAATATATAATATACTATTTGCACTTACGGGACTAAAACTCTTCTTTAGTCTTTATTTTTAGGGACTAAAGTTCTTAATTTGATCCCAAGGGATTACTTTTCATATTGAATCCCGTTGTCAAGGAATTTAATTAATTAGTCCCGTTGTCAAGTAAATACGTGCTATTTGTTACAGAGTATCTATGGTAACAATATAAATATTTGTCATAACGTTTACTGTCAAAACTGCAAAATGCTTATTCTTTTAAACTATTTTGTATTCGTTTGAGGATGAAGTGCAAAAAATAGCGTATATACTACCACAGGACTAAAATACCTTTAATCCTTTATTATATAGGTAATACTATTACGTCCTAACAACCTTAGACTACAAAATGTTTTTTTTAAATATTCATCAAACGTAAACATAAAATAATTATTATTATCAAATATGTTGAATTAAAATTATCTAGAAATCTGTACACCCTCAATTAATATTATTCACTTATCAAATAAACGTCATTTGCCTCGCTACTCCTATAAATACACCCCAAGGGTTAACTATTTCATTACCAACATCCTTAATAACACAAATCAACGAATTGCCGTCACTTCGTAACACAATTTCTCAGTTCTATTCCATCACGTCTTGTAGCATTTCTGCAGTATTTGCAGTTCTTCCTCCATCATTCACCTGTCTGTCTACCAAGGGGCGAGAGGGGAAGCTACGTTGCAGCGGTAGGGACGGAGGGTTGAAGGGGAGGGGGCTGATTTATCAGGACAGAGGCGGTGGGAAACGCAGGTGTTACGCAGGAATTGTATGTCGACATTTGACAAATAGTGGGGCGCAAACCGCAGCAGAGGGGCGGTAGGGGAAGTTTTGGCGAGACTGTACCACAAGAGAACAAGTGAAGTGAGTGGGGAAAGTCAAGGAATTGAGGGAAAATGAGGAAATATCTGCATGAAAAATAAAAATCTGCCCCGTTATGCCGAGGCAGTAGCTGGTTTAAAAACGATTCGCTACCGCGCCAGAAAACTGCCAAAACATGGATTTCGCGCGCCACTCCACAGCGTTTATTGTTTAATAAATAAATAATTAATTTAAGACAATTTTGTTTTATTTTAAATGAAATATTATGTGATTATTACCTAAAATCGGTATTTTATAAAAAAAATATATCTGGTATCATTTAAGAATAAATTAAAGTAGGTATATACTTATAATTTAGTATTTCGGTATCTTGTAGTCCATGATCGATTAACATTCCCAAGTGACACAAAGGTCTAAAATCGACATCATAATGACGTACTAATTTAGTCGTACATCAACTTTATATCGACGTCACCTTTTGGTCGACCGTCAGATTGTGTTACTTGGGTTTGTTACTACATAAAATTTAAATGATTATGACATGACAGTGACAATAGTAAAATATCGTTTATATCTTATTCTGCAGTAGTAGCTATATATTAATATATTTGTATAATAAGGAAAAAGAATAAAGTAAGTATGGCGGGAGGTCTTGTACTGGCCACATCAGATTTTTTAGTTTCCGAATTTCAACAAAATACTTTTTGATTCATGATCAGTGCGTCCAATACTATACACCCTTAAATTTTGTTACACTGGTTGGGTTACATACTGTATATTTCACATTCAAACTATCAACACGATCAATACAATATTTATAAGAAACAGTTTGGGTATCACTGATTTACAAAACTAAAATCAAATAATATTTTTATCATTATATTCTTATGAAAAACCTGTTGAAACATTGTTTACGCTACGCTAGGAACCAATATTAGCAGGTTCAGTTCAACGCGGTTTGTCGTCGTGAATGCATCAATGTTTAGAAAATAAAATTGATTATTTTGTTATATATTTTGATGTATTTAAATGTAAAAATGTCTATAAATTGCTTGGAATTGGACTTTTTAATGCGTAAAGTGATATAAAAATAATAAAGACTATTTTAAATTTAAAGTGTAGTGCCAAACAATTTAAAAACTTTCTGGGACACCTACATAAGATGCACCATCGTCAGAATACACCAAAGGTTAGCATTTTTACTTATTATATAAAATATTGACGCATCTTAAGCTGTTCGTCGACCCTAAAATTTTACAGCGTTACAGAGGTGTACGCCTCCCACATTTACTTTAATTATTATTTAAATATATGATGCTTTTACATATGAGTGTATTAACAAAGGATGTCTCAATGCTTCTATATTTTTATTTTTTGTCTTTGGCCTAGGATTTTAAAGTAAAAAAATTAAAATGACGTTTTTTGCGGTTTTTTGTGATTATTTGATATGATTTTTTTCGGTTACTATAAAAAATACAGAAGTTATTATGGGAATACTGGAGCCCATGTTTACAGTATTTTTCAACTTCAAAATGACATTGCATAACTAGGATGCGGGAAAGTATGAGGTTCGGGCAGCCGTAGTAGTGGGGAAGAGAGTAAAATAGAAAAAAATCTGCTGTGGCCACCACACGACCTCTCGCCTAATTCTGCTTATTCTACTAATCTAATAAATAGTTTTACTTACTTTTTAATAGTTTCATCTTCATGTAATATGTAAACGATAATGTAAACCAATATGCAAGCAAAAGATGTCAACTGTACTATCACTGTCATAATAATTCAAATTTTATGTAGAAACAAATTTCATATCATGGACAACAAGATAGAATATTAATTGTACTTTATTTTATTGTTAAATACTTCCAGATTCAGCAATTTGTATTTATAATTAACTGTACACATAGATAATCACAATTTCTTTTATTTTTAATTGCAAAAATTGTCATAAATAAATAATGTACCAATATATTTAAGGAAAACTTTTCCAAACTTCTAAAAGTACTACTTCCGGTTTGCAGATTTTTACCAAAATGTTATCCGGTGTTACGATACTTATCAAAACCTTAAATAAGAAATTTGGTTATAAAAGGTTTGATACTTTTTAAGTTATCGTGGACGAAAAATCCTCGGTTCATACAAACACACAAACACACGAACACACAAACACACAAACACACACACACACAGACATCATCGTGAAAATAGTAAATTCGTATTCTAGAGACCCTGAAACGTGCTTATCCACCAAAAACTCATACTCGAAAATTTTGACCCATTACAATACCTCTCTTATAGAATATGAGGCGAGAGGTAAAAAGTAATATCGAGAGTATTCTAGGAATTCGAAAAAGGTAGACGAGCCTCTTAAGCTAGCAGATGTAGAGATTCTCGACTCTCCTCCAAGTCTTAATCGAAAACCGTATTTAGTTCGTTGCTAAAATAATTAATAATTTCCATCATCAATACAAATATAAGTGGGGAAGAGAGTAAAATAGAAAAAAAGTAATATCGAGAGTATTCTAGGAATTCGAAAAAAAGGTAAACGAGCCCCTTAAGCTAGCAGATGTAGAGACTCTCGACTCTCCTCCAAGTCTTCGTAGCTAAAATAATGAATTATTTCCATCATCTAAATACAAATATAATTATAACAATGCTGATGTTAACAGCATTCCCCTCATACTATTTATGTGTAAGTCATGTTCTTGTTGGCTTTTCTCTCTGGAATTTCATGGCACATATTGTTTATGAAATTTCGCGACGTCAACTCTAGCGTTCAACATCTTGTCGACAGATCTCGAACGCGCGTGGAAAATGGATGGCATATGTGCATGAAGTCATGAGCGCGTTCATACTTATAGCATGTTACATTCTATTACAGAATGCACCGAGGGTTATGTCAAAACTGACGAGATTTTTAACTTAATAACGAGCTTATCACGGAGAAAAGTGTTGAAGGCTTACATACGAAAGAGGATTGAAAGTTCTCTCAGAAAGAGAATAACTTAAAGAACTACTATGGCGATGTTCTTTGTGAATAGTTGAATAGAATATATAACAAAATATTTATGTCAGAAATTAACTACATTATCATGACATAAGTCAAATGGTTTCATGTTTAAAATTAATCTAAATTCAATCAATTCAACTTAAGTTATGAGCATTTTAATATTTTTCGTTGATTTATGGCTGCAAAAGTTTATCCATAATTTCTTATGGATTTCTATAACCAAAGTAATATAGAAGAACAAGTGATTTCACTATCCAATAAAATGTCCACAAATTTTCTCGACAGACTGCGTTAATGTTCCATGTGAACCTACGTCGATTTCAAAGTATCAATTGTCGTCATAGTAACAAAAACAATTTAAATAATATATACTTCAGGTCACTTTTGACATTTCAAAATTATTTCTTATTTTAGTTCATGAAAAAGGCAAGATTCAGTAGGTAGTTTCGCATACTCCCAAAGGAACACTTGCGACATCTGTAGTAATAAATTATTGGACGATAGAAAATGCATTGTGTTATAGACAAGTGAAATGACTTGTTCTTCTATATGACCAGGACTTTGCCTAAATAAAAAAACATTTTTGCGCCTCACTACGGTCGGTTAACTACTACATTTTTCAAAACAAAAATTTTACTATAAGTGTTGTCCACTTAAAAAAATCCTAGTTACGACCCTGCATTGACAACTCGGTTACTCAGTCCGCGAAATTCAATTTCACAGCCGTTACTAATAATAACGGCCGCGAAATGTATTGTACACAAATGTTATACTTCGCGGCCTGATTGCGAACATCAAATGTCAACTTGTTTGACAGTTGCGCAAAAAAATCTTTATGAGGACTAAGCAGATTGAATTTGGGACATAATGTGCCACCACAGATTTTCCTATATTAAGCTTATTGGAAAACGGTAATTTTTTTATTCCACTATAATAGCATCTACCATTCTGTAATTGGGAGTTAATCCTGTTGAATTGTTAGGATCAAAATAAAAAATAAATAAATATCACAAACAACAAAAGTATAAATTTGACAGTCAAAATCTATCCATATGGTTCAGGCCTTGATAACCTTTAAAAATATTTGGCATTAAATAAATTTACTTTTAAGTGAATTGACTTTACTAATAAATTCTCTCTTTCCAGGTACGTATGCCGTTCCAGTTTCCATCTCTCGCCTGGTCTCGTGAGTAATCCTTCAGGTTGTCACTGCTTCATCTTATTTATATTCCTCGCCATAAGCTAAACTTATCCGCGGTATACGATATAAATCTACGTTCGTGAATACGGTGATCGCCTCGCTATCAAAACACTTATGAGTTATCGCTGCAATCTGTCTAGGAAGGCAGGGGAGAGTGTCTTTAGAAGCTCACATGCCCATGTATCACGATGTACTATCAATTATTTATTATACAAGATTAGTAGCCTAAAAAGCGATCTTATACGGGTAGCGTGATTTATGTGTGTTTAGAATTTGGGTACCTGAGGATATTAAATCGCTGAAATTGTGTCAGGAGGAAATAGCGTACCTACCTGAGAATAAAAAAATACAAATCACAAATTAAACTACATTTATGTCAAAACCATGATTACCAAGTTCTCATGTTGTATTATGTCATTTCATTGGTTAACTGTTGTATTTTAACGATGGAGATTGGCTGGGAAAACTCGGTTTAACTAAGCTTGAGTTTATGTTTAAGCTGACACTAAACTCGAATTAAACAACCGGGCCTTAGTAGTAATAATAATTATAATTTTCTTTTTCTACTCGTGGTATTAAAACATCATTTAACGAACTGGTTTCCATGGCGCTAAATAACATTTTAAACACATCTCGACAAGCCGTGGCTTTGGCCGTTTTTAGTCACGGGCTAAACATAGCAACTGACATATTAAGCACGGGGTGTAGCTGGCTCCTATATTTGACATAGTGTTGCCACGAGACGAGACAAACGAGACGTCTCGTCTCGTCTCGCCTACGGTTTATCTTGTCTCGTGGCAACACTAATTTGATTTAATTTTCCAGAAAAACTGAGATTTCTTTCAATCATTGTCAATTTTTTCCCATATGAAAATTAAATACACTTGCTTAATAGAATTTTCTAGCTCTGTATAATATCATTATGATTTAACATAAAATTATTATAAATGAAATTTTACATATTTATGAATTTATGTTCTTTAATTTGTGGTACCTAGTAGAAAAAGTTTTAAAATTAAATTTTCGGAGATTAACAACACCTTTATATGTGCAAAAATAAATAATAATATAAGTTTTACTTCTGTGTTAGAAAAAAATAGTACAATAACTGGTATATTTGTCTATTTTTAGAAAAAAAAATCTTAGGGGAGGGGATAATTACCCCTTTTACCCCTCAGCCATGGATCAGCCCCATGAAACGTCGTTGTAATTTTTGACTAAAGAAATTTGAGCAAAGTTAAGTTATTCAAGAACTGGAAATTTTTATTTCTACTTTAAACTAGTTTATTCAATGTTATTATTGTTAAATCTAACAACAAAGCATTCAAATTCAGAAATTCAGATCAAGTTGTATTTTTGTCGGTTCTGAGATCGGACTTATGGAGACCATTACATTACCTTACATTAATCAAATATTCTTCGACCCTAATATTAAATAAACAATTTACTTTATTAAGTAAATATACCAAATTGCAGCTGGCAATGAAATATTTATTTTCAAGGCATACCTACGTTCCTTAGTCACAAATAATTTGTTTAGATTTTATTTGCCAAAATCCATGACTTTTTGGTCATTTACCCACAGTCATGAAAAATCTTAATATCACTATCAATAATTATTATAGTATATAGTCACTGATGTTTTATTTAAATTTTCATTTGTATAGGTATAGTAATTAAATTTTTACTCATAATCGCAATCTCATAAAAACATTAATTCAGTCCCAATTTTATGCATGTATTCCAACAACGTATTAATTGGCCCAAGTGGAACGTGGAACATTGGAGTCCGATGCGATGTTGGAATACGTTTAAATATATCAATGAATATTTTGTAACCAAAACAAAACAAAAATTCAAAGCACATCATTATTAAAATTATCATTGTTGTTTACATTATTTATAATAAGTATGCAAAGTATAAATAGTAGAATATCTGTAAAATCTTCTACCTACTTTATCTTAGTAAGAGTTGCACCATTCATATCCATAGTGTGAAACGCTGATATGAAAATGGCTATATCTACTGTGTTGTACGCAAGAAAAAAAGGTTGAAACGGTGAAAGAGATATTGAGGAAACAGGAATATGTGCGCATTGTGCTGTCTATTTATGTGACGTGATGCATTGTTGCACTTTGCATTTATCACTAGCCGGGAACGAAGATAGATGAAGCCGTGAGATATACGAGATGTGATGAATTTCCTCACCGAACGAACTACCATTTTACTAAATCGCACCTTCGCCCCAATGCGAATAAGAATAAGAATTAGACATTATATCAGATAGGATGGAATAATCGGGAATGCAGTCAGTGAGTTTTATTTAACTAAAAAACCGACGTTTCGTCACACTCTTGTGGCTTCATCAGGGTGAATTAGTTGTTAAAATGTTGTAAAAAATCTTTTACATAAATAGTGTACAATAATAATTTTAAAAATAAATAAATAAAAATTGTACACTATTTATGTAAAAGATTTTTTACAACATTTTAACAACTAATTCAGCCTGATGAATCCACAAGGGTGTGTCGAAACGTCGGTTTTTTAGTTAAATAAAACTCACTGACTGCATTCCCGATTATTCCATCCTACATTATTCTACCAGTCGACAATTCCATTCTCATTATATCAGATAGTTTATCACTCTTTTACCAAACTTGGGTGTGACAGCCTCACACATTAGTGTACGTGGTCGGTATAGCGCGATACTTAAAATTTTAGTTTAGCGTTAAATGTACCTACGCAATTATGATTTCCATTATCCTTGAAAATTAAATTTGAAGTTTACATATCCTCGAAGACATGTACCTGTGCCTTGGAACCATATCCCAAGGTACAAGCAGATTATTGTCCAAAGGTACAACGAAGCAAATATTTTTATTAAATATAACGCAGTATTTGTTTCATTAACTTTTAATATATCAATGCAAGATGTTTTCGAAGAAGTAACAATGTATATACTAACTGGACTATCAGACAATGGTACCAAATAGGTACTTAGTAATACAAAATGCAACATACAATCATAAAATACATTTCCCTCTGAAAAAAAAACATTCATCTTCAGTAACTGAACAATAACTGCATGAGTCTTGAAACAACATGTATCACTTTATTTTCAACAGTGTTAAATTCTACTTGAAATTAGTATATTTAACGCTAGATGTGGCTGCAATTGATGTTGTACAAAGGTACATGCGTCCCACAGTACAACAGTCTCCCCTACGTTAGTGTAGGTATTTGGTGTTATCTGCGATCAGTGTGAGTTTCTTATATAACGTCCAATAATTTGAATTCTAAATTAATGTCATTTATTTCAATATTCAATTTTATTCGTAATAGTAATAGGATAATTTACCTTTTTTTAAAGTTTTTTATTGAAACTTCATGTTAATTGAAAGCGATTGAGAGTAGGTACCTACTGATAAGCCTTAATTGTTCTTAATAAAGCTGTACCTTATTAATTTTTAAAGTTTATGTGACGTAGATGTATAGCTGAAAATCTTTTCAAACAATGGGGCTGGAATTAAAATGTACTCCATGTAAAATCAACTGTTTCTAAATGTTACAAAAAATAAAATACAATTTGGTAGTTTCTTTATTACTATGTAAGTAAGAATACACGTGAAAATGCATTACTGTGACGTAGATGTATCAATACGTAAAATCTCATATATTTAAAGAACTATTAACTTTTTGAAAACTTTTTTCAAGGCAATAACTCATTTTTGAGGTCTCCTTTCAATATAATTGACTGGATTGTTAATTTGCTACTATAGTAAATTTATTTATTTAATATAGGTACCTATTGTACACAATTTCAATTTGTGTCAAAATGCATTGAAATTAGAATACTCGTAGGTTATCAAAAAAGTTTCGTATGTTCTTCAAACATCACAGAATGTCTTATAAGAATCAAAGTCTGAGGTCACAGGCACACTAAATATACCTCCCCTCGTTATTAATTATTTAGCTGAGAAAATTCCCTCCCGGATCGATTTAGTGGGATGTTAAGTAGCAAAGACCATTCCGATTCCTCCTGAAAGGCTCTCCGGACTGTCGGTAAATCGCCGGCAGCCCTGAAGCGGGCTTTCAGGCCCTTTCAGGCATCAGGGCAGTAGTAGCGTCCACAGGAACCGGAAATGTGCGAACTGCGAATGAAAAATGGCGTCTAGCACGCCTACAACCGACGACGATAAATTGCGCGAGCTCGGCCTCGTGCTCGCAATTTTCAACCATTGTTTCCACAAAAAATCTGCTCATAAACTTATTTTGAATGTCGTTATTCATTTTTATAGAAGCCGTGGGACTTACGCGACTGTCCTTTTCCCCCTTTTCGCCGCTGTTTTTACCTCTCACACAACGGATAACGCGCGGATATTATCAACTGTAATTACACAAGAGGATAAATTTTTGTTTGTATTGAAACCGTGTTGCCTAGCAATTTGAAAAGAAAATTGTTTAATAAAATCACGACACCGTAGGTGGAGTGATTTATTTTAAAACAATTTTTCGAGTCAAGTTGCTGCCAGGTGCAAGGTTGAGATGTCAAACAGAAATTTATTCAACTGTAATTACACAAGAGCTTTATATTTTGCCGGATACATTTCTGTTTGTATTGACACCTTGTTTCCTAGAAATTTGAAAAGAAAAATAGTTTAATAAAATAACGAGACCATAGGTGGAGTGATTTTATTTTAAAACAATTTTTCGAGTCAAATTGCTGTCAGGTGACAAGCTGAGATGTCAAACAGAAATTTATTCGGATTGAATAAAATGCTCGAGTGTAATTCAATGAGATAATTTAACGACTCCTTTGGTTCTTCTTCACAAATATTCCCAAAATCTAATCTTTTCACTGACAAATATTGGAAATATGAAGCAAATGATATTTTAGTGTTTTGTTTATTGTTTGGTTGCTAAGAAAAAGGTAAATAAGGTTTTATCACTTGCAAAACGTTACCTTCCTTTTCATCCGCTGTCAAAGCGATAAAATTGTGTTTTGTTTATGGCTTACTTTATACAGGAGTGGAATTATCAACTGTAATTACACAAGAGCTTTATATTTTATCGGATATACAGGTTTCCCAAAAGTCCCGGGACGGAGCTATAAGTCTTGAACGAATGAAGAAAAAAAATCCCATTCTTAGAAGTATAGTGGAATAGTGGTAATAATTAATATTTTTTCTTATAATCTCAATCTCACAAGAAAATTAACTCTTTCAAAATATTATGTACAGTACGCGAAATAAGTGATGACCGGACGAAAGAATTTTAAATTGGTATACAATATTAATCTCACACAACGGATTACTCGCGGATATTATCAACTGTAATTACACAAGAGCTTTAAATTTTGTCGGATACAGGGTTTCCAAAAGTCGGGAAACGGAGCTATAAGTTTTGAATGAGTGAAGAAAAAAAAATAGCAAATTTGGGGATCACTTAAGAGTCACAAAACTACATTCTTAGATACTTTAGAACTTCCATGCAACGTAGAGTTTTTTTAGGGGATGACCACATCAATATTTTTAAATATCAACCTCTGTCGAGTTTCACCTTATTTTAAAGGTAATTAAAACGAAACATATCCCCATAAACCAAAACCCGATATCTTTTAGTTCTGATACGTGAGTTGAGCACTATATTATGCCATTAAAATTTATATGCACGAAGTTGTGAATCACTCTGTATATTTAATCGTGTGTGCAGTTATCTGCTGTCAACTTGTAATAATTATTGTTCAGGGTATATAATAATATATTATTTCCAACTCAGTGTTCTTTAAAATCATTTTTAAATAAGTACGGTCAGAAATAATTTCAAAGTATAATAAATTAATCAATTCATATAGAAATTATATCCATTTTCATTGAAATGGAACACATGTTTTGTTGGCATCAGTTCTATTATTTGTTATTATTTACTCATAAACATGCATTTGATTTGATGCATTGTGCTCTTGTATTTCCAATCAGTTACAATAACATTTTCCCTTAATCATAAACACTGAATTAATTCATTGTTTGCGACAACTAGGTCCGTACAGCAATGTGCGACACAATAAATTTAAAAACGCATCTACAGAAATTACAGTTATTTAATAATTATCTTCATAAATAAAGAGTACGTTTTTCTGAATTTGTAAATTCAACTTTTTTGTGAATTTACCTGTATTTTCTCCCATCTCATATTCTATTCTATTCTAGGGAGGTATTGTGATGGTTCAAAATTTTCGAGTATGAGTTTTTGGTGCATAAGCACATTTTAGGGTCCCTAGAGTAAGAATTTAACATTTTCGATATGATGTCTGTGTGTGTGTTACAATTTTTCGGACGCGACAACTAAAAAAATATTATACATTAAAATTTCAAATTTTATATCTAAGGTTTTCATACGGAACTTAATAACCCAATATAATTTTGGTTTCAATCTACAAACCGGAAGTAGTATTTTTTTAGTATTTCGATTAATAATATCTTGTAGCCCATGGTCGTTTAACATTTGTTACTATGTAAAATTTAAATGATTATGGCATAACGGTGACAATAGAAAAAAATATCGTTTATATCTTCTTCTGCAATTTAAATAAAATTACTAAAATATATTTGTAAGTATGGCAGGAGGTCTTGTGCTGGCCACATCAGATTTTTTATTACGGCAATTTGTTGTATATACGTAGATTTGAATTAAATTTGCGTAAGTAAATTCAGTATAATACCATGTCCGAATCAAATAATACTACAATATTTTAATATGATAGAATCACGACTTGTTCGTTACCAATCAATGAATAATGTTTCAGATTATAAATATCACCGAATTTACTAAAATAAGGGTAAAACATTTAAGAAACACTTAACAATAATGACCATACTTTCTGAATAATAAAACTTTGTTTTTTACTAAACATTTGAATTATTTTGTTTACTTACAGAGACATAATCAAATGTAGTTTTGTATGTATAGAGAAGAGAGAAAAGAGAAAACTCTGCCCCTTAGATTTCCACAATTTCATTTATATCCCTCGTAGCATTTCCAGTGTTTTTAGGTCGTAATCGAAGCGATAATTTAAACACAGACACATTTATTTTCTCCGGTTGTGTCGCGGGACAGTGGCGACAGAGTCCGGGCCCGGAGTCCGGATGATGAGTGACCGCGCGCCCACAACGACATTATGGAGCTTTCGAGCTTTTGGCTCAAAGCCAGCAAAGCTCTGCTCAATCTCTCGTTATTGCAAGGATTTTTCCCTTCGTGACTTTATCACTGCTAACTTATATTTTTACCCTCTAATTACTACTGCGATTTTCATAATTTTCACTTACAAACTGCGTAGTACGTCAGCAAAAATTATACCAAAAAAAAATACAGAAATTATTGAAGAAAACTTGCATTATTTCTAACCTAAAATGTTTTCCAATTATTTCAATTAAAGCTGTAACACATATTTATTGAGAAAAACTTGTAATACAAAATTTTATGTTTATTAATTTATAGTATATTATAGTATATAGTATAGTCATTTTAATCAAGTTTTTTAGGAACGAGCGCAACGAGTATCTAGAGAGTTTATAAACGAGTCACATAGGTACTATACTTTTCTGTTTTTCTACGTCCACAAATTAAACAACAAATATGTAAAATTTCATTTATAATAATTTTAGGTTAGTAAATCATAATATTATACATAGCTACAAAATTATACTTATAGGCAAGTGTATTTTTTGATATGGAAAAAATTTACAATTATTAAAAGGTTTTCAGTTTTTCACAAAAATTAAATGTCAAATATAGGAGCCAACTTCATCCCGTGCTTAATATGTCAGTTGCTATGTTCAGCCGGTGACTAAAAACGGCCGATCGAGGTGTGTTTAAAATTATATTTATCGCCATGGAAACCAGTTCGTTAAATAATGATGCGTCAATACCAGAAGTAGAAAAATAAAAAATAGAATAATATATTCATTATTGAAATAACTTTAATGAGATAAACCCCTCCATAAGACACTTTTATGATATAAATTCATAATTTAACACTATTGTATTATGAATCCATTATTCAAAACAACGGTCATCTGTCAACACAACAAAATGTGAGGTTAGCTTAATATTTTAATGAATAAAAATTTGTAAAGAAATGTTTTATCTAAAAATACGGAGATAAAACACGTCGTATTTGACTGGCACATATGGCTATAATTAACTCGGATGATTATTCTCTCGCCTTCAGCTCGTGCATAAACTTTCATCCTCTTTTGAATTATAGCCTACACTGTGCTCGTCGAATAATATGCTATTATTTATTGATGGTGTGTTGTTTTAGTCACACATCGACACATCGTCAATTGTCAGTAGCGACAGTAAAACATGTTGACAATTGACGATTTTATTTGTTTGTTTGTGTAACCGGAATATCACCGGAACAAATGCCGGTAAAAGTACTCAATCGTGTAACCGAATATGACATGTTTATATTATTTCGACAATAACCACATCACTCTTTTAAAATAAAACTCTGAAGCCTTGTTCTTCTGAATCCTGAAAAAGAAGAAATTCACTCTTTTGAAGTTTGCAATGAATTAGAAACTGTTCTTTTCCAAGACTCGTTCGAAGATTCAATTTAGCAACGCTGCTATTTGACAAGCAATTCTCACCCACCAGGAATATTTCTACACATAGTTATTAAGAGTATCAACTTTGTGTAGCTCAACGGCGCGTTTGTCCTATAGTAACGCAAGGAAACATTCGCTTAAAATACGTAAAATCAGTCTAGCAATTCTTAAAATCGTCGTTGTTCGGAAAAAACCTCCTATGTGACATCTTATGCCAAAATCGACTATGTATAAAAATATTAATGATAGTATGCTCTGCTCTATCGCTTGGTAAATACTCCTATGTACTTTTCTGAATCGTAAGATTTTAAAATATATATTTTAAAATCTTCTATGTGTTTTTTTTTTAAACAGTACAAAGCTTCGAAAACATAGTTTGTTTTTTTGTCTACTGCCAAACTTCTATGTTTCACATAGAAGGTTTTTTCCGAAAAACGACGAAATGCTCCCGAAATTTGACAGATTGACAGCAAAATTTCAAAAAATTATTTACAGTAAAAGAATTGATCCAGGTTTATGCCGGGTTACATTTTCTAATAAATCTTGTAATCATAAAATAAAGCATGTAAATAATTGCTAAAAACACACTTTTCAAAGAATTACCTGTCGCCTCATATTCTATAAGAGAGGTAGGTATTGTAATGGATCAAAATTTTCGAGTATGAGTTTTTGGTGGATAAGCACGTTTCAGGGTCTCTAGAATACGAATTTACTATTTTGACGATGATGTCTGTGTGTGCGTATGGACATATGGACTGACGATTTTTCGTCCACGGTAACTTAAAAAGTATCAAACCGTTTATAACCAAATTTCATATTTAAGGTTTTAATAAGGATCTTAACACCGGATAAGATTTTGGTAGAAATCCGCAAGCCGGAAGTAGTACTTTTTGAAACTTGTTATAGTTTTCCTTAAATATATTGGTACATTATTAATTTTTGACAATTTTTGTAATTAAAAATAAAAGATACTATTATCTATGGGTACAGTTAATTTTAAATACAATTTGCTGAATCTAGTAGTATTTAACAATAAAATAAAGTGCAACTAATATTCTACTTTTTTGAAATTCCAGTATCTTGTTGTCCATGATATGAAATTTGTTTCAACACAAAATTTGAATTATTATTACAGAGACATATTGACATCTTTTGCTTGCATCTTGGTTTACATATTACATGAACATGAAACTATTAAAATGTAAGTAAAACTATTTATTAGATTAGTAGAATAAGCAGAATTAGGCGAGAGGTCGTGTGCTGGCCACATCAGATTTTTTTTACATGTATTCCAAATATATTTTCAGAATTCTAACTGGGCATAAACCTAGATTAATTCTTTCACAAACATCTAGTATCTGTTTTTCCTTCAGATTGTTAATATGCAATGAGTAAAGCAGAAACTGCTACACCTCTAAACACGCAATATTATGTTACGGAGACAGGACCCTTAAAACAGCAGTTTGACAAAAAAAACACCTGACGCAAGTTTTAGTTTCAAATAAACAACAATGAATTAACAAATTATGTTAATGCAACAATTTAATTAAGTTAATTAAAACTCGTCGTCTTTAATAATTTTCCGCACACGAAGTGCACTTTTGTGTGCAGAAAATGTAAAAATTTGCTCATATAAAACCACCGCCTGGTGTATAAACCCACACAGAATTGTATTGTGGAACGTCACGCTTGGCCAAGTACAATAGAAATCAAAATCAAGCAGTTACGCTAGCATTACGGCAGTTACGTTGAACGTTACGTTGTTATTCATACAGCGTTATCGAAATTTGACTCGAATGTGGATGTTTTAGTTCTGCCCCGTCAATTGTTTCAGATATCATGGCACATGTTACTATCGCATTCAGCCAGCTATGATACAGATATCGAATAATCGAATTGATTTTGATTTGAATTCGCTGTGTGGTATAAATATCTTAGTAGCAGATAACGCGACAGGATCCTGGGTGCTTCAATGAGAGACAAGAAATTCTACAAATATTTAATAGCTACGTAGTTTTTTACGGGAGCTAGTATAAAAAGATACAAATGTCGAACATCTAAATCAATTAGTTATTCATTCAATCGGCCAGCAATCTGACTCAAATATTAACGTCTTATTGACATTTTTCTTTTCTTTTTATTTATTGTACGTTTCCAGCTCTTAACAGTCACTGTTTTAGACTTTGTTTTTGGTTTTTTGTCTTAGTTTTACTCAAACCATTTCCAGCTCTTAACATAAGCATATTTTTAGTTTTTGTAAATTAAATGTTTGTTCACTGATAGTACAATTTTATAAAAAAGATTTGAGGTGTTTTTAATAATTTTATAATAATGACTACAAATACTAATTACTACTATAATTATGATATAATTTAAATTATTTGTAAAAATGCAAAATACTGTATGAAAATTGTGATTGGTGTACAAACAAGAATTTATTAAATACAAAAATTTAAATTGCAACATTATTTTATAATTAATTAATTACATATATTAGGATTGCTGTAGTATCTACTTATAAAAACAAAGAAAAATAATATTAAAAATTATAAATTCAATTTGACATTTTGTGGTTATTTCAGTGTTTATTTAATACCAGCAATTCTTTTTTTTTTACAAATGCACGAATAACTTTCCTTGTTCTATATGGTCTATATTTTTCAGGGATTCACCAAGCCAAGTAGCTTGGCTTGAAAATGAAAAGCTTGGCTTGGCTTGTTTTTTCAAGCCTTTTAAAATTTACTACTTGGCTTGGGCTTGGATTTGAAAAGAAAAAGCTTGGCTTGATTTAAAGCTTTTCCAAGCTACTTGTTATAATTTCAAGCTATTTGAAGCTTGATTGGTACATTTTTGCGCATGCGTGTTGCGTCTTTCGTTCCTTACTCACTGTAGCACTACTTGCCATATTTTTCCCGAGCAGCTTTACAATAACAAAATTAAGAAACCGTCTCATTGATGAATCCGTTAGATCATTAATGTGTCTTAATTCATGGATGTGAATATAATTATTATATTTAACTAAGTATATAAAAAACTTTATTTTAATTCTTTTATTTATATAATATGGAATATACAGGGTGTCTATTTAACTCGGGCCACTATTGTTAATTCCTAAACTAGAACAGATACGACTTCGGTTAAATTAGACAAAAGTTACCTTATCAGAAGGCCATTCCAGTGATGTTTTTGTTTATCCAAAAATATGCACAGGTAACTAGATAGAGCAAAAACTTTTATTTTTTTAAATGGCAATCACAGTTAGCTATGGCATCATTAAAAGGAGTATTTGTTTCTCTTTTCAACTGTATGTAAATTTTCATCATTTATTTTTTAAATAAATGTTTTATTTACACAAAACATAATATAGGTACTTAATTCTAATGGCACTTATTAAAGTAGGCTTTGATAAAAACAATTTAAAACGATTTATATTGTATTAAACATTTTTCTCGTATTGCTGTCAGTTTTTATATTGTTAAAAGTAGTTTTTAGTACTGTTGTCATATTAAATTGTTTTTATCAAGGCCTACTTTAATAAGTGCCATTAGAATTAAGAGTATTTGGTTCTGTGTAAATAAAACATTAATTTAAAAAATAAATGATGAAAATTACATACAGTTGCAAAGAGAAAAAAATACTCCTTTTAATGATGCCATAGCTAACTGTGATTGCCATTTAAAAAAATAAAAGTTTTTGCTCTATCTAGTTACCTGTGCATATTTTTGGATAAACAAAAACATCACTGGAATGGCCTTCTGATAAGGTAACTTTTGTCTAATTTAACCGAAGTCGTATCTGTTCTAGTTTAGGAATTACCAATAGTGGCCCGAGTTAAATAGACACCCTGTATATTATTTTATTTTTTCTATGTAATTATAATTTAACACCCGGTATATAGGTTCCTTTAGCTATTTTATATAAAAAATACCAAACATGAATGTATAATGTAGCTTTACATTTCAAACAGCTTGATTTTACCAAGCATCTTGAAATTAAAAGCTTGGCTTGGCTTGAAATGTCAAGCTTTAAAAAAATTAATGCTTGACTTGGTGTTATAAAAGCTTGGCTTGAAATTTTTAAAGCTTGGCTTAAAATTCAAGTCAAGCCAAGCCAAGCTTTCTGTGCATCTCTGATATTTTTATAGAATAACAGACTGGCAAATATTAAGTGTTCCATTAAATACGTTTAAAATTAATTATGTTGAAGTTGTTCTGTGGTAGATATCTGACAAAAAGTCTATTACAGTTTTATAACAACTGAAAGTCTATTTCAGTTCTCGTCGAATGTACTCGTGTAATTGTGCCGCGCTTTTTTGACAAGTTCTGTCTCGCGTGACAAACTCCTCTTCATGTGTCCCCTGCTGTTCTCAACTGATTCCTTCATTACTTTGTCTATTGCAGTTGTTTTCTGTATTTCTCGCGCTCTCTTTTGTTTCGATTTCCTGCAATTCCATTTTATACGCGAGGCTGAGAATTTTCAACAACGGAAATATCTCCCATTTGAAAGCTTTTCCAATTTACAATAATCGAAAAAGAAAACGCTGAAATTGAAATTATTTTTACGCGAGGTATTTGGAATTGTAATTAATTCATTTATATGCTTCGCAAACCGTGGCGATATTAATTTCAAATATTTAAACATAATTTAATGTCGCAGTTTCAATAATATTTTATTGCCAGAATTAATATTTATTATGCCAATAATTATTATAAATTTATTACCGAAAAATTGACAATACATATTTATTACACAAACATTATGTAGGTTACTGAACGGCAAAATTCAATCATTAATAAAGAATTGTTATTTTATTAAATTGTTAGTTCATCACTTATAAAATAATGGCGGCAATTAAATTAAACCTATTTTTGCTGATAACCATTCAACAGGATTTACTCCCAATTAAAGAATGGTAGATGTTATTATAGTGGAATCCAGCCACATCGACCTATTCGGCTTGGTGCAGTCAGAATCTCAATCCGTGCGACGACTTTTGAAGTTCAAACCAGCAACATAACGCTATTGTTTTTTTTATTTAGAACAGTTTACAAGAACTGTGCAAAAAAAATTGTTTGCACAGTTTATAAGTAACGGAGTAAACTGTACATCGCTTTCACAGTCATTTGTATTGCTTATATTTTCTTTAAAAAATTAATAATCCTCATATTAATAACAGTCAGTTTGACATACAGAGATAGGAAATGTTTCGATATTTTTGTTTTTCTTCAGAATTAATTTTAATAAAGCAATATCTTTACATATTGCAAAAAATAGTGTATGAAACTTGTTCGTAAAGTGTAATTTTTACACTGTTACTCTTGAACTCTCGCTTCGCTCGTATTCTATTCTTGACCAACATGTGTAAAAAGACTAACTTTACGAACATGTATCATAAACTACTACCTGTCTTTTTACCTTCCGCTTACATGTAAAGGAAGGTATTGGAATCATGCAAAAAATCGGGTTGTGAGTTTTAAGTGGATGAGCACGAATTAGGGTCCTTACAACTCAGTTTTGATAGTTTCTCGATGATGTCTGTATGTATGTGTGTGTGTGTGTGTGTGTGGTCCGGGCCGATGCCGGATGTCGCATAACTCAAATACGAATTACCCAAAAATTTTGATATTTGGTATTTTGCAATTGTATACGAATAGGAAGAGCTCATTAGATTTTGGTACAAATATCTTCACCGGAAGTGATATTTTTTGAAGATTGAAAAAGAAAATTGTCAAAAATTTATATAAATTTGGATAAATATAGTATTTATTTGTAATAAGAATAAGAAGCAAAGTTATTTGCAACTCACGTTATAAAAAAATTGTCTTTATCTGGTAGCATTAAAAAACTGCAGTAAAATTTAAAAAATAAATTTATCAGATAAAACGTTGAAATCTTGTAATCCATGTTCGGTTGACTTTTGTTTCTGCGTAAAAAATATTGACAGGTGAGACGGGTGACAAGTTGACATACTAGCGCCATATAAGTCATAAATGAGATATTAAATTTAGTAATTGAATGCAGGATGGCTTCAACACAGAAGAGTTTTCGTGTGAATGAATCTTTTGATTCAGGTGATACTAATTTCTGTGTTTGAATATTTTTGATTTGTATTTGTATATTTTAAATGGGCACCGGTTTGTACGTACATTTCTGTTTAAAGTGTAGATATGGTGGAAGGTTGTGTGATGGCCACGTCAGATTTTTAGTATATAAAATGAAAATGTGTTTCTTTTTCTTCTTTTATAATTATTATTCTGTAACAGTATTTGTGTAAATTTAACAGAATGAATAATGTGTAATAATAAGAATGAATTAATGATCACGATCAATAATTCTTGAAAATAAGTTAGCTACAATTAAGTTCGCCTTTTATCTTGTTAGTCTCTCATTTGAAAACTTTGAAGAATTGAAAAATTACGGCAGATTATTTCTGTGATGTCTCGAGGGTGGAATTAAACATGACGTTGATGAAGAAGTTATAAAGCGAAAATAAAACGTAGCCAGGGGATGTAAACAGTAATTCTTTTCATTAGAATGACTTTGCATGCTCGGTTATCATCTATGAATATTAGATAGTTTCTATTTGGCTCCACAAAGGATGTACCCTAAGTGTAATTGAATTTCCCGCGGCAAACATTAACAACAATTTCAATTTGGCGGTTGTGTGCGCGCCTTTATGAGCTGTGTGTGTTTTAGGCAGATGTGCAATTAATTCATGTTTCATTCTGCTAATGTATTGTTTTAGTTCTATCCAATTCTACGTAATGAATGAGAGCTATTTATTTCCTTTGTCTTACTAACGTCTAATGTTCCCACTTCCTGCAAGATGCACTGCATGTTAGAGGGAGCTGTAGCTATCTCTAATTCATTACGAATTGCTGTCAAGAGTTTAAATAGTTTCAAATAAAACACAAGCAATATTACACTCATATTCTTTCATGACTAATCAGGTTCAAATGCAATCCGGAAAATATTCCAGTTTAACAACACTAAAATCTCCCTTGTTTTGTACTCTCCACAAACAAACGATGAGTATCTTTGAATTAGAGATAGCCGTGGGAGTGAATTTTGATTCACGCTCACGCCCATTCACGAAATTGAAAATATTTTTCACGACCATTCACGAACGTTATTTTTTTAAATCTTCACGTTCACGCCCACTCACGATTTAGAATTTTTTTTTCACGTCCATCGGGTCACGGTTTTTAATTTTTTTTTCACTCCCATTGGGTCACGGTTTTCAATATTTTCCCACGCCCATTGAGTCACGGATTTCAATATATTTTTCACGCCCATTGGGTCACGGTTATATTTCCAATTTAGTACTACAATGTAGCAAATAAAATGTTTTTTATGTGACGGAGATTTGGTGGGTTTTGTGTGTCATATCTATAATTTCTTTAAATGTGATTTTATAACATGTTGTGACAGATATTTGTCTTTGAATTTGGTTTGTGTGTGGCCACTCAGTTCCTAAATTAAAAATTTTGTTCACTTTCACAGTGGGTCACGCCGTGACTCACCGGGACCCATTAAATTTCACGCCCAGCACCCATCTTTATATTTTGCTCACGCCCATTCACTCCCGGCACAAAAAACAACGTTCACGTTCACGTCGCAAATTAGAAAATTTGTTCACGTTCCCGGTGGGTCACGCCGTGACCCATTAAATTTCACGCCCAGCGCCCATCTCTACTTTGAATGACGGCTGGTGAAATTATTTACGATGACTCACAAAATGTGAGGGTGCCATGCCCTATTTGAGTCAAAATCTTGGGAAACTAATTTTTTATGTTGGTATAAAATTATTTTGTGTTGGTATTATTTATGTCAGCTTTTTGGTATTAATTTGTCAAAAAATGGTCAATTTCGCAACTGCCTTGTAGCAGTCGCCAAGCCTGAAGCGACTAGTCGCGAGCTATGATGTCATATACGAACTTTTTGACTATACCACAGATGGCATAAGTATACAATCGCTAACTATCATAAAGTCGCTTATTACAGTTGCCAATGAATTAGTATAGATCTCCTGTATGTATCTTTTGTCTACCTAAAATCACAGTATTTTTCAGTACATTTGGTTTTATGAAGAAATTGTTAAGAAACGCTTTTTAAATACTGCCAATAAATAAATGCATGAATAAATGACAAATTATGGCAAATAAAAATAAAACAAATAAAAAAAATAAGATACTACGTTTTTATTCTTCGTCAACATCATGACATTTGCAACTTGAAATGATTTATATCTAGCTTTACTCTTTGTTGCCTATGAAAAAGTAGAAAATCCTGAGGATATTATGACAATATTTACAATGCTCTGGAGCGTAGTATAATCGATTTAAAATGGCGTCCATGTTTTGGGGTGGCAAGCGGTCAGTAATTAGGGTCTGCAAAGTTTCAGGCCCACATCACAGGACAGAAGGGACACAAACAAGAAAATCACTACATGCTTGACAGAATGCACGCCAAATACACGAACTCTTTAACATATTCTGTTCAACAAAACCTTGTTCTTATACATCCACCAAATTTTAAACCATAGATAAATTCAGAGGGGTGTTCACTCGGTTTTCAAGAACCACATAGCTTATGTCCATGCTAGGTATGTTATAAAGAAGAACATGTCCATTTCTAATAGAATCGATCACACGTCAGTGGTTAGCTCAGCTTAGCCTAGCATGCTAGCGGTCCCCAGTTCGATTCCCAGCGTAACCGACAATAATACTACTGACTCCGAGTGATTGGAATCCACTATAATAACATCTACCATTCTGTAATTGGGAGTTAATCCTGTAGAATGGTTACCATCAAAAATTAAATTAAATTAAAAGTCCTTTGTCAGTACAGCACAGGCATAAACATGTGCAATGTTTTCATTTTTTTTATTTTCAGAGTAATCATGGGTAACCATTCAACAGGATTAATAACATAGATGTTATTATAGTGGAATCCAACCACTTGGACTCAGTGGTATTATTGTCGGTTACTGGGATCGAACTGGGGCTACTATCGTGCTAGGCGGATACTCTACCCTTGAGTATTGCTTATTGGTCAAATTAATTTGCTAAAGCCCGTTTTACATTACACTAAATCTTGAAGAAGATATTGTTTAATTTTTGAAACAATCTAAATTGTGTAGTAGTATCATACAGCAAATTGTGTGAAATATTGCATTGCTTCGTAAATTGTCTGAAAAAATAGATAAGCCCAAGCGCAGCTGTCAAATTATTATTATTATATGCGAACTGCGCAGAATCACAAACTAAATAAAATTGTCTCAGTATAAAACAGAGTTCATTAAAAACAAAGCAATTTATTGCTCAAGATATTGTTCAATTTGTAGCTCAATTTCTTGTTCAATATTTAGCGTATAGTGTAAAAGAAGAAAACAAGTTTTGAACAATCGTACAAAATGTTATATACAAAAGAAAATAGCAAGCATTAGATTGAGAACATTATCGTTTACGGTTGGTAAACTGTACTTATCGGGTTTTATTTCAAATGATCCAGTGTGATTTTGTATCGAAAGTACTAGATAAATCTTTTAAAGATGCTTAGGATGAAATTTCTTCCCCAGTATTTGGTTTCGGCAACATAATCCGGTGGATTCATTGTTTAAAGAATCAAAAATAGATCGGTGTACAGGGGATGGTCTGTCGTCTCCTCTGGCTCTAAATCAAATCCGCTTTCTCTGCGGCGAGAAACGGAAAAATTCCTCCCCCCAAGTCCTATAAATATTTCACTTTTCATGCGAAATATCGCGTTCAGTTTCCAAGTTAGCGCGTCTTTGACAAAATTGTGCTATAAATTCTGATAAGTGCATATTAAGAAGCGACAAAACCGTTCACGACCCACAGAATCATCATTCAGGAATTAATACCCCACGGTGACACCAAAAAAGGAAATATTCCGACTTAGTTTATCACCTAATATCGTAGCTTCTTGTTCGAGGACCACTCCCACAAGATTTCAAACAAAATTTGAAGAAATATTTGTATTAATCTGGTAGAGTTACTACTGGACAAAATTTAGAACTTCATTTCATCACTCTTGCAGATTAAATCTTTTAAGCCCTTTGATGATTCTTTATCCCACTTGACAAAATAAAATCCCCAGAACATTTCAAGAATGTGAACATCACACTTGGTACTTACTATATTTGTCCATTAACGTAAAATTTGAAGAAATATTTTTATTAGAACATCTGGTAGAGTTACTACTGGATAAAATTTGGAACTAAATTTCGTCACTCTTGCAGATTAAATCTTTAAATCCCCAGAACATTTTAAAAATGTGAACATCACGCTTGTTCCTTGCTATATTTGCCTATTAACATCCTATTAATATTAACGATTGCTAATGTCCGCCCTTAGTAACATAATCTATGTAACTTCCTAATGTTAGTAATTTGGTAATAATTTCCCAATTATGTGTCCCATGTAATTCGCTGAGATGTTTGTATTGAGTATGTAATTTTTGATCTTACTTAAAGTACAAGAATAAGACATTTTTAAATATCCCATATACGATTGGGCAAGTATCGAAACCAAAATACTTAAATATAAGTACCAGTACTATCTATGGTCAGTACTTGTTACCAAGTACATTTTCAAGTAAAGGTTTTCACAGTACTTAAGTAAAGTATAAGTTTTTTGTCAATAGTAATTAAAAATAATTATTTTTCAAGTACCAATATTTTTTAAATTTCCTTTTTACTTCCTTGTACGAAGTAAGGAAGTATTGTAATCGCGAAAAATTTCGGTTCTCAGATTTTGACGGAAATATCCGTTTTGACCTTTTCTGAATCCATTATGACTAGTTTCGACGTGACGTCTGTACGTACGTACGTATGTACGTACGTACGTACGTACGTACGTACGTACGTACGTACGGACGTATGTGTGTCGCATAACTCAAATACGGTTAGACGTAGAAAGTTGAAATTTTGTATTTAGGACTGTTATAGCATCTAGTTGTGCACCTCCTATTTTTGGTTTCAGTCTACAAACCGGAAGTAGTATTTTTTAAAAATATTTCGATAAATATTTAATTTTAGACAATTTTTTTTATTTTAAATGAAAGATTATGTGATTATTACCTACAATCGGTATTTTATAAATATTTTTGTATCTGCTATCATTTAAAAATAATTAAAGTATATATTTATAATTTATAGTATTTCGGTATCTTGTAGTCCATGATCGATTAACATTTGTTACTACGTAAAATTTAAATGATTATGACATGACAGTGACAATAGTAAAATATGCTTTATATCTTCTTCTGCAGTTTAAATCAAATGACTAAAATATATTTGTGAGTATTAGTATAATAAGTTAAAAGAATTTTTAATATTATTTTACATTTTAGTTATTAAGAAAAGTATGAACACACAAGGCGTACAAGGAAGTCATGTGGTGTCCACGTCAGATTTTTTTATTGAGGAATATTAATTCACAGAAAGAATGTCGTACCTATTATTCTGTTGCGTTGGTTGCATAAAAATTACTTAAACTTTAAAAAATAATTATGTAGGTACTTTTACATGATTTCATTATTATTGAAATGCTTTAGTATGTAAAATGTACCTACTTCAGTATTATTTACGATTATGAAATGAAAATAAGATTCTGAATCTTGGAAAAAATAATTCTAATGCGAATTACCTGTTAAATTGCGGTGCCGCTAAATTTAATCTTCAATGAGTCTTGGAAAAGAAGAATTTATAATTTATTGATTGCTTCAAAACTGCGAATATATTTTTTTCCAAGATTCAGAATCTTGAAAGAATATTCAAAGAATCCTCGTGTGAACAGAGCCTTAAGTACAAATTTTTATCTTAGTACTTAAAATTTTAAAGTAATGAGTACCAAAAAAATATTTATACTTAAATACAAGTAGTAAGTCCTACTTGTTAGTAAAAATTGGTACTTAAGTACCTAAATACTGAAGTAATGCCCAGCTCTGCAAGTGGGTAACAGCGCTGGTGACTTTATAAGAATAGTGAAAGTGTAATATGTTGTTAATATATTCCGCAATCTGTCGGCCTCTCCATCACATTAACCCTTGTCTTTCTGCGGCAGATTTTTAATTTAATTCGGTAAAATGAACCGACATCAAGTAATAATTCCACAACGTGTTTGATACAAAACTTGGCAACTGTGAGTGCGATGTGCCGACTCTGAATGTGTAATGTTTTATGCATGAAGTCCTTATGAGGGTAATCCGACGCACTACATACACACACGCACAGCCAACGCAGAAATGCAAATATTAAAGCGATCATGGAGGGAAGGTGCCCTAACAGATTACAAAGTGTTACACGGAGATATTAAACTAATCACGAAGGGAAAATATTGTCAGAACTTTTAACTGCTAAATGATAGTCTCCCAAGTTAAGAAGGATCACCGGTTTGTGCTCACTGTAATTGGTTATTCATATTTCAAATTAATAGGATGCAAAATGTCTTTTTAGTGTCCGGCAGAATTTTGGCCGAGGCACATTTCGCAATATTGAACAAGAAATTGCGCAATAAATTGAACAATATCTTGAGCAACAAATTGCTTTGTTTTTAATGAACTCTGTTTTATACTGAGACAATTTTATATACCTACCTACAATATTTAGTTTGTGATTCTGCGTAATTTGCATATAATAATAATTTGACAGCCGCGCTTATCTATTTTTTCAGGCAATTTACGAAGCAATGCAATATTTCACACAATTTTTTGTATTATACTACACAATATGGATTGTTTCAAAAATTGAACAATATCTTGTTCATAATTTAGTATAATGTAAAACGGGCTTTATACACAATAGTTTCTGTGTAACTGCAATGCATATAATTAAAAACACACATTTTATTTTTCGTAACAACTGTTAAAAATATCTGATATTGACATGCACAAATCAATAAATTTATTTCGCAGCCGTTACTAATAACAATTATTGATTAAAATATTTGGTATGAATGTACATTTTATTGTATTTAATATGAAACTATCGCAACTATCAACAAATCCACGGTTAAAGAATAATTAGGTTTACTGACTGAAGTCGTAATTAGTTCATAGGTGTTTCTAGGGTTTCTAGGTGTCTCTGCTAGTCACAATCGATACAAATTCATTCTGTCACTTTCTGTCACTGAAATAGTGTTTTTGAAATTTGATAATTTGTGCGTTATATAGTGATATAGAAATATATGTAAAATATAAAGAACACGTAAGCTCATTAGCCCATTAAAAAGTAACAGGTAAATATTGGTGTGAAATAATGAAAAGTGTTTTAGAAAAACTGCCAATGTAAATATAGGTTATTTTAATTTTAAGATACATGAGTAATAATCGACATATTTTATAAACTGAACAATGAAGATGAATAGATGCACTACGAGACTGGGTTCACATACTATTGTGAAATTATTTATTTATAACGACGCAGAAAATTGATGATTTTCAAACACGGTTTGTCATAATATTTTCGATCTAAAGGTAAATTATGGAACATATCCGCTTAGATATATCTAAATTACAATAAATTTAGTTACTATTTATAGCATTAAAGTGCGTTTTTACATTTAAATAAGTGTCAATATAATATCTCTGATACATCCAGAGATATCTAGATGCATTACACATTCTAACCACTAGAAAAAAGCATGTTGGCAAGCCTATTTATTCTTTAACCGTGTAAGAATCTTAGAAAAATCTATGTAACTTATGAAATTAAATTAAATTTCTATACCTGTGCCCCAGAATTTTTTTTACAAACCATTGATTAAAATATTTGATATGAGTGTACATTTTATTGCACTTAATATAAAACCATCGCAGCAATTGTTTTTCAAGAAATTTATTAATAGGTACATCGTTGTAAAATATGGGATAGAAGACTTCAAAACCAAAGTTGCAAAATGACTTATTGTATAACATGCTTTTTTGTTTAGAATTTTATAGCAAGCGATGCGCCTTTAAATGTACCTATCTGCAGAATCAAAATACTCGTACATTTATGTTACATGGTGAGATACATTTGAGTAGTTTTAATGTTAGAAATTTTACTACTAATTTTACAGTACGGATATACTACCAGTGATCCCTCTTAAGGTAAATTTAAATTTTCTAGCAGATTTGGTGCATATATTCATTGGAAATGTGTAATGTATAAATTAATATATTAAAATATAAAACGTCAAGCTGCATTTACATATACACGGTCCATTTATGTTGATGACCAGAGCGTAGTACAATTGAAAATTAAAACGTATATTTAATCGAAAATTTAATTGAAAACATATCATTTCACTTCATTATGTAAATACACCATCAGTTATCCATACAACAAAATCCAGCTTGGAAATGAATAAATGGAAGAGACAAAAAGAGTTTAAATTTTCACTTTTCAGTAAATAACAGTAACAAATTCAAAGGCCTAAAACTTTCCGGCACATAATCTGGCGATAATTTCTTTAATTTGAAAAATTGTTTAACTGCAGAAGTTCGTATTAATTATAGAACATTTTTAATTTTGCGGTTTCCGCCAAGTTGTTAAATACTTTTTTTATGAAAGAGTGAAACTAGGGCGGAAGAAGAGACCATTTAACCCTACAAGAAGGAGCAGAAGAAGAGGCTGAGGTCTGTGGAAGGACACGGCGCGCAATTAGCTAAGTGCCGTCAGGATTTCTTTATTGGAGAAGTTTTTTACGTTTTAATCTCGAGTTTCTAAACACGGAGACATAAAAATCGCCCATAGTATTTACGAGGTACTTACAATGCAGTTTCTTACACGGTTTCTTGCCGATTTTACACAGCACAAAAGACGCTTTTCAATATTGTTAATCAGATTTTACTGCGCATTTTCATTATTACAAATTTATACGTACAGTCTTACAGTCTGATTCTGCTCTCGAAGAAAATAACATAAATTTTACATTTCACTAATCTCAGAACAATACTTAATTCTCAAAAAAGAGCTATTTGTCTAAAAATATACATTCTTTCATATGTATTTGTTTTCAATTGAGTATACTATTACACTTATTGTACTTATTATAAAATTATTATTAACGTAAGTAGCTTTTTGACCAGAAAATCTTGTGTTATTGTAAATTTCATGCAAATGAATATTTTTTTACGTAATTAAAGTATGCAAATATAAAAAATAGTGCATGTAACTCGTGTATAATGGCTGTAAATACATTCGTATGAATAGGTATTATAATACCTAAACTCGTTGCATAATATTATTATTATTTGCTTTTTAAAAATATTTTAATATTTATTAATTATTGTTCACTGTAAACTTTCATTTCACCAATAACTGATAAATGATTTTGTTTTGTTGGGTTTTAATTTATAAGTATATCGGGGTTAGCAATCATGTTGATTGTAATAATAAATAATGATATAGGAATGCAAGTAGGTATGCTAAAGAAGTTATGATCGTGTTTGTTAGTTCGATTACGTTAGTCTGGGATTACGTGCTAGGTGTGAGTCGGATATCGGCAGTCTTGAATATGCTCTGATACGAATAGAATGTGCCCGGGAATTGCCATCTTCCCTTATCGTCTCAGTTTGTAGATCACGTTGAACTGGTCCATGACAGGAGTGGTGAATGTGTGATTTATTTGTTGATTCGATTAGTTAACTATTCCAATAATTGCGCCTTTTAGTAGTTTTATTGTTCACGTAACTGATCATCTGTAGTCCGCTCCGCTCGTACTCCGACAAGTATTATAATACATATTTACTCTTAATTTTATTTGAAGTATAGAATCTCTATGCATTTTTTATTTATTTACAATGATCTTGGATATTTTAATGAGTGGTGAATGTGTGATTTATTTGGTGATTCGATTAGTTAACTATTCCAATAATTGCGCCTTTTAGTAGTTTTATTGTTCACGTAACTGATCATCTATAGTCCACTCCGCTCGTACTCCGACAAGTTACTTATTTACTCTTAATTTTATTTGAAGTATAGAATCTTTATGCATTTTTTATTTATTTACAATGATCTTGGATATTTTAATGATAGAATCGCTACAAAAAATATAGAAAATTCCGTGTGTATCTTCTCCGTCAAAGGTTCCCGAATGTGAAAAATACTCGTCGTCTCCATATGTGAATGCAGGGCGCGTTCCTGATGTTTTATCACTTTGAAACTTCCTCTGTGCGGTGTGAGAGGGAACAAACATACGTACGCACACTTCACTTCTTCACAAGCCTTTGTTCTTCACATGCAGGAGAAGAGTGCCGAGGACTGTATTATTAAATGCACCAGAAAGCTTAGAAATAACGTAAAGGAAAATCAAAACTGGTATGTTAGAATCATCTGGGCTGCACTGCACTGCTGATGGAAAAGAAAGTTCTTCTACTACGGAAAATTGTACCTTTCGATTCTATAAAATTCAAGAATATGTTACTAATTTTGCGTGGATAATCACATTGTGTACCTAATTATTTTTTATGGATTTCGGAACTGGTTACATGATTTGATAGTCAAGTTATTTTTGACAAAACAGGTTCTATTCTAATCAGGTATTCTTATTTAAATGTACAAATAATATCTTCTGTGGTGTACTACAACCATGAGTACCCGTTAATTGACGAGTACCTACAGAATGTTCCACAACTTAGGACAAAAAATTAAAGGGTATATACTGTACGACGTGCTGCTCATGTTTAAATTCGCAAAACATTTGCTTCGTGTTTCAAGCAAACATTTTTTTGCCATTGGTAGTTATTTTTAATATTTTTTTTAAATCTTCTACAATGAAAGTAATTGTTTTTATACATAATAACTTATACTAATAAATGTCTAATAGACAAAATTTAATTATTTTGAATGAAACAATAATTACTCTTCCCAGTGGCAGTGGCAACGAAAATTGGCTGGGCAATATGGAAATTAATTTTGCGATTTAAAAAAAAATTCTTTCTGTTTCGTAATCTACACATGTCATACAACTTACCCTTAAATTTAGGACATTAACTTCAAAACCACCCAATGGCATATAGTGCCAAGGAGCAAAAAGAACATTAAAATTTATATTTTGTAAGGAGTTCATTTTTAGTACCACTGGATGGATATCTGAGTGAAAATAAATAAATTTTAATTAATTGTGCAATGGCAAAATTACTTGAACAGTTACAAATTAAGTAAATTCTTACAGTTCTGGGGTCCTAGTTTAGAAGCCATTAAATATATGCACGAAGTTGTAAATCACCCTGTATAACTATACCAATTAAGGGGCTTTTATCACAGTAAAAAAGTATTTAACAAATTACTCCCAACCTATTAATCCTATAAATCTAAAAAAAATACCATATAAAGATAAAGGCAGTAAAAATCTAGCTACGTTGTCGATTTTTTTAAATTGTTATTATTATTATTTATAAACAATTAAATAACAATAATTCTGAGAAAAACTCTTCGTAAGTTTGATTGCATTGTAAATTTAAATGTTTATATCACATTATTATATAAAATTTTCAAATAGTAGTCGAGTAATTTGTTAAATAAATTTAAAAATTGTATGCGCGCTAGCCAATCAAATTGAGTATTTTCTAAACAAAAATGAAGCGAAACATAGCAATTAGATAAATAGAGACAACATGTGCTCATAAAACATAGGCTGTCAGCGCGGATACCTGAAATAACGAGGATTTGTGATCTAGCAGCGCTGAGCGATAAAACCCCCTTAAGTATTTATATAGTACCTATGTAATAATGGGATTCTGTCAAATTAACTACTCTACTAGTTAAAGAATAATTTATTTTTTATCTAAGTAACTAATAACTATTATAGAAACTTTTTTATCAAGATTTTACGACTTTTTATTCAGTAGTCATATAAAATCTCATAAGACTGTCTTCCATTTATCCTTGTTTATTTAACTTGAATCTCTTTTATTTTGGAAAAATACATCATTCAAATGTGGAACAATAAACAATCTTATACACAAAAATATTTACCCGCAACAAATATAACGAATTTCTTCCTCTCAGATACAAAAATAGAACAAAAATAAAGCAGTATAAAATCAATGACGTATTTACTTAACTCTATCAACAAGAAGAAGAAGGAGTCTTGTGCGGTTGTCCGCATGGATACAAGACTTCTGCGGTGTTTACCGAACGCTGGAGGACGCATATCATGTATCGCGATCACGACAATAAAAGCTGAGAGCTTTGTCGGCAACGGAGAATTTAAATACGGACCTTCCGACATACCAGAGTGTTTGTTTAGTCAAATAATACTTCACCCAGCAGCGCAATCACAAAATAATTACGTATTAAACACCATATTTTAATTATTTAACATTTCTTGCAATAAAATTGTCTTACGTCAATTAGCTTTGGAACAACTGCGAAGAGATGGCGCCGGTAAATGTAAAATTAGAAATGTATCTGTTTTATGTATATCAAACTCTATTGAACAATAAATTGTGTAAACTAGCGTTTTCGGGGCCTTTCTTTTTTATAACAAAGCACCTTTTTTAATAACCTACTAAAACTAAATGTAATTCTAGTTTCATGATTCGTTATCAATATAATCTCCTTTTTCTAAAATACTTATTGATTATTGAATAAATCTTTGTTAAGCCTTATTCAAATAAACGTTTCTTTTTAAGGTTTACATTTATGTACAGTGCTTGAAAGTGTGAAATGTGAATGCTCGTATTTAGTTGTATGAATTTAAACCTAAACGTAAACAAAATTGTAAACCATAAAACTAAATGCTTATGTGAATGAGGCTTTAATAAATTAAAAAGTGTACCAGCTTTAATTTTTAACGAGAATTTAACGACAGAAATTCCTCATGAGGGTTGAATAACATTATAGTTTTTTCGTCTAGATTCAAATTTTTTAGTTCAATTTTCACCCGAGATTCGTTCGAGTTTCATATTCAATAGGAAATCTTCGATTTTTTTCGAGCTAAAACTTTTTAAAGTTGGTCCAACTGACTGCACACTGAACTGAGCATCTGTAGACAAATCTAGTAGGTACGAATCTCGAATAAAAAAATAGTGCCGGGCGTATATTTCTATATTAGAATGGAAATCGAAAGAAACTCGAATGGAAATTTTATTTACATTATACTAGATATGGGCAGGAACTTCTCGGATGAATCTCGAACTAGAATCTAGACGAAAAAAGTATAGTTGTGCAGTTTTATAAAACAGTTGCTACTATTTATATTTTATATTTTATAGTAATTTTTGTTAATACTCAAATGAAAACAAACGTCGTACTTAAACAAGTATGTGATTTAATGAGCGAATAAGAAATGATAATATATTATCATTTCTTATATATATATATATATATATATATATATATATATATATATATATATATATATATATAATCAATTTTACAGATGATGTGCGAAAAAAATATTTAGCACCACTAATATAACAGTTACATTCTTACTCCCCTATGTAAGTCTAACACGTGAACAAATGTAAGTTCCACGTCTATTTAGATAACGAAATGTTGCGTTGCGAAAACCCTGCAGCCCGTATGATGTTTCCTCCACCTTCCCATCTATCCTGGGTAATTCCTCCACCGACTTAAGTGTCATTAAATCACGTACGATTACCATTGTCCCCACTGCAGGTTCCTGTAGGAAGCAGTCGGGATACCGGGATATAAAACTGGGATTTGGCTAAACGTAGGGTAGGAGATAGTGCACATTCATTACAGGAATGGAACTATGTCGCCCCAATAATAGGGATGATACCTTTGTTATCGGGGGACATTCTTACAAATAAAGATGGGTTATTTATCGACATGGTCGACATATTTAAAATTTTAATCCTTCGGTACATCAGGCTGAATTTATGTTCGATGTTGCGAAATAATTTGTACTGATTAAATAATACGGACCCTCATAAGGTCTTTATTTGAAACGTTATTACGACGAAGGAAGCAAATTTTTACTTTAAAATTAATTAAAAAGCGCCCCGGTCTTCTTATTACTTAATACAATTTTTACACGCGACCGTCATTTCAAATTTTAATCTTATGAACTGAATTGATGATTTAGTTCTAGATAAAAAATTATTCTCAAGTACTTAGTCGAATGGTTACGATATTGTAAAACATCTTCCAATTAAATCGCATTCGGATGCTTCAAGCTGACCACTTGATCGTCTTAAATGTAGTCGTAGTTGCATGAGAATCTCTCTGGTATTTCAAAGATCGTCGCACGGATTGAGATTTGACTGCAACAAATCGAATTGGCTGAAATGGTTGGATTGCACTAAAATAACATCCATCTAACATTCTTTAATTGAATTGTTAAATGGTTGCCAGCATAATAATAGTATATTGTGCAACTAGGGACGAAAATGGCGTTTTTTCGACGAGTGCGGAGATGGTAACACGAGCGAAGCGAGGACTGCCACCGCACGAGTCGGGAGAACACTTTTGTCCCGAGATGCACACGATTTTTTCAATACTTGCACCGAAAAGCAATTAGAAATTGAAGAAAGGGACGAACTGGATGATGATAACATTGGTAAAATTTATAATAATTCCATAAAATAAATAAAAATAATATAAATAATCAATTTTGGAATTCCGCATAGCGCGGGAGGAAAAGAACTTTTCCTTCTAGGGAGGAAAAAAACAAGTGAATTCTCGCATAAAGCGGGAGGAAAAGTACTGGTCGGTCAGAAATGCCTTATTATTAGGGACGAAAGATGGCGTTAAGGTGGTGGTATAAAATTAATTAATTAAATGTCTACGAAATTAGTTGCACAAAATATGTACCTAGGTACTTACCTACTTTTTGTAAAGAAAATATTCAAATTTAAAGTTTCTTCTCAAAATAACACCACCCTTTTAAGACTTGGCCTTAATGATTAATAAATGTAATTTATTTTTAAAACCTCCGACTTTTCGTACAAGCATCTTATCTAATACACGCGCATCTCCTTTGGCAATTCCGAATTTCTGCAGTGAAAGCTTGCTTAGGATCAGGGTAGTAAGACGCGTGTAAAGCTTTAGAAGCTTACTAAGCTCGCAAGCCCGACTTGGAGCCGGGATGAACCTTCTAACAAAATAAACCTGTATACAGTTACAAATGATTGCGTACTGTACCTACTACTAGTTTCATAATACTCAGGGACGACGACCTTTTCCTAATCCTTATATTTACAATTCACACAAAACGGCGAACCACATTTAATCATACTAACGCAAACATTGTTTATTTATTTTATTCATCAGATGGCCAATAGAATAATTGAGTAAAAGGCGTAGAAAACGTTTAAAATATCAGAAAATAATATGATGTATCGTTACAATTTTCAAGATATAAATAAATGTAAAATAATTATGGAGATATAAAAGTTAGAGAAATGAATATATTCACCCACTTGATATGAATCGTCTACGGGATGTTTAAAATATCTTATTCTTGTACTTCAAGTGATATTGGTAAGTCTATCCTAGCAACATCCTAAGTACGTTTAAAAATTACATACTCAATGCAAACATCTCAGAGAATTACATGAGACACATAATTGGGATCTTATTACCAAATTACTAACATTTAGATGTTACATAGTGTAGATAATGTTACTAAGGGCGGACATTGGCGATCGCTAGGATATTAATAGGCAAATATAGCAAGTAACAAAGCAGTTGACATGTTCTGGGGATTTTTTTGACAAGTGGGCAATTGGTCAAAACATACTTAATTTTCCATTCCTCGAAAAGTTCGCATGCTTTATACTCGAAATTTCTCATTTCTCTCGGAGTTATTTATCAAATGAAGAATATATCGCAGCCCGTCAAATGGCAACTCCATCAATAGCATAAAAAATATACGCAGTGGATTTGGGCTATTTTGTGAATCTCGATATAGCGTAGTCGTAGTAATGTGAGTGTTCTTATCAAACCGCACTCTGTCTGAGCTGAAATTTATTGCCTTCTTCAGTCCAAATACATTCGATCTCGAGAAATCAATAGTCAAACACGAACGAAGCAAGAAATAATACGCAGGCGTTTTGTAATAATTTTTACTGTAGTTGATTCATTCGTTTTAATCTTTTGTATAGGTATATGACAGGAGTGGACACTAGGACAGATAAGTGTGCCTTTTCTGTTTACCGTTTAGAGAGAGACAACAAATACGGGCCATCTCGGAGCATGCATTCTACCACGATAAACAACGTTCACACGAAACAGTTTCTTGAAAGTAAAACAAGTGCTAGGAGCTGTCATAAATAAAAACTGTCAATACCGTTCATACAGGGATTGTAATTACTTTTATTAAGTATATTTAAGATCACTAACTTTAATATATTTTAAAGAAATAAATAGTTTCTCCCACGAACCCCCGTATGACTGGTATTAACAGATTTTTGTTTTACATTCAAGAAACTTTTTAGTAAAAACTTTGCTCGTGTGAGCATTACGATGGAAAAACACGGACCCAGTAGTGAACTTTTTCTCACACACAGGGTAAACAAAAATGCCACAAATCTGCAACACTGCTAAGATACGCAGTGTCCACTCCTGTGTTTAGATTATACTTCGTTTTTAAAGCCCATCTCTTGCTATCAAATGCAAAGCAAAAAAGCATGTTACAATAAATCACTTTGGTTTTGAAATCGATGACCTCATATTTTACAATGATGTACTTATAGGTTGTGCTTACATGGCTATAGAATGAAATTTACAAAAAACCTTATCGTATTTTGTTAAATAATTTCTAAAAATTACTAAGAATGCGAGTTTTACATAAATTATTACAGTCAATGGGTTAACTGTTTAAAAAATCTCTCTATACCCGTCTTCCGACTAATGTAGGTATATTATCGATTTCAAAGGAAAATTTTTATTTTTGTGAATTAATCAACGTATAATATGGATTATTAAATGATAAAAGTTATGCTAACTGATGTCACAGCAATTATAATTTGCATTTATTGATTCACTAATGAGTCATGATTCTTCATGTTAAGTTTCAATTTGAATTTTTTTATAATACAGTCAGAATCGTTCAAATTGTTAATCTTCTGGATTTACAAGTGTAGCACCTTAAGGAGCTTTTATCACAGTAAAAAAAAGTATTTAACAAATTACTCCCAACGTATTAATCCTATAAATCTAAAAAAAATACCGTATAAAGACAAAGGCAGTAAAAATCTAGCTACCTACGTTGTCGAATTTTTTAAATTGTTATTATTATTATTTATAAACAATTAAATAATAATAATTCTGAGACAAACTCTTCTTAACTATGATTGCACTATAAATTTAAATGTTTGTATCGCATTATTATATAAAATTTTCAAATAGTAGTCGAGTAATTTGTTAAATATATTTCAAAATTGCATGCGCGCTAGACAATCAAATTGAGTATTTTCTAACTAGAATGTAGCGAAACATAGGCTGTCAGCGCGGGTACCTGAAATAACGGGAATTTGTGATCTAGCAGCGCTGTGCGATAAAACCCCCTTAAACAGGAAAACTGAATGTCTTAGTAACTTTACGGAAGGTTTAAAAGTAAATCGAAACATCAGATATGCAAGAATATTATCAGCATATTAAACTGTAAATACCGTTCACATATGCACTCGAACTTATCACACATCCTGTAAGTATGTACGACGGTTTTGTTTATGAACATGATAGTTTGTAACATCTTCTAACCCTGAGGAAGGTTTAGGAGTAAACCAAAACGTCGTTTTTATGAGTTGCAAGTCTGTATTTTCTCCTTATAATTATTGTTGCATTTGCAGTTTGCTAGCACACGTAAAGCCATCATCTGAGAGTTCCAGGTTGTTGTAAGAGTTCTTAATCCTGTGTAGCGCAAGTTTACTTCTTTATTTGTCTCTCCCTCGCAAGCTGTACACCGGATACTGTGTAAGAGTGCTGCACGAAAGATATCGCTTAGGGACCACTGGATTAGTGTTAAATGCAACGAACCTAATGTGCCATAAAACCAACCCTCACCGAGTTGTAGTCATTCAAATATTTAGCGGGAATTTTTACGAGAGAACGAAGAACGACCTTTGCAGAGTAGGATTTAGAGAGTTTACAAACATGGGTGGCCAACACCAAAAAATACGATTCTAGAATATTCATACACAGGAAATGCATGCACCAGAAAATGCAAATCTAGAACATTTATACGTAATAAAATATCTGCATTCAAAGATTTATTCACAGAAAAACAAGTTTACAATTTAAAATTCGGCATAAATGCAAACATAAACACAGGAAGATACAAACCTAGAAAACAAGTTTGTCTCTTCAACACAATACCATTTTTGAGTCCCACATAATTGGTTTTGACTAATACGTAATTAAATATTTGCATTTAAAGATTCACAGGAAAATTCAAATCTACAATTTTAGATTCGACGCAAATGTAAACAGACAGATTCAAACACAAGATGCAAATCTAGAAAACTGGTTTGTCTCTTCAACACAAGGGGGATACACAAATTAGGTTGAACTGCACTAAATGAACAACCCAATACCATTTTTAAAGGTTGGTTTATGCTCAACAATTTAAGAATAATAATAGTTTTAAAGTTAAGACAGTTTTCACATATGAGTCTGTTTATGCTGGAGAAATAATTCTTATCCGGATTCTTACTTTTGCAGCATAAACTGAAGCTTATGTTATAACTGTTTTAACTTTAAGACTATTCTTATTTTTAGTTCTAAACGCATAAACTGACGTTAAGTCCCCACATACTTGGTTTTTATTTGCATATTTCTGTGTTTGCATTTATGCAGAATCTAAAATTCTACATTTGAACCCATACAACACATCGATCGTATTAACGTCTGTAAGACGTACATCTTGCTACTGTCTTATAGACGTCATAAGGAGACTAGTATTGGTCGAATTTTAGACGTCTTGTACGGTAGACTTTAATTCGTCATTATGTTGTCCAGTTTTAAATCTTCCGCTTACAATATATAGGAGTCCTATATTGATCAAGTCGTACATTTGATCCCATACAACACATCGATCGTATTAACGTCTGTAAGACGTCTTGGTACTGTCTAATAGACGTCATAAGGAGACTAGTATTGGTCGAATTTTAGACGTCTTATGCGGTAGTCTTTAAGTCGTCATTATGTTGTCCAGTTTTAAATCTTCCGCTTACAATATAGGAGTCCTATATTGATCAAAATTAAGTCGTATATTGATCATAATTTTACTAAAAAAGGGCATCATTTGACTGTCGCAAAGGTATTAAATAGACGTCATTTGCAGAGAAAAAATCTTTTAAACATCCAGAATGGAGGACATAAGACACGTATGTGACGTCTTTGTGATTACATTTGGATCAAACGTTTTAAAGTCATGGACATTATAAAGACGTCTTAACGACGTATTTATGTTGTATGGGAATTTTCCTGTGAATGAATCTTTTGATACAGGTATTTTATGATTCTGGTGTTGCATTTTGTGTATGAACATTCTAGAATTGAATTTTCTGGTGTTGAATCCATTCGGTACAAACATAAACAAATAAATAAGTCACCGAATGTACCACGGCGTTATCGTCCAGTAAATACTGATCCCGTTCCATGTCATAATAAAATTTGTCATGTAAAATTAGCGTGATTTTATGAATTGAAGCCACGCAACCGATGAACTGGCAACGGGCGGTAGGAATACCACGCGGTCGTAAAGCAAACCTGCGCTACAATCAAAACGATATTTTTGTAACCAATTAATGTGATTACGGACATCATACAAACAATTTAACTTCCCCGTTTAATTAAATCTGCGAATCTGCGGCGTTAATCAATTGAAATGAGGGCGAATTACGAGAATTTGTTTACGGAACAACACAACAAACATATTGTTGAAAAAATTTGTCAGACCTTTTTAACTAACGTGTGTGCGGTTACCAGTCGACAACTCACGGTTGCTATCGCTTATTAGTGAACAATACACCACAGACAAGATAATCTACAGTATGATTCACAACTCAACTTACTCAGCACGGAACTGAAAGAATTTTTCAAAATTCGCAATTTTAGTTTAAAATTTTTTTTAATCAAATAGTTTTGGGCCACCGTTTTCAAATGGAATTTCATAAATTTACTATTCTTGCAATTGCACAATTAATGAAAATTCAATTTTATTCCATTCATTGCATTAGAAAACATAATTAAAATTAAAATATATGTATTTATAAAATAATATTCTACATAAAATAAATTAATTAAAAAACCTAAACGTATTTTAAAGCTACCCACCAACCAAAAACATTGAATAAAGTTAAATTATTATAACTCGCCACATTTCATTCCATCACAAGTAACGGAATGAATCCATTCTGTAACAAGTGATGTAACCATTCCATAATTGAAAATGATGTAAGAATGGTAACATTCTATAATAGTCGTATAGAAAAGAATTTCTTCTTTTCTATAATTTATTTAAAAATAAAAACAGGATTTTTCTATATACCCCTGCACAAAACTTTAATATGTAATTATAATTTGATATACCTACTGATTAAAAAAATATAAATAATTCGCAAGAATCAGGGTAACAAACATTTTAGTTCCACTAGTTTGTTTATTAAGTATGTTATTAATAAAATTTTGTTCTGTAATTCGTATATAGTATATCACAAAATACGTAGGTACTTTAATTTAACGTACGTAATTTTCGTGCAGAGGTATGGAAACACCAAACATTCTGTATAAAATATTACGAAGGATGTGTAGGATCATCAAGAATAATGAGAGTCGATTGTACTTTTAGGTTTAATTGGTCCGAAATTATTAATCATTTTGACATTAAAATGTAATATGAAAGTGTTATTTACTACAAATTTCATAAGCCAAGAAAGCTAAAACTTTAGTCGTGATCACTGATAAATGATGATCATTCCCCCGAAGATGGCATCACGACTAAAAGTTTTAGCTTTCCTGTCTTATAAAATTTGTAGTATTGTAGTAAATAACATTTTCATATTACTTACATTTTAATATGTCAAAAAAAATTTGCATCTGTAAAAAACTTAGAGTTAGATAGGTAATGGCTGAAGATGAGTGACGTATTTCACTCGAAACGTTCCAAAAAATAAAATTTAATATTTATCATTAATAATTTCAGATCATTTAACCTAAAAGTACAATCGATTCTGTATAAAATATTAACCAA
Source organism: Agonum fuliginosum (assembly GCA_947534325.1). NCBI lineage: Eukaryota > Metazoa > Arthropoda > Insecta > Coleoptera > Carabidae > Agonum > Agonum fuliginosum. The sequence continues at coordinate 31,920,975 of OX384039.1, read as the reverse complement.
CAATCAAATTTGATAACAACAAACAATATTTTATTTCGAAACAATGTGATTACAATAATACCATCTACAACAGATAAAATATAAAGCGGCATACGTAAATAATGATTCAGTAGAGATAACTCCCCACAAAACTATTAAACCCAGATAAATTTTCCTCCCTATTCTGTCACCAACCATCTGGCGGTAAAGTACGCGTCCCGATAGTTCTAATTCCTCGCACAAATTGTAATAGAGTTACAAGTTTTTATACTCAGTGTAACACGTAGAGAGTGAGAGTACACTACACTACACCATGTCGCATTGTACGACTGTATGACACATCACCGGAGGGATTTGAACCCGGGTAACAGCGCTAATGGAAATTAAGGGTGTTGTAGATACATTCGTCCTCGGGGAATCGCACCACTCGGCTGGTGCTGGAAAGAGTAGAGGTGGTTTTTATCCAAACTCTAACCGAAGGATAAAAAGATTGATCGGGTGATACCACTAAATAGGCTCGTCAAACGATTTTTTCAGGGGATTATTTTAAATTCAGCTTAGTTATTATTATGCAACTTTAAAAATCTCATTTTATATTGCTCTCAAATGTAAGCAATTCAAATTTATTTATTTTAATTATTCTGATTTATGGAACTAGGTACACGTTATTAAATTAAGGTAGTGCAGATTGTCAGCAAAAAATGATTGAACAGCAAAACAGTAAATTTTATTAAATCGGCCATATCTTGAAGCTAGATTCAGTACTATCCAATTATAAAGCTGGATTCATAACTGCGTACAGCGCACAAAAAATAATTTAGCACAACACAGCACAGAGTACAGCGCACAGCATTTTCGTCACGGGGGTTTTATAAATTTTATTAAATCGGTCATATCTTAAAGCTAGATTCAGTACTATACAATTATAAAGCTGGATTCATAACTGCGCACAGAAAATAATTTAGCACAACACAGCAAAGTACAGCGCACAGCATTTTCGTCACGGGGGTTTTATAAATCGCACAGAAACACAGATTGTTGACAAGTTATGACAGCTGTTTTCACATTTGATTTGGAGGCTATGTGTATATACTGTATTTACTGTATTTTGCAAATATTTCTTTAAAATAGTTTACAAAACAATAATTCAAAACCGTGTTTGACCAAAAAATATCCTTGACAAGAGACTTTGACATAAATAATAAATGAATAAATGGTAAATAAATAATTCGTGTGCTGTGCTAAATTATTTTCTATGCACTGTGCGTCTTATAAATGAATGCACTAATTTCTATATGACAAATACCAATATGTTATGTTGTGCTAAATAATTTTCTATGCGCTGTGCGTGTTATAAATCCACCTTTAGTATAAGTGGCTAATTCAGCCAACCAGTGCTCAACGTTCGCTCTTATAATCGAAATTTGAATTTGGGGAAGCACTGATTGGTTAATTTAGCACTTATACTTATAATTGGGTAGATCTGAATCTAGCATAAAAATGTACTTGCCTTTAGTAGAACGGTAGAACTCGTATTTAAATAATTTCTAAGAAATTCTGTTGAAAACATAACTTTTGTTTGTCATACTAGGTCATAATGGAACTGATTACATGCATCTACGTCAAATTCTTGATTTATAAAACTAGCACAAACCGCAAACCATTTTTTAGTTTTTAGTTATTATTTTATTTTAGTGCAAATTATTTTTTGATGCTCAAATGGTAACACTCGTATAGTTACTCATTTAATTTATTTCACTTTTAGTTATTAAATTATATCTTTTTAATAAAAATATTGTTTGAAAATGATTTACGAACATGCGATTTTGTTTAAAGAAATATGTAAAATTAATAACATTAAATCGAAAACATGTGATATAAATTTTCTTTCGAATATAAATATTCATTGTTTATGTTGTAATTTCAGTTCCAAATATCAAAAAAATATTAAATTTAGACAGTATGATTGATACGATTCCATTTACACATATTTCTCTATAAATATTTCATTTCTTATTTCAATTGTGTCGGTTGTGGGGTAATCCATTTCTTACTTCACAACATAGAAGTGAAAAAGTAAAAAATTGAATTTCTCCCTTGCTCCCTTGTCCCTGTGCGCTGAAGAACTGTTTACATATTTATGAAGGGTCATCCTCAAGATTGTTTGACTAAAAAAATTTGAATTTTGGTCCCTGGCGTCTTTTGTTTGGATGCTGACTTTAAAAATAGAAGAACGCGGAAGCTGCAAGAATAATAATATCTGTAGACAAAACAAGGGAGTTCACTTGAAATTTACACCTGTAAACATCTAGTGACATTGTAGGCGAAAACACAATAATACAAGTGCAGAAAGTTGGAACTAGTGCTATGATTATCATCGGTGATAGCATGAGTTAGTCGATGAAAATTGACCGAATGAGCAGCACGAGTTTTCTGAAGACTAACGAATGCTATCACCTATGATTAATCATAGCACGAGTTATATTTGGGGATAATATAATGAATGAGTCCAAAATGTTTGGTTATATTTTTTCAATAGCGTTCAATAACGTTGTAAATTCTGTTTACTTTTCTCAATTTTGTCTTCACTGACATTTCCCCACCGAATACAATCAGGTTCATTCAATTTAAGTCTTATTTTTGACAAACATCAATATTTAAATATGAAACTGACAGTAGGAAATTAATTGACAAAACAGTTGACATGTAACAGCGGTTATAAAAATATCATCGATTTGATAGCACCTTACTACCCTATTTCAGCCAATCAAATTAGTTAAATATGTACTACGTGATACATGAATTATATGTTCATAAACACAGTTTGGGTATCACTGATTTACTTGACCACAATATTATTATAGAGGAATAAACTAAACCTGTTGAAACCTTGTATGCGCTAACTAACCGATGTTTGCAAGTTTCAGTTTACCGTGGACTGTCGTAATGCACGTATCAATGTTTATAAGATAAAATTAATAATTTTGTGTATATATTTTGATGTATTTAAATGTAGAAATGTCTATAAATTGCGTGTAATTCATTTTTGAATGCGTAAAATGATAGAATTAATAACGACTACCTATTTTAAAGTTAAAGTGTAATGCCATAAGCAATTTAAAGACTTTCTGGGACACCTACATAGGATGCACCATCGATAGAGTACACTAAAGGTTAGCATTTTTATTTATAATTTAAAATATTGAAGCATCTAGCGCATCTAACTGCTTTATTGCCAATTTTAATGCCCAGTTATTATTTATTTAAAAAATCGTGGCAAGAAAGATTTATTCTTGAGTAAAAATTATTTACAAAATTTAGTTTGTTGGAACATGTGTTCAGAAGTGTAGCAGTTTCTGCTTTACTCATTGCATATTACAAATCCATATATAAAATTAATGAAAAAGTGTGTTTTTTATACATGCTTTGTCTTATGATTGCAAGATTTATTAGAAAATTTTTAGGTTTACTAAATATCCAATGAAATTCTTTCATTTCTGATCACGTGTACGAAATCGACCAATGAATACAACATTTAACTGATAGCAACCCATGGGACATTATCACTTATGTCAAATATGTTGCTAGGTTACAGTTATTTGTTCAGTTTTATGTTTATAATAATAATTGAATAAAATGTCATTTGCACGTTTTGGTAATGAAAATGATACTTCAATTTATAAAATTTTCTGTCCGAATAACCCTCGACCATTGATTATACTTATAATTTTGTGACAGCTACCTCAAGCCTGCGGCGTCGGGCGGTTACCAAGCAACGTGCTTTCGGAATGTCACAAAATTATTTCGTAATAGACTTGTTTAGTGGTTACGTCACACTGGTTCCAAACAACGTTCGTTGCTAAGACCGTTGCTATGCAAGTCGATAAAACAGGCTGGTTTGACGTTTGCCGTTTGACAATAACTGCGTCTTTAAATTTATTTTGAGATTTAATTGTTTTAAAGTGGCTTAAAAACACGTAATAAAGTTTAGTTCCGTAATAAATTATTTTATAAACGATTTTTGCTTGTCAAACCAAACTGTTTTATAGACTAGCATAGCAACTACCTTAGCAACGAGTGGCCATTTTCTTGTTTGGAACCAGAAAGTGACGTCACACTAAACAAGTCTATTATCAATGTCCTTGGGTTATTATAGCTGAAAATGTAACTCGGCATAAACCTAGTTCTATTCTTCGTCTGTAAATGCATTTATGAAATTTTGCTCTGTTTATAAAACTTCGTGAGCATTTTAAAAATTGCTAGACTGCTTTTACGTATTTTAGGCGAATGTTTCTATGTTTAGCATAGGACAAACGCGGTGTAGAGCTACGTGGAGTCGATACCCATAACTAGGTAGAGTAGAGATGTGAATCGTGGAAAAATAAACATTTTTAGTGTTTTATGCGAATACTCCTAGCGTTGTTTTCTTGGCATTTCGAGCTTCTCGGATCATTGAATTCGATTCTCTTTCCGAACATCAAGTGTCAGCTTATCAGCCAGAGAGAATATGAAGGCCGGAAACGGAAGGATTGAGCGCTTTCGTCTGTCTATCACAAGTCGCAGTCGCGTCAAGCGCTAGAGATTTCCTTTAGTCTTCACTGAGTTTTGCTTTCTTATGTAGAGAAGCATTTACCGCACCTTTATCGCCATATTTCTTTGCGGATCAAATGTATTTGCATTGCCAAACCCACGGATTTTTCTCACGAATTTCAACATTTATAAGTGACTCTTTAATTCACTTTTGTTTTTATAAGGTCAAACATTGTTCGGAGTAGGTTGTAGTAGTAGGAGTAGTCTGCCCGGTGCTTAAAAATGACCACTAAGCAATCGAAATCGGTCGCACATTATTAAACATCATTTGAACAATGTGAATAAAACTTGGTTTTTTTTTCTCAGACTTGGGTAATCTACGTTTCTGATAACTTAGATATTTAATAATTTGATGGAATATCTTGCTCTTGCTACTGTATTTGTTCACTTAAGGTGGATTTATGCTCAAAAATTTTACGCCTTATTCCTTATTTCTGACAGATGTCAAAAAAATTTGCATGACTTAACCTAAAATAGTCTGAAATCTTGTCGATTTTGCGGGTATGGATACATTTCTTCATATAAGAACATAAATGTCAATTGTCAAAGTCGAAACAACATTAGAATAACAAATATAATCACCTTTCACTTCGGTTACATTAAAAATTTTCTTAAAATTATTTTTATTTCTTATTCTTAAATTTTTGAGCATAAACCCACCCTTAATATTTTGAATAACTTATTTAATATATTAATTATTTCTGTTTTCAATATTACCACGGGGTCTGAGTGGTTTGATTCCACTATAATAACATTTAACCCATCATTCTGTTGAATATATGAATATACTCGGTGATGCCTCGTATAAGAGAATAACTTTAGCTCTTCTGTAATGAGTGCTGTAAAACGTCTGCAAATTCCTTTTTATCTGTAAATATTCCGTATGAGAGTCACGCAAATACGCATTACTTTACTTTTACGGAATCTGAATGCAATATTGGGCTTAGCGAAATAATCCCCAAGGCGAGACAACCTAGGGAAATCTCGAGAACTCAGAAGTGATTTGAAATATTGGCAAGGGACAGACAGAACCAAGAGCATGCAGCAAGATTTCTAAGTTTAAATATAAATTAAACATCATTTTTATTATTTATGCCGGGAGTATTATCTCCAAAACATAAAGCATCAAAGATATTTTCCCCTCTTGGTATAAAATAGTTTCGCCCCTTCCGCAGTAAAAGCGAAGTAAGTGTTTTATTATTCAGAATTCAATCTTTGTTGATCAAAAGTGCGGCACATAAAATATCAATAGATAGATTCGGCATCGGCAGATCTAGGGAACGCGAGAGATCAATGTTCTGTTCTTTTACCTGTGACGATAGGAGAATACAAAATGAACTCCGATGGCCATTTCATGGAAATCGAGTGACTACAAAGAAAAAACTTATAATGTTTACCTTTCATTAAAATTCGTTAAAGTTTTTTCTTTAGTTTTATGCAAGACGGATGAGGGTTTTGCTGAATTTGTTCATTATCGGAATCTGAAAACCGCTGAATTGTCTGAATCGTTAAATGTACTGATTCATGAAATATTATACAATAAAATGAGGCATTCTGCCGACGTGCCAACTCAAAATCGCACTAATTAGCGGATATAATAATTAACGTAAAACAATTACTTGAAGTTCCTACATATCCGACGTTTCTAGTACCGCATACACGATTAAATATAACTCACAGTATGTGATATACTGCCACACAAATTGGGCACAATAAAATTATCAAAATCTATTCTGTAAGTTTTAATAATAAAACAAAGAAATGCCTTAATTTTAATGCTTAAGAGGCCCGTCTACTACCTAAAATCCAGCATAAAATGTATTAACGTAGCGAGTGATTTGTGGCCAGTACAAGAATGGTAAAATTTTATTTCAACCAGTATTTAATAGAGAAAGAATGGATCTACATATTTTTTGATTAAATAATTGTACATGAATATAAAAATTCCGAAAAATTAAAAAAAAATCCTATTTTATGCAAAATGTACCTACACGGTTATATCTCATGATACAAATTAATTTTTAAAATTTCAAAAAGGCACATCTGTAGATCCATTCTTTCTCTATTAAATGTTTATAAAAACATTATCCTGAATTCAATAATAATCTGACAGTTTACTCGCAACGAAAGCACTTTTACAGTATTTTTCAACATTCAATGACATTACATTGCTAGGATGCGGCAAAGTACGAGTTTCGGGCTGGTTTCAGGAAGCCGTAGTAGTGGGGGAAAAAGTGGAATAGAAAAAAAGTAAAATCGAGAGTATTCTAGGAATTCGGCAAAAATGTAGACAAGCCGCTTAAACCTTCCTCAGGACCAGTAAGATCATTTAAAATAAATTAAATAATATACATTGTAGGCAGAGGCTAATATACGAGTAGGTACCTCATTATTCACTATAATCATTAAGTTTGCTTTTTGTCCAATAGACTTCTTGTATTAGGGCTTTTGACCAATAGAACTTTTTGTATTGAAGCTATTTAAACATACTAATTTGTTTCTTGCTTACGTAGGAATACAAATTTCATAATAGGTACTTTGAAAAGAGTCAAATCAAATTTTAATTAATTAAGCAATTGAAAGAAGAGCTTGTACATTTCCGTGAAATTCCATAACAGTGATACTGGAAATTAAAATTGCGAATTTTGAAAAAATCTTCCAGTTCTATAATCAGTAAGTCGGGTACTGTATGCACTAAGTTTCGAATCATCCTGTAATACATACATAAGCATACAACAAACTCACAGACTACGAGATGAAACCGAAACCATCTTCTTGACCAAATTCGCCAAATACTAATAAATTTTCTTTGTTTAGATTGTCTGCACCTCCAACTGTACCGCGACTCAAAAGATCGGTACAAACAGGGCCAAACCAAGGCCTCTCTGTCACTCCAGCACTTTTTGGGGGTTGAATCGGGCTTCACCCTCGACAAGGAGTCGAACACGATAGCCATCATCTGCCAGGATGTCATCGTGGTGCTAGCGTTTGACACTCGGGAACGACTTATACAATGGCAGGTGAAAATCTCTGCCAACCTTGGAGACGACCAGCAGTTCTTAATCTTGGTTTCGTCGGCGCCTCCAAAAGCGAAACTCACATCGGGGCCTGCGAGGCTCCATGTTCAGGTATGTACTCTTTTAAGGAAAAGTCCCAATTTACGCCTATTTCTATTGTAACTGAGCACAAAGGTAGTGGGTTCGAATCCCGGCCAGGCCAGGAAATTTTCACGGACTGATTTGGATCGGTACCCACCCTTGGAAATGGGTTTAACACCAGAAAATAAAATTCTAGAATGTTCATATACTACACAGGAAAATGCAACACCAGAAGATGCAAATCTACCTGCATCAAAAGATTCTTTCACAGGAAAATTCAAATCTAGAATTTTAGATGTAGCGTAAATGCAAACACATGAAGATACAGACACAATAAGATGTAAATCTAGAAAAGATATAAGTCAAAACCGAGTAGTATATTATGTGGGACTCAAGAATGATATTTGGTTGTTCATTTCCCTCTTGTGTTGAAGAGACAAACTAAATAGTTTTCTAGATTTGCTTCTTCCTGTATCTTCCTTTGTTTGCATTTAGGCCAATTCTAAAATTTTAGGTTTGCGTTTTCGTATGAATGAATCTTTTAATGCAGATATTATGTTATTACGTATAAATTTTCTAGGTTTGAATTTTCTTGCGCATGCATTTTCATATGTATGAATATTCTAGAATTTTATTTTCTGGTATTGAATGGCCACTCCCACCCCCGTTGACATTTCAATTTGAGATCTAATTTTTTGTAATGTGTTGAAATTTTATTTTGCGTATAATAAGTATTAAGTACTAAGTAGTATTTTTATGTATTAATATCATTGTTAAATTATTTATACATTTTTTCAGATTAGTTTTTTATTTATTCCTTCACATGAAGGTGTAATACTCGTTCGCGTTCCGCAATGATTATTCAATTTAAAGATATTTGACCTTTTGACATAAAATTCGCCTGTGTATGGCGGCGTATATTTTCCCTTTTGTTTTATTTAGGGCTCGAAATGGACCGGAGCGAATCGGAACGCTGTTCCGATTCGTGAAATTGATCATCCATCTCAAAAAATTGACCAGTTTCCGTCTTGTAAAATGAAGAATAATATCATTTCTGGTTACAATTTTTAAAGAATATACAGTTTTTCTTATAAATCATTCGGTACACTACTGTACAAGTAAAGACTATTTTTTTAGAAATAATAATAAGAAATCTAGCGTTCCGTTTCGTAAAATTATCCATTACGAGCCCTGGTTTTATTCAAATTCTGCACTGGTGTACTCTTCTTCATATAATGCAATCTGGTTTTCTTCTTCAGGACCACAGGTTCTGCCTCACGAGCGGTGTGCCCCCCAGGTTGACCGGCCTGTGGGAAATCGCACACTTGAGAAGGTACGGAGTCGTCGAAGGAAGGTTTTGCTTCGAAGGCGGCTCCAGATGTGGCAAAGGAGAAGGCCTGTACGTCTTGGTTACCGATCAGGGGGATGAAATCACGGAAACCCTGAGGACTGCCTCACAGGGGAAGCTGGCCACCAAGAGGAGGCCTGCGTCGAGGAAGTCTTCCAGTAAGTCTTCACTTTGTTGTCAACAAACAGATTTGATTACAATAATAGATGCATCATCATACACAATCAGTATAATAATTAGTGATCTTCAATTCATTTATAGAGTAATTATTTTATTTATCATATCATCAACGAGAATATATGCGATGTTTAAAGAGACTCATAATATTCTAGTTATATTAATCGCTATTATTTGTTGAGTAATTAATCTACAAAAGAATCATTCTCATTCGGTATTGTGTTTGGGTGTGAGAAAACTTTTGAATACGTTCCTACACTAATAGCGCCGGAAATAATAGCTAAATTATTAAAATATGAAAAAAAATTGACGTGGAGGGGTCTTAGGATTTTGGCTTTTTACCGAAAAAAATTACAAGTCCTAGAATCCAAAAAAAAAATTGGCGCGGGACGGTGTTAGGATTTTAACTTTTTCCGAAATTTTTTACAAGTCCAAAACCCGATAGCCAAATGAATGTATGAGCTAATATATTTATGTGTAGATATAATTTTAAATGAGAATTGATTTATTTCATAAATAATAAAATATTCTGCTACCTTTTGAAGGGAAGTTCTCCGCAGACCATATTTTATTTCTTACCATATCTTACCTTAAAATTCTCATTTAATTCTTTCACTAACACTCACTCACTTTTTCACAATGTATTTACCTCATAATAATTGCCCTCCCCCCAAGCAGCATTTTTTATTCAATATGGAATATGAACAGATACAAAGAAATATTAATAAATAAGTGTAGATAATAATAAACACAAATAATTACAAATATTCTTACAACTTGATACATTTTTCTTCTCGTCCTCGAAGATATCTGCAAGAGCTGGACCTAAAACATACTTAACTAAATATTAATTAAATATAGAAAACTTTACGAGTAAATCACCCATAACCGGTTCTTCCAAATCTAAAAATGTAGAATGCATTATAATTATTCAGATGCATGTTCCAATATTTTTACAAAGAGAATTAGACAAATTTAATTTAAAAATAGAGAAATTATAAATGTCTATGAAATATTTGAAATCGACATTTATTGTTTACCTGGCTGGGATTTATAAAACAACATATGTCGATAATACTATAGAATTTAATTTGTATCCAAGATGGTGGCCCAATCCATCCTTTCAACAAAATAAATACCTACCATTGTTTACATAATTCTAAAATTTAAACGCGTTAATAAAATTAGTATCACATTACAATAAAAATTGTCTGTTTTCTTTCTTACATTATATTCTAATAATTTTCTGTTATTTATATTAATTTTGAATATGATTTTTAAATACATTTTTAATAAAAAATTAGTGTACCTTTTAAAATGTTTTCTGGAAATTCCTGCATATATAAATACAAATCGCAAAATAGACAAAAATATTCAACATCAACATTAGTAGTTCGCCTGGCTGGGGTTTATTTAAAAAAACCACCAATGTTAACATTTTATACTTAATAATTTGTATCCAAGATGGAGCCCACCCATCTTATCAACAAATTATTATCCATATTTTATTGCTTGATTAAATTTAAAATGCGAATTTGTATTAAATATGATTTTTACTTGAACCTTTATGAAGATCTCTGTTACAAAAACTCTGCGATTCTTCCATTCACATTTATACACTTTTCCGCAAATTTTGTATTAATCATATGAAAATTATTATCAAAAACGTTAGAACAATGTTTTGGTTTACGTTTTATAACATACTTGAGTAATATTTTATAGTTTTTAAGTATTTTTGATAAAAATTAGATGCAACAATATCGTTCGACCGCACTTTGACAATCAAAAACAAATGAATTACTATAACAAACACTGCGACTGGCCGATGCATCTGGTGTTTGCCGTAATTCATTTGTTTTTATTTGTTAAAGTGCGGCAGCGCGATATTGTTGCATCTAATTGTTATCAAAAATTACTTAAAAACTGTAAAATATTACTCAAGTATGTTATAAAACATTAACTTAAATATTGTTCTAACGTTTTTGATAATAATTTTCATATAATTAATAAAATAATTTGCGCAAAAGTGTATAAATGTGAATGGCAGAATCGCAGAGTTTTTGTAGCAGAGATCTTCATAATAGTTCAAGTAAAATCATATTTTAATACAAATTCGCATTCTAAATTTAATCAAGCAATTAAATATGGATAATAATTTGTTGATAAGATGATTGGGCTCCATCTTGGATACAAATTATTAAGTATAAAATGTTAACATTAGTAATTCTTTTCAAATAAACCCCAGCCAGGCGAACTACTAATGTTGATGTTGAATATTTTTGGTTGTTTTGCGATTTGTATTTATATATGCAGAAAATTCCAGAAAATATTTTAAAAGGTACACTAATTGCTTCTTATATTTAAAATATATTTAAAATTCATATTCAAAATCAATATAAATGATAAAAAAACTGTTTGAATATGATGTAAGAAAGAATGCAGACAATTTTTATTGTAATGATATAATAATTTTAAAAACTCGTTTACATTTTAGAATTATATAGACTATGGTAGGTATTTAGAAAAACCCTTTATTGGTGATCTAAAGTTTTCAATATTAAATTAATATTTAGTTGAGTATGTTTTAGATTCAGCTCTTTATAATCCAGATATCTTCGCGCAGGAGAGGACGAATGTATCAAGTTTTAAGAACAAGTATATTTGTAATTATTTATTTTTATTATCTACACTTATTTAATTTCTTTGTATCTGTTCATATTAAATAAAGAAAATGCTTTTTGGGGGGTGGGGTATTGGTTAATAATTATTATGAGGTAAATCAAATGTTTGTACAAAAGTGTGTAAGTGTTTCGTGAAAAATTTTTAAGGTATGATATGGTAAGAAATAAAATATGATCTGCGGAGAACTTCCCTTCAAAAGGTAGGAGAATATTTTATTATTTATGAAATAAATCAATTCGCATTCAAAATTATATCTACACCCCAATATATTCGCCCATACATTCATTTGCCTATCGGGATTTGGACTTGTAAAAATTTTCGGAAAAAGTCAAAATCCTAACACCGTCCCGTGCCAATTTTTTTTTATTATTCTAGGACTTGTCATTTTTTTCGGTAAAAGTCAAAATCCTAGGACCCTTCCATGCCAATTTTTTTTTCATATTTTAATAAACTAACTACATATTGGTGCTTAACACATTTCCGCCGCTATTAGTGTAGGTAGGTACCTATTTAAAGTTTAACAGCTCAAAGTTAAAATTTTCTTCTGCTGATAAGAACTTATGAGCGTGCTAGAAATTTGAAATAATATAAAATGCACAGAAATATTATAACACAAAACGAGCTCAACAATTGATTTAATAATTTAACTACACTTTCTTTATTTACGAATGCCATTGACTCAAACTTTTCAACGCCTGAACATAAATAGTAACTACATTACCTAATAATAACATAACAGTAAAAACACTTTTAAATTAATTAATTAAACTTAATAAATCCTAATTTAACAGAATATCATTGTGTGACACTTTGTCTCATATGTCGTTCTACCAAGTTCACTCGCCAGTAAATGTTTCTTCCTAAAGTTAAATTATAGATTTAATTATGTACTCGATGCACTATTTTATGGCAGAACAATCTATTCATGTTTTTAATGCAATCGAAGTAGTTACAAATATATTTGTCGTGTCGAGGCAGTAGCTGCGCGGGTTTCAGCACAGCTTTCTGTATGTACGAACCCGGAGTTTCGTGGTTCAAATCTCTCGGCCGGCAGTATATGATTGTTTGTTCCAATTAAATCGCACTCGGGTGCTTCAAGCTACGACTTAATCGTCTTAAAATGCAGTTGGTTGCATAAGAATCTCTCCGGTTTGTTGTCGCTTTGACTTTCAAAGGTCGTCGCACGGTTGAGATTCTAACTGCACCAAGACGAATCGGCCAAAGTGGTTGGATTCCACAATAAAAACATCTACCATTCTATAATTGGGAGTAAATCCTGTCGAATGGTTGTCAGCTAAATAAATAAATAAATATTTTTCTTTCTCAGCAATGGATAGCCCCCGTCGAATGCCGCTCCGTTCAGACGTCCGCATGTCAGACATCAGTTCCGACTTTCTACCGCCTCCTCGTGATGAACTGTCTCGTTCAGTCTACGGCGATGATTGCTGCACTCATACGAGCGACGCTACCCCATGTGCTTGTCGGACATCTTCTCCGTCGCCCTTCTGGTCTACTGAATCCGCTGCAGGTCACATGGGCCACCCAGACTTGGACAGCAACTACGGATGTGGTGATACAGCTAGCGTTAGCGAACTTCACGACATGGTAAGTTGTACAAAATATTATTTAGTATTTGTTATTGGGTGCTAATATACCTAATGCATCAATTTGATATACATAATTTTGTGTAGGTGCACGGTGAAGTCTGGTCCGGTGACCAAGGCCGAGTTCCGGCCTCTCTCGAACGTTGTATGAGCTGCATTAGTAAACTTGGAGCTCCAAGTATGTCTCGCTCCTCCACAGCCACCGCTAGCGGCACACCAGGCGCTCCGCCCCTCTTCAGCCCCGCGTGGACGATGGAACCTTGCGCCCACGCGCACCCAAAGCCCTCAGATCGCATGTCTCTCTGCTCGAGCCACACTTCAAGTTCTGGAAGTAACTCTGAGTATTCAGTTCCAAGACACAACACGCCACCGCCTCCTCCCAAGGGACAACAACAACACAATGTTCAACAGAAGTGTCACTGTGTACCTGCCCGGCCGCCCAAGCCGCCACAGTTGTCACAAAGTGCGGGAAATTCGCCAAATAGAAAACCTAGAAAACCGCCAATGCCTCTTCCCATTGCGGCGCCGCTGAACAACATGTGCTCGTGTCAACATCAGCAACAGGAATTGAATAATAGTATGGCTGGACCGTATGAGAATTATGATGTTCCCAAAATGCCCTTCTTAGTGGTAAGTTCATTATAAACAGTCTTCAGTCAATTAAATTATTTGATTAGGTGATGATAATATGAACTAATGTTTCCGACTTTCTCATGATTAATTATCAAACAACATAGAATGTATATAACAACAAATGTCGTAGTAGTATAAATCTTCATACAGAACATCTCAAGACTAGTTAGTAAATAATTTAATTAACTGAAGACTCCGTTATTTTCTTCCCTCATATAATTATATCTGAATCAATAAGAAAAACTTGATATAACGTCTCTGGAAGTCTTTTTGTCTCACTGTCCTTTCGAATTTTCTTAACTGCCACCATAATATAAACAAATAATGTAATATATCGTTTATAATATAACATAAAATATAATATACCTCGGTGATATTAAATTCAAACGATGGCTTTCACTGACGTCACACTGTATCTATCTCTCTTTTCTAAAACATCGAATTAGATTCAAACCTACCCAATTATATGTGTAAGTGGCTAATTTAACCAAGCAGCGCTCAATGTTTGCACTTATAATTGAAATTGGAATTTTATGGAAGCTTAAGACTGAACCTATTTAGTTTACTTGCCTTGATTATATCTAGTGTCTTAAATTCATTCAAATAATTGGATTATTTTTGTTAAAGGAACCGAAAAATGATGACAAAAGATCTTCGCAAAGTGACCTCCTCGAACACTACGACACGCCAAAGAAAATAAAAGAATGCTTAGCAGCCGAATTAATGAATCAGTTCGGAAATTATGATACTCCGAATATTGTGAACGTTAGGAAACCTTGCGGCTGTATATTAAAGTTTAACAAACCTGCCACAAACTTCCCTGAACCAAAAATAGTCGATCAAGAAGAAATCCGTCCAGTTGACTGCCCGTGTAGAAGAGTAATATGTTGGCCTGGAAACTGGATGACTCTTCCATATTGCCGAAGAGGAAATGGAATAGAAAATACTGCACTTCCACAGAAAATTAACATAAACGGAGAAACAAAAGTCTCTGTGATGCAATCATCAGGAGATATGGCGATTTATGCAACTGTAGATATGTCCAAGAAAACCAACAGAAGGAAAGCAGCCGATTGTAAATGTTCTGAAACTAAGGAAGACACTAGCTCGTCGAATTATGTAAATATTGAACCTATAAATCCATCGGCAACTGCCGCAGTTCCAGAACCAGTCGCAGAACACGCTCCTGAATGTGCAAACTACGCCAATATAGATTTTGCTCAATCATTAGAATATTACGAAAACGCTAAAGAACTTTTACAGCGCGCTGGAATCACGAAAGAAGAGTTAGCTAAATTAGAAGCAGATTCAGCTGCGAAAGAAAAACTTACATACATTATTGCCAATGGAATTAAAGTGTGCAACAAATGCGGACATGAATGCCAAGGAAACAAATATGAAGAAGACAACAGTGATAACAAACAAGATGACTACCTGATGATGGAACCAGCAAGAGGAGCAAAATCGGATGATAGTTCGCCTGATATAACCATCAAACAAAACAAAAACTTCCCTGGTTATTTACCCATGTCTCCAGCAGTTTCATCACAAACTTGCAAGTCGGATCTACTGAAACAATGTGTCAACAAATTAATATGCGAGAAATCAGCCAGCAATCCAAGTCTGATCGGTCCAGCGGTCGACAGAAGCCGAAAACGTTCAGATTCAGACGTCAGAATACCTGGTTCAGCTATGTTAATGCTCAATCACCCTGGTAACAGCCCCTACTTGCGCAGGCAACTCATGGATTCAACAGACAGCCTAGAAAGAAGAGCCAGCTTCTTAGCAAGAAAACGTTCCAGTTCCGCAGATTCCACACGATATATCGAAGACGATTTAGAAAGTGCACTTAGCAGAACAACATCACCGTCTTCAGAAACATTACGAAAGAGTTCTATCCATAGTCTCAACAGCACTGTTGAGCAAATTCCTTGCACAGAACACAGAATGTCATCACCATGCCTGCACCAAGAAGCAGAGCAATGTTACGACAGCGACTGCTGTAGAAAAGCTATTGATGTTAACTCGAACGAAACAGAAGACGAAGTTAGCAGTGTCACTGATTCGTTAAGAACTCAAGTGAACGAAAGTTTGGTTTGTCAGCAAGCTGTCAACATTCGTAGATCTTCCAGCGTGCCGTGCAAATCGGGGCAAAATCGCGACTCCTCCAGCTCGAACGACTCTGGGGTTTCCACTGGGTCACTTCGCCAGAGAGGAGGCGACTTCGCGGAGTTCGAACTTCCGTTAACCACTGCCAAGTCGAGTAGAAGACACCACCACGCCATCCATCAACAAATGCAAGGAGCTCCGATGAGTTGTCTGCATTCTTCACTGCCTAGAAGATCGAAATCTTCGGATCCCCTCCGAGAGTTGACTTTCCAGTTCCAGAAAGAAAAAATACCGGCGAAGTCTTCGTCAGCAGAGGCCGAGGTGCCGATCTGTCCCGCAAAGAATGGAAAAGGTAAGTGGAATATTTTCTGAAAGTAAAAGCAGATGTCAATGAAGGTTTTATTTACAGGATACAGTAGTCCAGGTGATGGAACGATACAGCCGTACATGGATTCCAGAAGTACGAGTAGTGGAACTTCAGATATGTCGGATTACATTGAGACGTTGTCACTTTCGTCGCACAGTTCGTCAGATGCTCCTGATAGCTTAAGGTAGGTGCATTTTTATTAAAATTGTTTCTTTATTTATAATTGAAGTGGATAAATAAACAGAATTAAATTAAAAACGTACAAATCCTGTATTATTATACTAAATTGTACACTAAATTATTTGCTGCAAATTACTAACATCTTTACTGCTACACGGCACTATACTTCTAGTCAAAAAAAATCGTTCTCAGCTCCCAGCAAACACATTTACATAATATAAAATTATCTAATACTTAAAATTTTAAATCAATATTATATGTAAATTCGATGTAAATATAAAATTGTAACATAATTTCATATTAGGCATAATCAGCATCATTTAAAAATTTGTTATTTTTACCTCTCGCCAATCATGCTAAAATTTCGATATTGAGTTTTCAATGGATAAGCACCGAGATATGCACGTTTTGAGGTCCCTAGAACACGATTTTGATAATTTCGCGATGATGTTTGTGTGTGTGTCTGTGTGTGTGTCAGAATGGATGTTGGAGGTACGATAACTCAAATACCTACCACTGCATTAAAAAAATTTGAAATTTTGTATACAATATTCTGGCACACTAGATTAAATCTGATTAGATTTTGGTGTTGATCGTGCAACCGGAAGTGGTAGTTTCTTGAAGATCTGAAGAGTTTTTCTGGAATATCCTCAAATTTTTTTTTTAATAACATTGTATACTAAATGTTACTGTCTACAATATGTACTCAAAACGTTGTTTCTATATAGCACCATTTTCCAATTACAAGAAGTTAAAAATTCGACAAATTTGTTACAATTTTGATTTATCTGCCTACCTATGAAAACAAAAAATAAAATATTTGAGTGTTAATCACAGACCGTGTTAATGTTATATAAATTTTTGACTTTTTGGTAAATTGAATTGAATTTCAATTTATCAAAAAGTCAAAAATTTATATGACATTAACACTCAAATATAAACTTTAATAACATTATAGAAACTACAATTCTCGAATTATCTTCTACAATGGTATATTTGTGAGTAAGTACCTTCATACAGTGTGGCGAGAGGTCATATCGGATTTTTTCTTTAGCGATGTAAAGCTATTAATAAATTAGTGTTCTCTATTCTTGCAGCAGACTAATTCGTCCAGCAACAACGACCCTGAGGCCACGTTCAGGCAAAGAATACTTAAACATAGACCGAGCCATGCTGATGTCGGACACCAAGGGCTGTGTTTCCGGCCTCTCTGCGCAGCAGATGCGCAGCATCTTGAGCACTTCTGCGTACGCCAATATCGCGCCCGTCCCGGAAAAGTCAGAGTCCCCGAGTCCAGGATACATGAGTGGTTCTTCGCCTGCTCAGGAGATGCCCTCGCAGTTTTCTTTCCAGGTAAGAAAAAATGTCATCAGTAGTGTAGTTCATGGTACAAGAAGACAGGGTATGTTCTTCAGACGGACGCGTTTTCGTTCAGTTCGCGCATGTGGGCCAGCCGACGCCATCTTAGTTTTATCCCGCTTCCAATTCAAATGTTGTAAAACATGTGAATGAAGATTTTCAGCGATTATTGTGTACATTAGCAAAAAAAATCTGACGTGGCCGTTACAATACCTCTCGCCTTGACATTGAAGTATTATTATTTAACCTCGTATTTAACCAAATATTAAGCTTTAATTTAAATAAAATACAACAACACCGTATAACATTTGATATAATAATATAAAATAATCATACATTATATTATTTCTGTTTATCTGTCACATTGACAATTTTATTTTTGTTTTAAATTTTATTTCTATTTCGGGATTCACAAATCGTGGTAGGTAAAATTATATATTTAAAAAAATTATATTTCTTTATTGGTTAAAGATATAGAAACAAGTAAGATTAAATATTGTACAATGTAATTTCTTCTTTCATGTGTGGTATGTCAAATTGTAACAATCGCATTATTTTATACAATTTTTGCAAAAAATGTTATAGTGCTACAAGAAAAGTACCATTTCCGGTTGGTAGATTTTTACCAAAATCTTTTCAGCTCTTCATTAACATATATAAATGTATAATGCAAAATATTAGAATTTTATGTTCAGTAGAATTTGAGATAATGAACCGGGACGAAAGACTATAGTAGGCGTACATACAGACTTTCATACACACACACAGACACACACACAGACACACACACAGACATCATCGCGAAAATAGTCAAAATAGGTTCTAAAGGTGCTAAAACGTGCTTATTGACAAAAATCTCGACATCGAATTTTTTCACGATCCCTATACCTCTCTAGGCGAGAGGTAAAAAAAACGTATTATGGTGTGTAGTTGAGTACATAATGGTTCATTGCTTCATTCACAGCTATAAGAAATATAAATGAAAGAATAGATAAATCACGATCGTTTTCATAGCTTCGAAAATAAAACTCGTATTGTACGCAGTTTTGCAAGCAATTCTTCTCCTAGAAACTACTTTTTTCTTGGTACTTTATCGACTATTTTGAGTCGATAAAAAAAAGCTAGATTCAGACCTATCCAATTATAAGTATAGTGGCTAATATAAACAAACCAGAGCTTAACGTCCGCACTTATAATTAAATTGGAATATTGTGAAAGCGCTGGTTGGTTAGTTTAGCACTTATACTTATAATTGGGTAGGTCTGAATCTAGCTTAAGACTGTATCTATTTATCACTAATTTCCCACATTAGTTACAAAAATAACTATTTTCATAGCTGTGAATGACCCTTTAATACTAACACAATATCATGGTTGAATGTAACTAACGAATGTGCTTTTGCACTTGCAGAAAACAAACTAAGAAGAATAGCATTGCCAACAAATCCTTGTAAAGACTGATCAACAATGGATGTAAACTGGAATACAGGGAACTGCAGTTGCAACAAATTTGTCTTGTTTTTTATTCGATTGAAACTTATATTTTGTAGATAAGTAATTTTCTATCATGTATTTTATAACTGAATGTACTGAATTAGTCATCATTAACAGTGCTTCTTGTTTTTCACTTTCTACCGGTTTAGTGTATTCTTTATTCGCGACTGGTCTTTTAGAATATAATGTATAGTAATATTAATTACTTCTAGTCGAAATTTCCATGTGCAAAATTAAAATTTTATTTAGCACAAGTAAAAACGTTTGTATATACATTTATTTATTTTAAAATGATAAAAATCTCTTTAGAAGTAATGAGGCACAGAAGTAAATAATTTCTTCGTGATATAATTTCAAATATTTAAATGTTTATTGCCTTTGTAATGCGCACGGTGTAAGGTTTTTTTAAATAGATAAACACCAACTCCATAAATAACTTTGCAAAGCTGTGAAACTTGTAATAAAGTTTTATTTTTATGAATTCTTGTAACAACGAAATAGCTTAGGGTAATTGTTCTGTTTGGATTGTTTGCTGTGCTGTGCCATAACTGGAAACATTTTACAAAGTGCAACACTTGAATATGGCAATAACGGCTATTTGATTTGGAGAACATAAGATACCTACCTATTACTAGTCTGTGTATAAATTAATAGTGAGATTGTGTGATTGGAATGGCTTGGGTGAAACATGTATAAGTAATTCACTATGTAATTTTATTTCCTGAAGTGACTGCTGACTATCTACCTGTGCATCTTTTAAACTAACTTCAAATACAATATTAAGATAATGTTCATGGTGTTGTATTTTTATAAATACAAAGCATACAGTGTCCTAACATTCACTTCAGATTCATGAGATATATAGTTAGTACATAATCAAGGGCTTTATAAATAGCCTATAAATAAGCAATCTATCATTAGGATTATATTATATACATATATCAAAATGTAATAAATAAACATTTGTAAACGTGTCATTGTACAAAGTATCCTGATCATTTATTAAATTATTGGTAATAGAAATAATGTTTTATGATTAAATATAAACATGCACCTATAGGTATAGATTAGAATTGCAAAATAAGCAAATGATTTTTTTTTTCCATAAAATCCATGATTTATTCATATTCATGGACAAAACTGATATTAATTTATACTGAATTTACAGAAGATTTCACGATTTAAAAAATTATTAAATTTTATTTTTAAATAATTCAACAAGCGATAAAGTAATTCTACAGCAATTTGGTCATTCTCATGGTTCGTCTCGACACCAGGATTCAAAGGTATTTGTGTTTTGTACGCAAAATGATTTTAGTATAGAAATTGGAGCTCCTGTGAATTTTAATTCAACATCAATTGGTATGTACAATGGTATCGTTACAGAGTGTAATATTTTTGACTGTATTTAAAGTATTTTTCTGTTTGTTGTAGTGTTTTCAACAGTTGAGACTTGTACATCGTCTACAACAGTTTCTAAAATAAACCAACTTTTCAACTATAATTTGAAATATTCTACTACAAAAACGAAGGTAAAACTTATTGTATTATATCAGTGTTATTGTTGGATTTTTATTTTTTAAATATAAATTGCCTGTTACATATATTTTCACGAAATATTCATGCATATTAAAGCTTCTGAGTGTGTGTAAGGACATACAGCGATTCTTCGATACAATGTGTGCGGTTACCAGCCGTTAACTTGATACTTGATATATTTTCTAATTGTTACAGATTATTATCGATGTGATGTACCGTTGGGAATTGTCTAATAAATTCAACAGCACTCAGAGGACTTGAAACATCAAAAACAAAACTTGGACGTCATCTGCAGATCTCAGTGAACTTCAACTCTTACTACAGTTCTTGGTGGACCTAACAGCATCTTCAAGAGGCGGCTTGGCTTTCCAGAGTCTTTAACACATCTTCTGCAGCTGTTTTAGACCTGGTGCATTTTTATATTAAAGGTAAATGCTTTATAAATTAAATTTTCATTATTAATGTACATACATACATATCTTTCTTTTTTTTGTTGCAGTAAATTCAACAATAGAGACTTATACTTCGTCTACAACAGTTTAAAAATGAACCAACATGTCAGTTACAATTATTTGAAGTATTCTACTACAAAACTTGAGGTAAAATTTGAGTTATCTGTTTTAATATTATAATATATTCTACATTCATCCACATTGAAATATTTTAATATATTAATATTTTGTTTTATTCAAACATTATACAATAAATTTGTCAAGTTACAGTTACATATTTAATTAATTTACTACATTGGTATCCAAGTTGGTATCTATCATGTCTTTTACTCAACTTGGTTGTGGAAACTTTATATAGGTACTCTTTTTTCGTTGTAAAATGTGGTTTGATAAAAAAATACTAAATTTGTAACACTTTCACATTAGCAATATTGTCTCATGGTTACAGATTTTTCGACGTTTAGAAGTTAGTTGGTTCATCTTCTGTTTTTATCTCTACTGCATTCTTGGAGGCCTTCTGACAGTGTTGTCAATCTTTCCACAGCTGTTGGTGGACCTGACAGCATCTTCAAGAGACGTATTGATCTTCTAGAGTCTTTAATACATTTCTGAGACTTCTGGACATCTTCTACCGCTAGAAAGTCAAATGCAACTTTATATTGTAGGTAGGTATCGAAATATAAATTTTCATGTAATTTTCTGTTGTTCTGTTAAATGTGTTTTCTAACTGTTACAGATTATTTTGGACTTGATGTGCGTTTAGCAAGCTTCAAAAAAATTCAACAACATTTAGAAGACTTGGGACATCAAGAACAAGTCAACTTGGACGTCATCTATTTACAGATCTTCGTCAGCTATTGTAGATCATGTGAGGATATAAATTGATTATTGTAATAATTAGTTAGCTATTTGTAATTTTAATATTTGCCAAACTGAAGTTTAGTAACATAAACAAATTGCACGTCTTACGGTATCGGACCAATACTTTGAGAACTCCTAACTTGATTTACCAAAGTGCGGTTGCGGCATTGGATTCCTCGTAATTTACTTAGTACCTATAATCCGTTACTTTTTAGAAGATATTTTAACATTGAGAACCTATAACTCTGGAACTTATCAAAGCGGGGTTTGCGGCATATATTAATTATTTATTTGTGTGTTCAGGTATTCGATCCGTAGAGGCGGTTATCTTCTTAGGAGGAGACCCTAATTACCATTCTTCAATTATTGATCACTGGCCTCCAATGAAGAAATGTCTGCTATTTATTGTATTTATTTATAGAATTATGTTTTTATATCATAAAAATTAAATAATCGAGATGAAATAGCTGTATATATTATTAATAAAAACAAATAAGTAATACTTACATCATTGCACTATTTTTATTTCTTAAACAACCCTTTGTACACTTCCTAAACCCTTACAGGACTTCTACGGTGAGAGTACACGGCCTTAAACCTAGGATATGAAATAATAAACAGTAAGTATAAATTTTATGATTTATTTAATGAAATACTTCAGTACAATACACAATCTTATAAATAAATAATAAATAAACATAAACACCCTTATTTAGATTTATATAAGCTCCAAACGAGATAGGTGCTGCCATCTGTTGGTGGAAATTATTTAAATGTACAATATATCTGAAACTAAGGGTTGAATGACTAAATGGGGTACATATTTGGATTCAGCGGGTTCGAATTACGGGGTAGAGTATAAATTACCCCCTTGAAATGTTTATTTAGCATTAAAACATATTAGGGGTAAAATCAGTCCAAAATCGGTCCAAACATCACAAAAGTTTTTGTCGAGTGACCCAGAAAATGAAGCAAAGTTGCAACTACGCTAGGAAAATATTAAACTGCAAATAACTGGAAAACTAAGGGTTGCACGGTAAAATGCGACGCATATTTGGATTCAGCGGGTCCTAATTGAGGGGCTAGACTACCCCTCTTTAGCCTACTACGCTTACTTTACGAGTTATAAGCATTATAAAATTTTCCTAGCGTAGTTGTAATTTTGCCAGCAAAATCGTTAAAAAAATTGACACTACGCTAGGAAAATTTTAAATTGCTTATAACTCGGAAACTAAGGGTTGCAGGACAAAATAGAGTGCATATTTGGATTCAGCGGGTCCTAATAGAGGGGTTAAACTACCCCTCTTTATCCTGATACCCTTAGTTTACGAGATATAAGCATTTTAAAATTTTCCTAGCGTAGTTGCAATTTTGCTTCAAAAATCGATGTATATCGTCAAAAAAATTGACACTACGCTAGGAAAATTTTAAATTGGTTATAACTCGGAAATTAAGGGTTGCACGGTCAAATGGGGTGCATATTTGGATTCAGCAGGTCCTAATTAGGTGTATATGATACAAACCACCCTTGAAATAAACGTAATTTTGGTAGTTTTTGGTGAAATTTTGCTGACTTTAAATAATTATTATCTCGTAAACTAAAGGGCTAAGGGCCATAAGTTAAATACAAAGGTTGCGTAACTTTTCATTATCTATCTGCCTGTCCATAGATAAGGCCGTTTTGGCCGATTTTTAATTATTTTTTTGATCTCCCACCATTCATGTTCTCCTGATACAAACTTGGTGATTTTTGTTCGATTCAAAATTCAAGTCGAGTGAGGGTGAAAATTTAAAAACGCGATTACGTAAAAACTAAGGGTTGAGGAGTGATTTAGGGGTTATATTCGTACTCTACGCGTTGAAATACACCAGTATGCATATTGCCACCCCTAAAAGTTAATTAGCACCGGAGATATTCAACCCTTATTTGTATCTTTGGTACTAAGGGTCGTATCGAAAAAATCTACATTACATTCGCTAGGGGATGAAAAACTGAGCATCTTTTACATTTAACTTTTTCCTCTACGACCCTTAGTTTAAGGGTTAATGACTATGTTTAGACGACTTTTTCACCACTTTGATTGCTCATAACCCTTAAACTAAGGGTCGCAGAAGAAAAAGTTAAATGTAAAAGGTGTTAAGTTTTTCATCCCCTATCGAATGCAATATAGATTTTTTCGATACGACCCTTAGAACCGGAGATACAAATAAGGGTTGAATATCTCCGGTGCTAATTAACTTTTAGGGGTGGCAATATGCATAATGGTGTATTTCAACGCGTAGAGTACGAATATAACCCCCAAATCACTCCCCAACCCTTAGTTTTTACGTAATCGCGTTTTTAAATTTTCACCCTCACTCGACTTGAGTTTTGAATCGAACAAAAATCACCAAGTTTGTATCAGGAGAACATGAATGGTGGGAGACCAAAAAAATTATTAAAAATTGGCCAAAACGGCCTTATCTATAGACAGGCAGATAGAGAATGAAAAGTTACGCAACCTTTGTATTTAACTTTTGGCCCTTAGCCCTTTAGTTTACGAGATAATAATTATTTAAAGTCAGCAAAATTTCACCAAAATCTACTAAAAATACGTTGATTTCATGGATTGTTTATATCGTATACCCCGAATTAGGACTCGCTGATTCTAAATCTACCCTCAGAATTACATAATTACTTACCTTCTTGATATATTTACCTTATATATACAAAATTGCAACTACGCTAGGAAAATTTTAAAACGCATATAACTTGAAAAATAAGGGTTGTAAGACAAAGCTGGGAGCATATTTGGATTCAGCAGGTCTTAGTTGAGGGGGTAGACTACCCCTCTTTATCCTGCTACCCTTAGTTTTCGAGTTATAAGCATTTTAAAATTTTCCTAGCGTAGTTGTAATTTTGATAGCATAATCGTCAAAAAAATTGACAGTACGCTGGGAAAATTTTAATAGGCTTATAACTCGAAATCTAAGGGTTGTACAACAAAACCGAAGGCATATTTGGATTCATCAGGTCCAAATTGAGCGGGTAAACTACCCCTCTTTATCTAACTACCCTTAGTTTACAAGAAATAAGCACTTTAAAATTTTCCTAGCAAATAATTAGAAATATTGTGATGGTAAATTTTTAATTAACAGCTTCATTTTCTAGGCCACTGCTCAAAAATATTCTGTGACGTCACACCAAGAGATGGCAGCACTAGTCTCGTTTTGAGTGATTTCACCCCTAAAAAATTAAATTAAACGCTATATAACGGGACGTAGGACAACGATAAGTTGTTTAATAAATATAATAAAGCAAATTTTCTATTCTAACTAAATTATTTATTTAAAAAAATTTACATTTCATTTAAATAATTCATGCAACAATACTTATTAATACTTATTTTAAAAGGAAACATGAGGAAAA
Organism: Agonum fuliginosum; assembly: GCA_947534325.1. Lineage (NCBI taxonomy): Eukaryota > Metazoa > Arthropoda > Insecta > Coleoptera > Carabidae > Agonum > Agonum fuliginosum. The sequence continues at coordinate 31,895,095 of OX384039.1, read as the reverse complement.
TAAATAAAAACTGTTCATTTTTCTTTCTTTTTATATACAACACAAATACATAAAAGAAATATATACTTTCATACATAATACATGCAATAATATCACGCCATTTACCAAGTTTGGGTGGCACGAACCTTGTCACACATTTAAACTCAACAAGCAGTCAAACATTCCCATCCTGACACACTTCTTTCGCGTCATCCACATTTATTATCCATTTCATTCAAGCTCTTTTATTCTTTCCACTCAAATCATTTACATTTCTAATACATGATCAGTCATTTCAATCAACATATTCACCGGACAAACGCTCATCTCAACCGCACACATTCTCTTTAATACACACATAAATGTGTCATTTCCCAAGTTGGGTAGGCACACTTCATTTGCTTCGTTCACTTGAAATCATTTGCACTCGCAATTAACCATCAATCATTTTAATCCACTAATTCGCAGAACGTTCACGCAAACGCACACTATAACTATTTCACAAACTCATTCGCTCACAGAATCATTTATCTCAAACATCAACACATTTACAAATAAAATATTCAATACAATACAAGTTTTTTGTAATTTTATTACAATATAAAATAATGAAATGACTTGCCCTGTAAGAAATACAATAAATTATTAGTTACATTTTACATTACAATTGAATTTTATTTCCAAGTGTTATAACAACATGAGTTGACGGCTTGTAACTGCACCCTTATAAGATACTTAACTCATGTTTTGAATATTTTGTATCAAAGATAAAAGTTATACATGAATAATCAGTTTTATTAATGGCAATGACTGATTTTTCTGCTCATAAAAACCTTTGCCGAGGATATACTGAAGTATCTTTCATATTTTATATTATTATAAGTTTGAAATTTATGATAGGTGAAATACTAGTGACATTGCCCTAATCCATCTCCACCCAATATTTAACAATTACCGCGCGCGCTTTTTGATTCTAACCCCAAGAACAATCGATGGTTGTTGTTCTTGTAAAAATGCCGTGGGACTTCTTGCCGATCCCCGAATGAGTGCTTAGTACACGGTAGACAGCCAGGGAAAGACTTTCCACGGTCTATCACCACCTTCATGCTCAGGATTGCCGGGATGGATTCAGTTTTGCATTCTAGTGACTCAATTCATCCAAGCTATCGAAGGCTGACTGACCCAAACCCTACGAGCTGCTACATTCCGACTCCCCGTGGAGTGCACCGAATCCCTCGCCGATCCTTACACGTGCAAGGACGTACGGTTCGAAGTCATCTGCGACCAAGTACTATACTGCCCGCCAATGACTCACCGACCACAACATAGACTTATTGGTTCCATCTTGCCCCCTGGCGTCTAAGCCATCCGAGGCACGATGACGAAGGCGCCAGGAGGTTGGGGTGCCAAAAGCGGTCTATGCAGGGTGTACCGTGCCCTCGTCGGCCCTTCAACGGAAGGACATGCAAACAAATACAAATACTAAAATGCGGTTTAACGGTTCCTATTGGCTTTAAGCCATTCCCAGCCCCCAACCCACTCTAGTTGAATTTACTGTGTGGCATTGTCCAAAGTACATCATTGTACATAATTTTGAGTTACCCGGTCGCTGATTGATTCTAACCCTGAAGAACAATCCGGCCTAGTGTTGTTCTTATGCTCAAAAGTTTACGTGGGACGTCTTATCCGATTCCCCGTTGTTTTCCGCCTAGTTAACCGCTATTCCAGTGTTTACCATTACGCCTGGCCCACAACGACGTACGCACCATGTCCTGGTCGGATTTAGCATATTCGCTAGGCGGACAACGACTGCCTTTGACATACCTAGCGAATGAACCTTCCGACAGCGCGCACCGACTCGATAGCCGCAGGTAAACATCGACTGGCTTCCCGTCACCACATCCGCTAATACCATACATACACTAAGGAGTCGTCCATCACTGAAGCAAGGGCGAGGCGTCCGCTTGCAGCTGTGCTTGGATTCGCTTAGACATGCAGAGGGTATGGTGGGGTACGCGATCCAACGTTGCCCCCATACACGAGTATGGGAGGGTATACAAAACTAGACCTGCATGCTGCCGCACACATGTCTAGCAAAGCCAAAAAAGTTCTAACGTCGTCAAGATAAAAGCAAGCTATATAAGATAACAAGCCCCTAACTATACTAATCCCAATTATTTAAATTTCAAATTCAATTCAAATCAATGCCACACCTAATTGCAAAAGAATAATTCGCGAACCGAAATGTCACTGTAAGTTATTTCACCTACCAAAATTTCCTAATTCTAAATGGTCCTGTACATAATTCATTAAAGAAAGAGATGCATGCTCTCTGCTGTTTCGAATCTGCCAGTTACTTCAAATAAATTCATTTGTTATTATTCAAAAGTCTACAACATTCAACTTATAAAAAATTAATTCTGCTAAAATTTTCATCATTATGTTCGCAGCTTAATGTTAAGTATCTGGCAAAAACTAATTTATTCATCACTTCTTGTTCTTTATTTATTGTATTGTCACATTAACATCTTCAATTTCATTTGCAGTTTCAAATGCATCTCTTTATTTATTTTGTTCGTTGAAAAAGGACCATTGAACAAGGAGTAAACCACATTTATTTTCACTAGTGACATTTCCTATTTAAGTTTAATATTGACCGCAATAGATTTTAACTTGAAACCCAAGAACATGACAAACAAAACAACCAAAGGAAAAGCTATCACCCCAATTAAAATTATTTTAAAACCAATAATAATGTCACTAGTTTCATCAAAATTTCGTTGATCCCTTAATCTGTACTACCAAAGTACTAGTAAAGTAAAGACGATGTGGTTTACTCCTTGCAAACTATTACCTAAGTTAAAATTAATTGTTGAGATCATATTCACATGGTCATTGGGAATTGAACCCAAGACTGTGCTGCCTGAATTTATTTAATTTCAATCTCAACATTATTATCAAAGATAGAAGATTCAGTCTTTATTATTTATGTAAAGTATTATTTCGAGTTAAAGAATGATTCACGCAATAGGAAAAGACTGGCAAAACTATCTTTGATAATTCACTTATCACTAAGTCTCTGGAAGGCTGCTGGAGTTGATGTCGCCTGCAGAAAGTCCCACGATGGATGTTGAAGTTGTTCAGTGTAATCCCTCGACGACTCTCGTGGTTGATGTAATGTGCAGAAAATTCTTCCATGTCCTTCGAAGACGCTTGGCTTGTTCACATCGAATACCTAGGAACCACAAATCATTTATTTACATTTGATAAACACTATTTGCTTATCATGAAAATATTAAATATTTATAATAAATGAATTATTGTATACAGGGAGTATCCAACAGTTGACGGCTGGTAACCGCACACACGATAAAAATATATATCTATACCGATTCTCACAATATGTGAGGCTGCCGTACCCTAATTGGGTGAAAAGCGTGATAGATTATGTATGTAATTAATATTATTATTTTTGTTTGACTTTGTTTCCTCGATTTTAACTCCATTTATTTAGATCTGTATTTGTATTAATTTTTTCTTTCTATTTTGTTCACTATATTTAGTCAATGTACATTTGAAATGTTGTAATATTATTATGTAATTGGATTCTAAACCTGTTGAATAATAATAATAAATGTAATGTTTTAAGATTCAATAGTGAAATTGAAATAAAATAATTTAAATTGGATGCATATCTGAATGTGCTAATAACCGACAGTGGTTTTGACTGTTCAGTTTCAGATCCAATTTCAAGTTACTGCACAAAAATCTGGCCTGTAGTGTACTCTCCACAAACAGTCATGAGTGCGTTAACTGCTGGTAACTGCACACACGGTAAAACATAATATACATATCGATGACTCGCATGTGAGGCTGTCGTACTCAACTTGGGTAAAAGGCAAGACAGATATGTACGTATTGTAAAAAAGAGTAAAGAAACTTACCGAAAAAATATTCTCCCATGTCTTTTGAAGGCTGGTACAACTGCTCCTGCTTCCAGATAACACGACATTTGTACTCAATTAATGAGATCCTCGAATACCTAGAAATCACAAATATATTAGTACCATTTATCGCACAGGTTATGCTGTCACATCCATATTAAATAAGAACAATAAGCTAAACATCTATTTATTAACCAAGTAAATGCCAATAATTCCCTTATTTAAGTTATTTGATCTATTGTACATACGAACACAGTCTCATTGAAGTTGGCGCAGGCGTAGAAAAAAATTTAAATATAATATATTAGTATCATTCAACTCCGTGAATACGATTTTCATTATTAGAAACATTAAAATTGCATATCAATTGAGCTAGCTAAATAAATAGATATTCAACAGTCATTTCTTGATCCTTGGAAATAACGACTTTTAATTTTTTAAATATAATATATTAGTGTCATTTCAACCCCCTGAATACGATTTTCATTATTAAAACATTAAAATTGCATATCAATTAAGCTAGCTAAATAAATAGATATGCAACAGTCATTTCCTGATCTTTGGAAATAACGACTTTTAATTTTTTAAATATAATATATTTGTATCATTTCAAACCCCTGAATACGATTATCATTATTAGAAACTTTAAAATTGCATATTAATTGAGCTAGCTAAATAAATAGATATGCAACAGTCATTTCCTGATCTTTAGAAATAATGACTTTTAATTTTTAAAATATAATATATCAGTATCATTTCAACCCCCTGAATACGATTATCATTATTAGAAACATTAAAATTGCATATTAATTGAGCTAGCTAAATAAATAGATATGCAACAGTCATTTCCTGATCTTTGAAAATAACGACATTTAATTTTTTAAATATAATATATTAGTATCATTTCAAACCCCTGAATACGATTATCATTATTAGAAACTTTAAAATTGCATATTAATTGAGCTAGCTAAATAAATAGATATGCAACAGTCATTTCCTGATCTTTAGAAATAATGACTTTTAATTTTTAAAATATAATATATCAGTATCATTTCAACCCCCTGAATACGATTATCATTATTAGAAACATTAAAATTGCATATTAATTGAGCTAGCTAAATAAATAGATATGCAACAGTCATTTCCTGATCTTTGAAAATAACGACATTTAATTTTTAAAATATAATATATCAGTATCATTTCAACCCCCTGAATACGATTATCATTATTAGAAACATTAAAATTGCATATTAATTGAGCTAGCTAAATAAATAGATATGCAACAGTCATTTCCTGATCTTTGGAAATAACGACTTTTAATTTTTTAAATATAATATATTAGTATCATTTCAACCCCCTGAATACGATTTTCATTATTAGAAACATTAAAATTGCATATCAATTAAGCTAGCTAAATAAATAGATATGCAACAGTCATTTCATGATATTTGGAAATAACGAGTTTTAATTTTTTAAATATAATATATTAGTATCATTTCAACCCCCTGAATACGATTATCATTATTAGAAACATTAAAATTGCATGTTAATTGAGCTAGCTAAATAAATAGATATGCAACAGTCATTTCCTGATCTTTGGAAATAACGACTTTAAATTTTTTAAATATAATATATCAGTATCATTTCAACCCCCTGAATACGATTATCATTATTAGAAACATTAAAATTGCATATCAATTGAGCTAGCTAAATAAATAGATATGCAACAGTCATTTCATGATCTTTGGAAATAACGACTTTTAATTTTTTAAATATAATATATTAGTATCATTTCAACCCCCTGAATACGATTATCATTATTAGAAACATTAAAATTGCATATTAATTGAGCTAGCTAAATAAATAGATGTGCAACAGTCATTTCCTGATCTTTAGAAATAACGACTTTTAATTTTTTAAATATAATATATTAGTATCATTTCAACCCCCTGAATACGATTATCATTATTAGAAACATTAAAATTGCATGTTAATTGAGCTAGCTAAATAAATAGATATGCAACAGTCATTTCCTGATCTTTGGAAATAACGACTTTTAATTTTTTAAATATAATATATTAGTATCATTTCAACCCCCTGAATACGATTTTCATTATTAGAAACATTAAAATTGCATATCAATTAAGCTAGCTAAATAAATAGATATGCAACAGTCATTTCATGATATTTGGAAATAACGAGTTTTAATTTTTACTTCCTTGTACGAAGTAAGGAAGTATTGTAATCGCGAAAAATTTCGGTTCTCAGATTTTGACGGAAATATCCGTTTTGACCTTTTCTGAATCCATTATGACTAGTTTCGACGTGACGTCTGTACGTACGTACGTACGGACGGACGGACGTATGTGTGTCGCATAACTCAAATACGGTTAGACGTAGAAAGTTGAAATTTTGTATTTAGGACTGTTACAGCATCTAGTTGTGCACCTCCTATTTTTGGTTTCAATCTATAAACCGGAAGTAGTACTTTTTAAAAATATTTCGATAAATATTTAATTTAACACAAATTTTTTTATTTTAAATGAAAGATTATGTGATTATTACCTAAAATCGGTATTTTATAAATATTTTTGTATCTGGTATCATTTAGGAATAATTAAAGTATATATTTTTTATTTAGTATTTCTTTATCTTGTAGTCCATGATCGATTAACATTTGTTACTACGTAAAATTTAAATGATTATGACATGACAGTGACAATAGTAAAATATGCTTTATATCTTCTTCTGCAGTTTAAATAAAATGACTAAAATATATTTGTGAGTATACTAGTATAATATGTTAAAAGAATTTTTTATATTATTCTACATTTTAGTTATTAAGAAAAGTATGAACACACAAGGCGTACAAGGAAGTCATGTGGTGTCCACGTCAGATTTTTTAAATATAATATATTAGTATCATTTCAACCCCCTGAATACGATTATCATTATTAGAAACATTAAAATTGCATGTTAATTGAGCTAGCTAAATAAATAGATATGCAACAGTCATTTCCTGATCTTTGGAAATAACGACTTTAAATTTTTTAAATATAATATATCAGTATCATTTCAACCCCCTGAATACGATTATCATTATTAGAAACATTAAAATTGCATATCAATTGAGCTAGCTAAATAAATAGATATGCAACAGTCATTTCATGATCTTTGGAAATAACGACTTTTAATTTTTTAAATATAATATATTAGTATCATTTCAACCCCCTGAATACGATTATCATTATTAGAAACATTAAAATTGCATGTTAATTGAGCTAGCTAAATAAATAGATATGCAACAGTCATTTCCTGATCTTTGGAAATAACGACTTTTAATTTTTTAAATATAATATATTAGTATCATTTGGACAGCCTGAATAAGATTTTCATTATTAGAAACATTAAAATTGCATATTAATTGAGCTACCTAAATAAATAGATATGCAACAGTCATCTCCTGATCTTTGGAAATAACTACTTTTAATTTTTTAAATATAATATATTAGTATCATTTCAACCCCCTGAATTCGATTATCATTATTAGAAACATTAAAATTGCATGTTAATTGAGCTAGCTAAATAAATAGATATGCAACAGTCATTTCATGATCTTTGGAAATAACGACTTTTAATTTTTTAAATATAATATATTAGTATCATTTAAACCCCCTGAATACGATTTTCATTATTAGAAACATTAACATTGCATGTTAATTGAGCTAGCTAAATAAATAGATATGCAACAGTCATTTCCTGATCTTTGGAAATAACGACTTTTAATTTTTTAAATATAATATATTAGTATCATTTCAACCCCCTAAATACGATTATCATTATTAGAAACATTAAAATTGCATATTAATTGAGCTAGCTAAATAAATAGATATGCAACAGTCATTTCCTGATCTTTGGAAATAACGACTTTTAATTTTTTAAATATAATATATTAGTATCATTTTAACCCCCTGAATACGATTATCATTATTAGAAACATTAAAATTACATATTAATTGAGCTAGCTAAATAAATAGATATGCAACATTAATTTCCTGATCTTTGGAAATACCGACTTTTAATTTTTTAAATATAATATATTAGTATCATTTGAACACCCTGAATAAGATTTTCATTATTAGAAACATTAAAATTGCATATTAATTGAGCTAGCTAAATAAATAGATATGCAACAGTCATTTCCTGATCTTTGGAAATAACGACTTTTAATTTTTTAAATATAATATATTAGTATCATTTCAACCCCCTGAATACGATTTTCATTATTAGAAACATAAAAATTGCATATTAACTGAGCTAGCTAAATAAATAGATATGTAACAGTCATTTCCTGATCTTTGGAAATAACGACTTTTAATTTTTTAAATATAATATATTAGTAACATTTGAACAGCCTGAATAAGATTATCATTATTAGAAACATTAACATTGCATGTTAATTGAGCTAGCTAAATAAATAGATATGCAACAGTCATTTCATGATCTTTGGAAATAACGACTTTTAATTTTTTAAATATAATATATTAGTATCATTTCAACCCCCTGAATTCGATTATCATTATTAGAAACATTAAAATTGCATATTAACTGAGCTAGCTAAATAAATAGATATGCACAGTCATTTCCTAATCTTTGGAAATAACAACTTTTAATTTTTAAATATAATATATCAGTATCAATTTCAACCCCCTGAATACGATTTTCATTATTAGAAACATTAAAATTGCATATTAACTGAGCTAGCTAAATAAATAGAGATGCAACAGTCATTTCCTGATCTTTGGAAATAACGACATTTAATGTTTAAAATATAATATATTAGTATCATTTCAACCCCCTGAATACGATTATCATTATTAGAAACATTAAAATTGCATATTAATTGAGCTAGCTAAATAAATAGATATGCAACAGTCATTTCATGATCTTTGGAAATAACGACTTTTAATTTTTTAAATATAATATATTAGTATCATTTCAACCCCCTGAATACGATTATCATTATTAGAAACATTAAAATTGCATATTAACTGAGCTAGCTAAATAAATAGATATGCAACAGTCATTTCTTGATCTTTGGAAATAACGACTTTTAATTTTTTAAATATAATATATCAGTATCATTTCAACCCCCTGAATACGATTATCATTATTAGAAACATTAAAATTGCATATTAATTGAGCTAGCTAAATAAATAGATATGCAACAGTCATTTCATGATCTTTGGAAATAACGACTTTTAATTTTTAAAATATAATATATTAGTATCATTTCAACCCCCTGAATACGATTATCATTATTAGAAACATTAAAATTGCATATTAATTGAGCTAGCTAAATAAATAGATATGCAACAGTCATTTCTTGATCTTTGGAAATAACGACTTTTAATTTTTTAAATATAATATATCAGTATCATTTCAACCCCCTGAATACGATTATCATTATTAGAAACATTAAAATTGCATATCAATTGAGCTAGCTAAATAAATAGATATGCAACAGTCATTACATGATCTTTGGAAATAACGACTTTTAATTTTTTAAATATAATATATTAGTATCATTTCAACCCCCTGAATACGATTATCATTATTAGAAACATTAAAATTGCATATTAACTGAGCTAGCTAAATAAATAGATATGTAAGTCATTTCCTGATCTTTGGAAATAACGACTTTTAATTTTTTATATATAATATATTAGTATCATTTGAACCCCCTGAATAAGATTTTCATTATTAGAAACATTAAAATTGCATATTAATTGAGCTAGCTAAATAAATAGATATGCAACAGTCATTTCCTGATCTTTGGAAATAACGACTTTTAATTTTTTATATATAATATATTAGTATCATTTCAACCCCCTGAATACGATTTTCATTATTAGAAACATTAAAATTGCATATTAATTAAGCTAGCTAAATAAATAGATATGTAACAGTCATTTCCTGATCTTTGGAAATAACGACTTTTAATTTTTTAAATATAATATATTAGTATCATTTGAATCCCCTGAATAAGATTTTCATTATTAGAAACATTAAAATTGCATATTAACTGAGCTAGCTAAATAAATAGATATGTAACAGTCATTTCCTGATCTTTGGAAATAACGACTTTTAATTTTTTAAATATAATATATTAGTATCATTTCAACCCCCTGAATACGATTATCATTATTAGAAACATTAAAATTGCATATTAACTGAGCTAGCTAAATAAATAGATATGCAACAGTCATTTCTTGATCTTTGGAAATAACGACTTTTAATTTTTTAAATATAATATATCAGTATCATTTCAACCCCCTGAATACGATTATCATTATTAGAAACATTAAAATTGCATATTAATTGAGCTAGCTAAATAAATAGATATGCAACAGTCATTTCATGATCTTTGGAAATAACGACTTTTAATTTTTAAAATATAATATATTAGTATCATTTCAACCCCCTGAATACGATTATCATTATTAGAAACATTAAAATTGCATATTAATTGAGCTAGCTAAATAAATAGATATGCAACAGTCATTTCTTGATCTTTGGAAATAACGACTTTTAATTTTTTAAATATAATATATCAGTATCATTTCAACCCCCTGAATACGATTATCATTATTAGAAACATTAAAATTGCATATCAATTGAGCTAGCTAAATAAATAGATATGCAACAGTCATTACATGATCTTTGGAAATAACGACTTTTAATTTTTTAAATATAATATATTAGTATCATTTCAACCCCCTGAATACGATTATCATTATTAGAAACATTAAAATTGCATATTAACTGAGCTAGCTAAATAAATAGATATGTAAGTCATTTCCTGATCTTTGGAAATAACGACTTTTAATTTTTTATATATAATATATTAGTATCATTTGAACCCCCTGAATAAGATTTTCATTATTAGAAACATTAAAATTGCATATTAATTGAGCTAGCTAAATAAATAGATATGCAACAGTCATTTCCTGATCTTTGGAAATAACGACTTTTAATTTTTTATATATAATATATTAGTATCATTTCAACCCCCTGAATACGATTTTCATTATTAGAAACATTAAAATTGCATATTAATTAAGCTAGCTAAATAAATAGATATGTAACAGTCATTTCCTGATCTTTGGAAATAACGACTTTTAATTTTTTAAATATAATATATTAGTATCATTTGAATCCCCTGAATAAGATTTTCATTATTAGAAACATTAAAATTGCATATTAACTGAGCTAGCTAAATAAATAGATATGTAACAGTCATTTCCTGATCTTTGGAAATAACGACTTTTAATTTTTTAAATATAATATATTAGTACCTATCATTTCAACCCCCTGAAAACGATTTTCATTATTAGAAACATTAAAATTGCATATTAATTGAGCTAGCTAAATAAATGAATATGCAACAGTCGTTTCCTGATCTTTGGAAATAACGACTTTTAATTTTTTAAATATAATATATTAGTATCATTTCAACCCCCTGAATACGATTATCATTATTAGAAACATTAAAATTGCATATTAATTGAGCTAGCTAAATAAATAGATATGCAACAGTCATTTCCTGATCTTTGGAAATAACGAGTTTTATTTTTTTAAATATAATATATTAGTATCATTTCAATCTCCTGAATACAATTTTCATTATTACAAACATTAAAATTGCATATCAATTGAGCTAGCACAAGTCATTTTCAGATCAAGTCGAGATAAAGTATAATATATTAGCATCTATACAACCCTCTGAATACGATTATCATTATTAAAAAATTGTTTATTTACTTGAGCTAGTTCAACATCTGCAAACGTGATTCCCAATTCTTTGTACAATGTTTGATGATCATTTGATCGAACTCACCGTCAGCCAAAGCTGTAACGTATTTTCCACTGTCACGTACAAAGGCGTGTACTGCATCTGCAGTCATCCACTTTGTGCCACTTGGTCGCCAGATCTCTGGACATCTTCTTCTTGCGTTCACAAGTTGATCCTCCGCTTTCCAGTTCTTCATAATGATCTTGAACTGTTGCTATAGAAGTTTATCAGCAGGTTCTGCATATTTCGAAGCTTCTTCAGTTGCTGGAATTTTCACCTAGAGATATGAAGATAATTTGTATAGTTATAATCCAGTCACATTTCAGTTTAACACAATAATCTACACTACCATGATTGAATTGGAGGCTGGTAACCGCACCTACAGTGCAATATATTCATATCGATGACCCATAATATGTGAGAATGACATTTACCAAATTTGTAAAAGGCTTGATAGATATATGTTTGTAAAGTATATTAATAAATTAGGAAATAAAATAGTGTTGTACTCGTAGTAGAACTATTATTAAACTAAAATGAATATTATTAATCAAAACTAAATGAGTGATGTAAGATTAATTTCAAACAAACAACTTGTCTGACGTAACATTTCAATTTAACTCGATGTTTCTATTGTAATTTATGTCTGCAAATAAATGTGTTTTGGAAATTATTTATTTTATGTACCTATTAAACAAAACCTTTATCTCAGACACACTGTGAGTCATTGATGTATTAATGTATTTGGTTGACCGTGTGTGCGGTTATCAGCCATCAACTTATTATATTTAATACAAAAATTTGAAATTGTAAGCCAAATATTAATTTTACTTTTAGTATTTATTTTATAGTTGATATTTTATACGAAAATACATGCTAGAAATATTAATTTTAATTTTCTTAATAAATTTATACCTCGTATGTAACTATTATATGATATTTTTAAGCTGTATTTTTATTAATACTTATAAATTTGCATATACTATTAAAAAATAAAAAATATTTTTTGTACAACAGCTAATTTAATATTTTGTGTATGGTTTCAGAGTTAGTAAATATGTTAAAGTTTATGTAATATGTAAAAAATTGTGTTTTGTATGATAGAAATAAGGGTGTTAGTTATTGTGGAATAATTATGAGGAAAAATGTGTATTTATCGTGTTTTTAAAACATTTTTTGTGTTCTATGTATTGTGTATGCTGTAAAATAATAATATAAGTTACTTATACCATATTTACCTACCTTTTATCCTCAAATAGGACTCCAAACACTATTAAAATAATATAATATTGACTATATTTGAGAGAGCACCTTCGCAAAATGTCTTCTCAGCGACCAGTTCGTCTCAAATGCAAGCGAAACGGAGTTCAGCTTGATTAATTAAATTTGGATTCCTGACAAGTTTAAACCATGAATACGCCGAGCTTGGTCTTTCTATCGGACAACAAGGAATGAATGTGTGTACTAGCTGTTCTGAAAATATATTTGAATTGTTTAACAATAAATTGTCTTATACAATCACTGGAAAGGGGGCTTGCTACTACATGATGTAAAAACATATTATCTCAAGAACCACATCGAATTTTTGATGAAATGTGATATATTATAATAAATTACAAATTGCAATTAAAAATTGTTGTAATATTTTGTTTCTTTATTAAATAAATAAATAATATGTACAGGAATGGAATATACACTGTATAGGTTTAAGGAACATTTGATTATGAGATACACAAATGATTGTATTAATTAATTTCCAGTATTAATACAGGAAATAATGAAATAGGATAAAATATATTGTGCCTGGATGGATCTTCTGTGGAATCTGGATAAAAAATTCTGGGATCCTGGTGAACAACACAATGCATGTTAGTGAATTAGTATGATTGTCAGTGATTCAATTAAATGGAATGACTGGTAATGATATTGGACTGCACAAATTTTAAAACTGACTGTCTTATGACATCAAAATGAGCTACGTTTTAAAATAAGAAAGTAAACTTTTAAGAACTTGGAGCGTATGAATATACAATATAGTTTATAATATTTATGAAGCAAAGATAAGAACTGATCCAAATGTAAGCCTCTAATTAAAGTCTATTAAAATTTTACAACCGCACACATTTATACATATGACTCACGGTATGTGAGACTACCAGACTCAAGTTGGGTAAAAGACTAAGTATGCGCGTTATTTTAAAATTTAGTTTGAGGAATAATAGTTTAAGGATTCGGCTTGTGTTTCGCCCGTAAATAGACTTGATCTATAAAATTATATTTTCGTACTTGTTACATAAATAACTATTTTTCTTGAATATTTTGTGTAGTAAATAAGTTAAACATAAATTAATGTAAAATTATAATAAAAACTTGACTATGATTATCCCTTTATTTATAAACAATTGAATATAAGTAAATAGCACGTCACTAATATTGAAGTTAAATCTTACAAAGAATTTTAAAAATGTATAATGAACATTATGGCATTATGTTACATCTTTTTGGTTTTGTTTGTAAACCATTGAGCACAGTTTTAAATAAGAAAATCGATCAATCATACATTCCAAACATCACATCAGAGTACATTCAGTTTGACGCGTTTCCAGCCAAAGTCCTGCATCAAAATTAAAACAAGAACCAACATTTTCTTACAAACAAATGGGACCTCAACTGAATCGCTAATCAAATTAAAATGTATAACAATGTTCACAAATACGCCTTGTTTATCTAGAAATTGTGAATATTTTATCTACACACTAAATTATCCTAAATTGTATATAGCAAGTTTGTGACATAAATAACTATAAAGTCATCAGCGAATATCAGTGTTTGCAAACATACTGTTTTTAATTTAAAACTTTAACAAACAATCATAAATACGAATTTAATGACTATCAGAATGTTTGCAGTCACTCGCTTTTGTAAAATATATAATCACATTTTGTTTTATCTTACGAATAGTACGACTACGTTTAGGAAGAGAATATAGTAATTGAATAATATTGTAAGATCGAAATATGAATATGAAATGAATAATTTTAAATGTGATACAATAAATGGAGTTCAGTCTGCTTGGGAGGGTTTGCTTCTACGGAAGTTTATGGTCTGTCTCTGCAACAAAACAAAATAGTTCAGAACAAAATTATACAAAAAAATTAATAAATTCTATATACTAATTATAGTTCTGATCTATTTTATATTAAATCTTGCTTATTATAGAAAATATGAAAACAAAAACTTAATTTTTAAACTGTATTGCAAGCAGAAAAATTAAATATTTATATAAATATAAAGGTTTCACAAAATGCTTAAGAAATTAATATTTGTTGAGCAATAATATAGAAGTTATAATTATAGATTTCTAATTAATTAATATTACTGCTATAATGAATGAAAGAAAATA
Organism: Agonum fuliginosum; assembly: GCA_947534325.1. Taxonomy (NCBI): domain Eukaryota; kingdom Metazoa; phylum Arthropoda; class Insecta; order Coleoptera; family Carabidae; genus Agonum; species Agonum fuliginosum. Next base: position 31,879,914 of record OX384039.1, on the reverse strand, counting down.
TTGTTCACATTATACGGGGTAATTCACAACTTCACAACCCTGTATTTATTATTCATAAACATATTTGGCCCGTTGTTCACGATTCAATTTATTGATCAGTATATTGATAGTTTTTTAAATAGCATTCCTCAATTAATTGAGCAACTTATTGATCAAGACAAAACTGACAAAATGTGTCGTATAAAACCAAGTTTACATGCACCGTTGTCATCGGAAAACGTTACGGCCGATGTCGCCGTTTTGTGATTTGATTCGTTGACAACCAACTAAATGACAGCTGTCAAACTGCGTTGTTGGTTGTCAGCGAATCAAATCGCAGAACGGCGACAACGGTCGTAACGTTTTCCAGTGTCAACGGTACATGTAAACTTAGCTTTACACATAATAGATTGAAAATAAAATTGACAATTTATGAATCAACAAACTGAGTCGTGTGAAACAGGCATTAGTAATGTTTACTGACTTACCCAGGTCCAGGGTAGTAATACGGCGGCGGGCGCTCGTACTCGGTGGCTAGGGGCGCGGACTGGTACTGTGGTGGGCCCCCATTAGGATAATCTTCCCAATGCCTGCAGCAGACAGGAACATGTACCATTAAGCAGTTTTCTCCGTTGTTACTTCTAATTCATATTACATCCAAGCTTAAGCAGTATTTCTTGCAATAATATAGAACAGATAAACTGTTGTAGAATAGTATAGTGAAACCGGAAAGCATACAACGGTTTTCTGTCCTTATATTGTTCATACAAGGTGTCTAATCAAAATGGTTTTATCATTCACCATTATTTAATATTTAATAAGTAATATAAGTTTACTTTCATTGTTTTCTTGTTGATTATAACTTTTGAAAAGACATCTGTATTGTATAGTTTACATACACTTAACAATGGCGACAAAATAAAACAGTAAAAACAGCCAAATACAAACAAAACACAGCAATTGTCATCCTGCACCTTTATTAGTCAATATGCTTGGACTAGCACCCCTGGCACACGCAAAAATTATTAAAAAATGTTACTTGACTACCATTGTCCATAGTGAGAACGAGAACCCTTAGCGGCCTTTAGAAGTATGTACTTTTCATATCTAAACTAATATAATGAATTATTTTTACTGAAGAACACTAAATATGGATGAAATTGTACTAGGGATCTACTGTATATGTTTTCCTGTAGCATTATCTACCATATGGGTACGTGCAGAACAATATAACAAGTTTACAAGTAAATCAAATTTGTATAAATGAGTTCTGAAAGATTATTTTACTCTATATGCTTAGGTGAACATGTACTCTATTTTAATTACTAGTATTTTATTTCATAGGCGCTTATAAAAAACTGCTATTTCCATGTATACCGATTTGCTCTGTTGTGCACGTACATTTGAGAATTCTTTTATGCTTCTGAATCGAAAGAAAAAAGAATATCCTGGTGAGAGTCTTCAATGAGTTTTAAGAAAAATAATATGTAATTAGTAAATTAATTGATAGCTTCAGATCAGTTAATTTATATTTTCCAGGATTTAGAAGCATGAAAGAATCTTCCAGGAATCCATGTGTAAACAGGGCTTTAGTCACCATCGTAAGTTTAATATACAAAAGAGTGGAAATTCCATTTAAGCAATACTGTAAATTCGTAGCATTTCTGTTTTTCCTCTATGAGAGAGAGATTACTATTGGATTGGGTTCATGCGTTACTATTGTTCAAACTGGTCCGTACTTTCTGTCTCTCTAAAAGGTAAACAAAAAGGCCACATTTCATCCGCCCTAGTGTCCACTCCTGTCGTATATTATACAGAGTGATCATAATGATTGACCGTGCTGCTTTCTTATTTTATCTTTGCCGTCCAATGTGATAGATTTTATAATGAATGTAACCGGTTAATTATTATAGGTATTTCTATGTTACGGTTCATAATGATACGGTGCCGTGACATAGAAACGCATTTGTTCAACTTTACAGAATACAGAATAAGTAACCTGTTAAGGCTGATTTACAGTAGATGTAATTGGTTCTTAATTTGTATTCTGGAAAGTTGAACAATGGGTATTTCCATGTTACAGTTCATAATGACACGGAGCCGTAACATAGAAATGCTCTTTGTTGAACTTTACGGATTACAGAATAAGTAACCGGTTACTTCCATTGGAAACCAGCCTTGAAATTACTTAATAGTATTAATCTTCACTTAGTTTGACTATTAATGGAATGTACTCAATATTGTTAACGTATTTGTTAACAGAGCTACAACACAACATGTTTCTTGAAAATCAATTTTAAAACTGACAAAGTTGCAATAGTTTAATCGAAAGTGCGTGAATCATAACATTTTCTTGCAATTGCGATTTTTCGATCGCTACGACCGAAAATCGCGTGCGCGCCTAACCTAAAAAACGGACTTTAAATCACGTGCCGGTCAATCATTTATGATGACTCTGTATTACGCTTCGTGGTCACCATCGAAAACACTAGGAAAAGAAAACACCAATCTACAGAGAGTATACTACAGCTAGTGGAGATGAGAGCCACATGAAATGAGGTGAGTTAGTGTAGGTACCAGCGCAGGTTTCGCTGGTGTCGTGAAGGTGAAGCACTCACTTGGGGGCCATGTCGGCGTAGCGCGTGTCGGGATGCGAGCTGCCTCCCGGCGCGTCACGTGACCGCACCTCGGCCCCACTTCCGCCCGCCTGTTGCTGGTACATGTTCATGTCACCACCGCCACCAGGGGCTCCGCGACTTTTCTTCTTCTTCTTTCCTTTCTTTGAGCTTGATGCACTGTAACATTTACAAAAGAGACATGTACTCGAGTATGCATCAGTTTGTGGAATCAAAACAATGCTTTGTACAGAATTCATGCATATTACAATCATTAATCATTTACAATTATATAAAATATATGATTATTACTTTTAAACATGCAAATATAATGGACACTTACAAATAATAAATAAATTTTTCTACTCCCATCTGTCATCTGTATTTTAATAACACTCATTTCGATATAAATTTTCATTTAGATGCAGATTTTCACGTAATCTGTATCGCAATGAAATCATTTCGATACAACTTTCCATTATGATACAAAAGTTTAGTTTAATTAAAGAATGGGCGTAAAAAATAGTGTATGTATGCAAATCGTGTATAATGGCTATTAATACGCGAGCTTGAAGTTTATTAATAGTTATCATTATAAATATACTATTTTCTACTCCCATGCTATAATTTACTTATGAAATATGCATTGTCTGTACTTAACTGACAAGTAATTTTCATGCAAATGAATAGTTTTGTAATGAAAGCATTGGAGTAGAAAAAATAGAGTATGCAATAATGGCTATTAATACACTCGTATGCATTACGACACTCGCAATGGCTCGTATCGTAAACTTCATACTCTCATATTAATAGACATAATAATAAACTCGTTGCATAATGAACTATTGATTAAGTAAAATACCATGAAATTAAATATACAACAAATATATAAATAAAATTGTAATATATATATATATATATATATATATATATATATCTGTCAAATTATGTACTACCACCGTAAAAGTATAGCCAGTAGAGTTAGTTAACTCTCAACTTATTTACGAGTATAAATAATATTTTAAAGAACACATTTAGAAATCTGCTATAAAAAGGATATTCATTTTGAGAGTGCCAATATTGGTCGAGAAATATAAAATTAATATGTCTTTCACAACCAATATCTTTTATTTTACGCAAGTACCTATTAAATTTATAAAAAATTGTTACAAAAAACTTAAACATACGGTTTGCTTTTGTAAGTTTAGAGATTATGTTAATAAAAACAACTTATTAATGTATTGAGCGCAAATTTTATGGATTGATATATTTTTGAACGTCGATTTAACTAAGCTCTCTGACTATACTTTGTTATTTAATGTTCTCTACATACGAAAAAGCTAAGCAGGTACCTAATGCCCAGTGCAATTTAACAATGTAAATGCACTTGAAAATTAAAACAAGTATTCATGCGACAGTGTACCCTACCCTACCAAGACACAACGGCAGCACTTACTTGGACAATGGAATGTTGTCCCGATCTGCGTACGCATCATACAAATATTCACTGCAACGTATACAACATCAGTAAACAACAGCTCAATTCAAGCAGACGAGTTTAAAACAAGATGCACACAATCATTTCACTTCCTTTCAAATAAAACTTCTCTTCCACGATCATATCTACTTAATTGAACAAATTATTCATTCAACACATGCTCAATACTTCAAACTTAAACTAAAATTTATTTTCCATTTAAGGCGCAATACTTGCGAATCCTGAAGCTAGATTCAGACCTACCCAATTATAAGTATAGTGGCTAATTTAACCAAACAGCACTCAAGGTTTGCACTTATAATTGAAATTGGAACTTTGTGGAAGCGCTGGTTGGTTAATTTAGCAATTGGGTAGGTCTGAATCTAGCTTTAGTCATTTTTAGAAATCATTTAACAAGACATCGGACAATATTTTGCAAATTTTATTCTATAGCCGTATATGCACAACTTTTAAAAACAACATTGCAAAATATCATAGATCATATATTTCTAAACCAAAGATTTTTTGTAACATGCTTTTTTGCTTTGAATTTGATAGCAAGAGATGCGCCTTAAATAATCATATAATATATTATAATGTATATCACATTTTCTATAAAAATATATACTTTTAATTTGATGGTTAAGTCATTAGTAATAAAAAGATATGAAAAAGTTATATGTAAGTTATTAAAAATATAAAATTATTCAATGACATATGGAGAAGCACAAAAATAATTATTATAATATGAACTTACTGTTCCACGAGTGGGCCAGGATATGGATCGGATTTTTGATATAAAGTTGAGAGTTTTACTGACAGCACAATTGTCGGAATGAAAAGAATTAAACACCATCCAACACTTATCCAAAATCCATTCTGAAATAAACAGAAAATAAGTATTAATATATTATATATTAACAACTTATATCAAACTTATACATTCAATGTTGGAAAACAGTATACAGGGTGATAAGAAAGGATCAAAGCAAATATATTGTAGGAATGTAACTCACCCAAGGGTTGAGGATTTTATCGCAAGTGGCAACTAGAGTTTGATTGTAAACATTACTAAGTGGACCACATTGTCCAACTTCTTTTTCTGTTGCATTGGCAATCCTATATAGGAAATCTGTAATTTTTGTTGTAAAATTCTGACCAAACTCTTTAGCCAACTAAAAACAACTTTATTGTTTAAGATATTATTTATTTAATACAATATAGCTTCTTACCGTTTGCAACTGTTCAGTGCCTTGATTGTTTATATAATCTTGTGCGTGATCAACTTCTTCCAAGGTTTTGTCTATGGCAATTGTAAAATTGTCTTCATTGAATTTTAAACCTTCTTGAATTCCCATTGCCTTTTCCTTAATAAGCAACAATATTTTTAGTACTATAAATCGACTATACAATAAAGTAAGCTAATTCAAATATTAAAGTAACATTTTACTTGCACCAATAAATAGACATTTAACCGCATTTAACCTGTTTTATTATACAAAAGAGTATAATGTATCAAATTTACCTTGAGACTATAAGCAAGTTCAAGCATTGGCTCCACAAGATTAGTTTGGTACATCCGTAAATACATTTCATTCTGCTTAATGGACATTTGTAATTCAGGTTCAGTTTGAAAATGATCCTTTAGCGTAGATAACTGGCTTGCTAACTCAGTTAAATTAGTGCTAGTTAAATTATTTTCCAACTAAAATATGAAACAATATAATTATAGTATTATTTTATATCAATAATTATACTCACAATAAGCACAAATCTATGAATTGGCATTTCAGCTACCGGAGAATTTTTTAACTCATCTATACTTTTCTTTGTGTCGTTTGTTAAAATGGTAACAGTTTCTATTTTTATATTATTAACAAAACCATTTAATTTTTCGTCAATATTAGCATCTTTTATAAATTTCGATACATCCGAAACGTTAAACTGATAATCTAATCTTAATACTTTATAAGCAGTTTGATTCGCATGGCACGAATTGATTACAGTTTGAATATCACTGTGTAATAAGTCTTCTAATTTCAAATTCTTATCTAAGTATTTAAATACTTGGTTGTCATTATTAGTTTCGTTATTTCTGAGAGTATCACAAATTAATCTCTGCATAACAACGCCGGATAAGAAGTACGCTAAAGTGATGAGCATTAGGACAATGGAAAAGAGAAACATGACAGCTACGCCCAACATGAGAAATCTGCTTCCTGCGCCCTTGTTGCAGCAATCGTCGTCGTATCCGTCCGGTCTTTTGCCACAAATGCCGCACATTAATCCAAGTGTTATACACAAGATTACTAACAGTAATACACAGCTCATAAATAAACCGACGTAGTATCGATAAATCGAGTATTCTTTTATGTAGAAATTTGCTTCCTTCAAGTAGTCATCACTGCTATGATTCACGGATTTGTCAACATCGGTTAAAAGTTTCTTCATACTTGTGTAAGCTTCATTTAAAGATTCACCTGAAAATAATAGAATATTGTGTATCTAGTGCTTGCCTTTGCGCACAAGTTGCACACGTTATTTTTCGTCCCTCCCTTGGTGCATAATATACTATTTTGTCATACCTGCACAGAAAGTAACCTTTTGCATGCGCAAAGTAGCTTCGGAAAAGTATGCGCAAAGGAGAATCGTGCGAGAATAGGCGTGCGCAAAGTAAAATTTGCGCACACCTATTCTCGCCCGTATTTTTGCACAGTTAAAAAATGAGGCACTATGCGCATGCAAAACAGGCACGAAAAGGGGTAATTTTCGTGTAGATATAACAATAGTATATTGTGTATCTAGTGCGCAAAGTAAGCAATTGCGCGAGGCGAGTTGCAGCCCGAGCAGTAGCGGCTCGAGGTCTACCGAGGCGAGCCGAGGTGGCCGAGGGTCGCTACGGCGAGGGCTGCAACGAAGCCAAGCGCAATTGCGCCTTTGCTCACGAGATGCACACGATATTTTTTGTCATTACTGCACAAAAAGTAACCTTTTGAGTGACCTTACTTATCAAAAGATAAAATGAATACTTTTAAAATGAATATGTATAAAATAAAAAAGTAACTAATATTTACCTACATGTAAAAGCATAAGAAACTAATTATTAACAGTAAAGAAAAGAACATTAAAATATAAGAATAAAATATTATTGTCCATTAGATCCAATGCACAATCTGCACAATAGTCCACAGTAGAAACTATGCATAGAGAAGTAGGTACTACAGCTGTTCACGTGCTTGTGTAGTATTAGATTATCACGTGTGTGGCGCTAGTGTTACGCGCACATTTCGTGTCGGTAACTACAGAAAACTGTGTGTGTTCAATTTGCGTGCGCAAAGTGAAATTTTGCGCACGCTATTCCCGCACGCTTGTACTTTGCGCACGCATTTTTTGTCTAGTTAAAAAATAAGCCACTTTGCGCACGGAAAACAGGCACGAAAAAGGTTACTTTTTGTGCAGGTATGACAAAAAAAGAATTTTAAATGTTAAAAATTACGTCTTGCTTCAAGTATTTTATTTACCTGCGTCAATTAATGCTTTCTCAATTTCTGGAATACTTTTATCAACTTCAGCTTGAATTGTTTGCGGGATCTTTTTGAATTCTTCATTTGCGTTTTTAATTTTATTCAGTAAATCGTCACTAATATGCTTTTCTAATATATTTACTTCATTAGTAAAATCAGGTAACTGAAAAGAAAGTACTGATTTTATCATAATCTTATTATATACAGTGCTTATCTGAATCAAATAATAATAAGATAACATGCAAAACATACAACAATACACCATATTTATTTTGCACACAATACCAAATAAAAAATCAAAAATAGTTTCAACTTAAAGATCAATTTAACAAATTTGTTGTTACGTTTAGATTAGATAATAAAAATGTTAATATTTTTTTTAATATATTACGAGCTCACCTTCGGGAAGTACCTATCTAAGTACTGCATGTAAAAAATATTATTTCAAAATGTTAGATTGTTAAATATAGATTCATTAATAAAATTACTTACAGAATCAAAATCAACAGTAGTTCCTAATTTCCCAACGTCTTTATTAATATCATCGCAAATAGGCTTCCCTGCACCAACGCACTTATTTAAAGTTTGTAGTAACTCGTATTTTACTCGCCGAAGTCCTAAAAATTATACCATTACTTTATTAAAACACGTGTTAACAATACACTAGTGGCAAACATTATGGAAACTTTCAAAATTCTTCATACATATGTTGCATTCGTTCGTTAACTTATGCTTTTTGATTAAATTTTGTATTTTAATCAAAATATAACCTATAACAATGCTTGCTGTTTAATTTTATATGACAATTTTACGAAAGTTTCAGGAAAATTTCAGTAAAACAAAAATATTACAAATTAAGTACAAACTGTAAAATGCACAAAATTAATATTTTGTAAGATACCCTTTGTTTTTGATGTAACAAACCTACATAATTGTTAATTGGTTGACACAAAAATGCAAATTTTGAAATCGTATAGCACCAGTGACTAAAAAGACCCGCGCGGGTTTTTAAAGAAGAATTTAACAACAATTACATTTGAAAACATGTTAAATATCGAGTAGAAACTTTAAACCTACATAGATTAAAATAAAAATGTAAAAATTTTGACTTAGTATTACCATTTTTTGCAAAGATTACAAGAAAACCCGAAATTTTACTCTAAAAGTGTCCAGAATTATTGCCACTACTGTATAGTAACATACCGTCGTTGAGTTGAGAAGCCTTAATTCGTATCTGTTTGGTATCGTCTGCCATGGTAGTTAAATTTACTTTAATTTCTTTTAAACCAGTAACAAATAATTCCAGTCTTGTAAATGAAGATGCGTTGGCTAGGCTGGCCAAATCATCTGCTATTACCGTTCCCGATTCTGGAAAAAAATGTATTAATAAAGATCAACTACTTCAAAAAAAGTTTAATAAGTCATACTTTCTAAAACGTTCGATAAATACTTGTGTAGTTCACGATAATTATCGACAAGTAATACGTTCATATGTGAATCTGTGGATTTGATGAAGGTATGCACATCTTTCATAGACTTCTCTAAATTTGAGGGCAGTTCTTCAACACCTTCTTGCATATGCTGGTTACTCACAAAAGCGCATACCACGCCGAACCTACAACAAAAAAATAAAATGATTACTACAATAGACTCATAATTTCAACGATCTCGATTACAACAGCGGTGAACCACTAATTATAGAAACAAGAAATTTGTACGATTTACAAATAACTAATTCAAACAATCATATGGAGTAGGTAGTTGCAAAAAACAAAATTGTAGATTTTTTGATAAATTATGAAACTTTGGCCAATTCTAAACATGTTTACGTAAAAATCATTTGTAAATTTACAACTTTTCATTCATAATTTCCATAAATAAAGTTCGCGGTACAAACATTGTGACGTAGATTGTGCAAAATGATACAGTTCGTCTAAGTCCGACAGACTCGTTTGTGGTAATACCTCAACAAAGCGAAGTAGTCTACAAATCATTTCATTTTATTAGAACATAATTTTAAACTTATTTCAAATATTAAATTGACAGATATCTAAATAATATTTAAAAGTAATTTATTGTTAAAAAATATTACTTATTTGCTCGATAAATGGCATAGTTCTTGAAACACTACCACGGCTCTTGACGTGTTTTTAGCCCTCGGCTAACGCTTGGGCTCAAAATCACGTCTCAAGCCATAAAAGCTTCCTATAGCCCCGTTCACACCATGACAGAAAGTCACGATAGTCGCTATCGCGGCAGGAACTGTCGTGACTTTCTGTCATGGTGTGAACGAAGAAACTGTCAAGACAGTACAGTAGTCACAGTATAATAGGAGCTTATACTGTGCTGTAGTACTGTCCTGTCGCAGTATCAAGCCAAACTTGATAGTGCGACAACTACAAGACCTGCAGCTTCCTCCATGGCACAGTTGTCGGGAGACCAGTGTGAACGGTGGGCTGACAGTAACTGTCACATTGTCATGGATGTGCACTGCCATGGCAGTACTATCATGACAGGAATTGTCACCGTGTGAACGGGGCTTAACTATCACATTGTCATGGAAGTGAACTGCCATGCCAGTACTATGATGACAGGAATTGTCACCGTGTGAACGGGGGTGACAATTCCTGTCATGATAGTACTGCCATGGAAGTTCACTTCCATGACAATGTGACAGTTACTGTCAGCCCACCATTCACACTGGTCTCCCGACAGTGACAGCTGTGCCATTACCATAGAGGAAGCTGCAGGTCTTGTAGTTGTCGCGGCAGCACTGTCGCACTATCAAGCCAAACTAGTAAAGCCCCGTTCACACGGTGACAATTCCTGTCATGATGATAGTACTGCCATGGCAGTTCACTTCCATGACAATGTGACAGTTACTGTCAGCCCACCGTTCACACTGGTCTCCCGACAGTGACAGCTGTGCTATGAAGGAAGCTGCAGGTCTTGTAGTTGTCGCACTATCAAGTTTGGCTTGATACTGCGACAGGACAGTACGACAGTACTGTCTTGACAGTTTCTTCGTTCACACCATGACAGAAGTCACGACAATCGCTACCGCGGCAGGAACTGACGTGACTTTCTGTCATGGTGTGAACGAGGCTTTACACCCTTAATACATAAATAACTATTCTATGTAGTTCGCCCTGATGAAACTGCAAGAGGCAGCGAAACGTTGGCTTTAGAGCAATAAAGTTTTAACAATCGACTGCATTCCTGCTTATTTATTTATGTCATCATCATCAATCAGTCGCTTAGTCTCATCTGATACTTTATAAAGATCGATCTGACATTAACGTATAGATCAATTCGATCGACCAATCAAATTAAACGTGAAAAGCTTGATCGAATACTCACAGTAGAAGCGTAGCAATGGCAATGAGGAACATGGCAAGGAGGACCTTCCTGCACATGTCGTGTTTCTTGTCGAAGGGTTGCGACCTGGCTCCGCAGCGGCCACAGCAGCGGCAGCAGCAGAAGCAGAACCCGGTGAGCGGCATCAGCGCGGCGAAGAGCAGACCAATCACGGTGAGCGCTAGCAGCCCGGCATAGTGACGTAGCAGCGAGGGCCATTGCTCGAGGATCTTGTCTGGCCGGAGGGCTCCGGACTCGTCTGTTAGTTCTACATCTGGAATCAAACAACACTGATTATTATATGATGGGATGGGTAGCGCATGTTCGAATACAATCAGAATATTAAATTGCAGAATATTCATACACAGCAAAATGCATGCACAGGACGATTCAAATCTAGAAAATTTATACGTAATAAAATATCTGCATTCATTCACAGGTAACTGCAAATCTAGAATTTCAGAGGGTGGCCATTCAACGCCAGAAAATAAAATTCTAGAACATTCATACACAGGAAAAGAAGGTTCAAATAAAGAAATTGTACATAATAAAATGTCTGCATTAAAAGATTCATTCACAGGAAAATGCAAATCTAGAATTTTAGATTCGGCACAAATGCAAACATAGAAGGATGCAAACACAGGTAGATGCAAATCTAGAAAACTCGTTTTTCTCTTCAACACAAGAGAGATACGCAAATTAGGTTGAACGGAAATAAATAACTTTTCTAGATTTCGCATCTTCCTGTGTTCAATTAAATCTAATATGTATATCATTTTATCTTGAACAGAGAAATTAGTTTCCTAAATTTGTATCTTCCTGATGTTTGCATTTATGCTGACTCCAAATTCTAGATTTGAATTTTTCTATAAATGAATCTTTTTTTATTACCCATAAATTTTGTAGATTTGCATCTTCTGGTGTTGCATTTTCCTGTGTATAACGAGCATTTAAACAATTAAGTGCATACTTAAGTTTGTTGGGATAAAATTTAATTTTATTACAATATCTCATGAACAATTAAGTATAATATATATAAATCATCTAACAATTTTAAAAACTATATGTTTTATGTTTTATGATATTGTCTTGCTCATCCTAGAAAAAATATTATTTGTTGTCTTTTTGTAAGCAACTAGCAATACTTTTGTGTAGTGCAGAGTGCAGTATTGGAGAAAATACACAGTATAAAAAATAGCAAAAACTTATTTGAATAAACGAGTAAACACATCATTTACGTTACGTAATAAATTAAAAATGTAAGAACTTAATGCTAGGCTTTTGTATACTATACTATACATATGACATTTATTTTAAGCCATTCACAGTAAAAATATTATTAACACAATTGTAACTAGAAGAAAAAATAAAATGAACAGATATTTTCAGTTTAATCTTAAAATTTAATTATATCCTCTTGATTTTGATCAAATTTTGAATCAACGGATAGTTCTGCAGTTATAATGTAAACATTTATAAAAGTGCTGACTACGCAACCTTAAATTCAGGTCAACATTCCGATGCAATCAGCAAATTCAATTAGCTACATTTTCAGTCTGAACTTCATATTTACTCACAAAATTACTTCCGTACTTCCTAACCTTTTCACCCATGCCAATTTCAAATTAAACTCATGTCACTGGCATTCATAAGTTGATATTTCCACTTAAAATAAAAAACAAAATGCAGAAATATGTTCATTAACATTTATGAAACTAAAACACGAATCAGTCTAAATATTGACCCAAAAAAAAATAATATTTTTAAATATTTCACAAATTATTGAAAAATAAAAAGGTAGAAATAGCGTTATTATAACAATAACACGTAACAACTAAAGAATTTATCGAATAACAATATTTGGATTTATGAATCATTCCCGGAAAATTTTATTGTTTAATGTTTTTACATTTCTTGGCTATACTTGCTATATGAAATTCAGAGCAAAATAGGATGCTACTTTTTTTGAAATCTATGTATGAACTCATATTTGAAATGTAAGTTTATAAAGACTGTCCCTAGGGTGCCACGTGACGATTTTCTTGAAATACCTAATAGTCTGCTGGTAATTAATTAGTGAAATCCGGTGAAATAAATCAATTTCGTCAATTGTAAAATATTTTTTAACTTATTGTTTGAAATTTAAAAAAAAACTTCTTGTGGCACTCTTCAGAACATCGTAAGGAATCGGTTATATCAAACAAAATTCAATTGTATGCATTAATAAAGTAAGAATCTTGAATATTAAAATGTAAAAATTAACTCTTATTTTCTCTAATTGTTATCGCAACATTGTATTGTATGATTTTTTCGATTAAATAATGTTTCGTCATTACTCATGTTAAATTTCAGATTTTTGTTTTGAACAATAAAGCCAGAATTCTGATGCTACTACCGTGGCAAGAGCCTTAATGTTTTTACATTTCTTAATGTATTTACCTACTTTTCGTCGAAAACGTTTGAGTATTTAAAAGTTAAAAGTGCCGTAGAAATTTTGCTATAGTGCTTATGCAATGCGTCAACATAATTTCAAGAGTAAACATAATAAATCTCCTCATCAAACAGAATTTTATTATCTTTCTTTTCAACCTTTCGCTGCTTCAAACAACTTGCAAAACCAACAAAAATAATCTTTTGTTCTTTTGTGTCTAGAGAGTTTGAAATGTAAGATTCTGAAAGCATCAAACACGCTACGTATATGAAAACAATATTATTTGGACATTCGATTTTATAAGTACTTGTTTTCGAAAACGAACGAAACGATAAAGTTTTCTAGTATCTTAAAACTTAAATTATGACCTATTGAGTGCCACTTTAATCTACTTATAAGAATTTAAATTGTTCTTTTAAAATAACTCTAAATCTGAATAAATTGTACATTATACAACTTTATAGACGTCAAGTCAAGAGCATTAAAAAGATTTATTTATTTAATCAGTTAGTGCATCGTATTCATCATAGCCATCTGTTACTTTTCCATTTCACTTTTGCATAATATAAACAGCAATTTATCAAAAACTGTCAGAAAAAATTCAATACATGAAAAAAATAGGAGTTATTTTTTAGGCCGGGGGATGAACGGCGTAAGCATATTGGGGTGTTGAATAAATTTTCTAATAAATTATTTTATATTTAAAATATTAAGAAAACTTGTTTGAACACAAAGAATAGTATTATACAATTGAGGTACAATTAATTAAACATTTAAATGTTTATTTAAACAACTTTGCACGTTATAATCTAGAAATTTAAAAAACAACAGACAATAGGCTACTTTTTATAAAACATTTTTGAAGAGATAAAAACTTGAGACACATATTTTTTATTTTGGCAAAATATTTAATAACAAGTCCAAAAATAATTTTAAAAAATTGAATATTCAATATGCGTGACTTCGACAAGCCGTGGCTTTGGCCGTTTTTAGTCACGGGCTGAACATAGCAACTGACATATTAAGCACGGGGTGAAGTTGGCTTCTTTTGGCATTTAATTTTTGTGAAAAACCGAGTGAAATTCATGATTTCTTTCAATCATTGTCAATTTTTTGTCAATATAACAGTTAAATACACTTGCCTAAGCGCAGAATTTTGTAGCAATGTATAATATCACTATAATTTAACCTAAATGTTCAAATTATTTTAAACGAAATTTTACATATTTTATGTAGTTTAATTTGTAGTCATAGAAAAAGTATAGTATGTGACTCGCTTATAAACTCTCTAGATACTCGTTTTTTATACACTCGCTGCGCTCGTTCCTAAAAAAACTCGTGACTAAAACTTAATACATAATATACTATTTTGGATTTCAAAGATTTTTTCAGAATAATTCTAACTGGTAACTGGGCATAAACCTAGAATAATTCTTTCACAAATATCTAGTACCTGTTTTTCCTCCAAATTTTTAATATGCAATGAGTAAATCAGAAACTGCTATACCTCTAAACACGCAATATTTTGTTACGGTACCCTTTATTGTTTACCAATTTAAAATTCCTAAGCCAACCATCTCTTATTTCGCGTACTGTACAGTGTTTGTCAAAATTCTAACTTGGTAACTATGGGCATAAACCTAGAATAATTCTTTCACAAACATCTAGTACCTACCTGTTTTCCCTTTCAAATTTTAATATGCAATGAGTAAATCAGAAACTGCTGCACCTCTAAACACGCAATATTTTGTTACGGGACCATTTATATTGTTTACCAATTTATATTAAAATTCCTTATCCAACCATCTCTTATTTCGCGTATAGTACAAATACATTTCATCTACCTAATAATCATTAGCGTTTATTAGGGGGTTATTACAGTCACACAATGGTTAAAACCACAAGCCTGAGATGCGCCAGAGCATACAATACAACCCTGGTAATAAGCTTCGAAAAATTCTTACTCTACCAGTGGAACACTGGGGTTAATAAATATGGCAAATACTGAACTGTTCGACTATATTTCTTATCTGCGGGCTAATCTTTAACGATTACGGTTTTGGGCATTGTGTGACTGCAATAAGCATTTAACGATTATTAGGTACTTGATGTATGCGTGGACTATACTGTACAGTGTTTGTCAATTATTGTCAAGGTTCGAGACATTCGTTTAGGAGAGAAGGCGTGCTGTGCTAAACTACTGAACATACTGAACAGCAAAACGCATTTTATATTGTGATGAACGACTTCCTGTTTGCCTCTCTTCTCTGATGTGAACACCCTGTCTACGGCTCGCGCTAATATTCGCGAGCTAAACAAAAATATACCAGCAAGGAATGCTCACGAATCCCAAAATATCAAAATGTTTTAAAAAATTGAACGCCACGTGTGAAAATATTTAATTTTTACTCTCATGCTGGGTTTTATGACCAATTTTATGAGCTATTGTAATTTCAAAATTTGGCAGTTGAGTTTAAAGTTATAATGTAAAAAAATTAATCTAAACTGCGTAATAAAATATGCACATTTCTTTGTTATTATTACAAGAAGTTTTAATAAAATTGAACGGTTCGTATGAAATTATTTCATTTCTACTCTGATGCTGGATTTTATTACCAATTTTATGAGCTATTGCTCCATTGTAATTTCAGAATGGGCTACTTGCATGGTACTGAAAATAAGATTTTTAACACTATGAACCTAATGTTAGGTCTTAGACATTGGTAAAAATTCAAATTTTATTTAAAAAAAAATTGCATGATGTTTTTAGTAAATTGAGAAAGAAATTTTACTGCATTATTTTGTTGAAAAAATATATGCATGAAGTTGTGAATCATCCTGTAGTAATGCTGATTACGGATCAAAAATAATTTTTAGAAACTCAACAAAAATTTACGTTTTTAGAGAAAATAATAATTATTATTCAATTTTGACGTTTTAAACTGCTATTATTAACTCTATAGCAACAACTTTAAAAAACTGTTTATTCACAAGTGAATTAAAACTTTTTAAATCACTCAACACATTTTTAAATCACTCTGATGTCATTATTTCGTCAAAAATGCATAAAAACAATGACAATTTGCCACTGACGACTACTTTGATTTTTGTTTTGTTATGTCAAAATAAATTTATAATTCATATAGGTATTTGAAATAATTTCGTCAAAATTGAATAAAATATTGTATAAACCACATGAGATACGAATGTTTATTCACTCGAAGAAACTTTCTTCTCTTGAATAAACATTCATGTATCTCACTTGGTGTATAAATATCTATTAACGATATTGTAATAATTAACTAAATTTTTATAATTTTAATTTTGCTGTTAACCTTTCAACAGAAATTACTCCCAATTACATAATGGTAGATATTATTATAGTGGAATCCAATCACTTCAACCGACTCATCTCGGTTCTCGGTGCAGTCAGAATCTCAATCCGTGCGACGTCCTTTATGTTATACCGTTATACCCTATATATTTTTTAATCTTACACAAGTATTTATATCGTATTTAAATTATATTATTTATAATCTAATCAATAATTTTTGTGCAATAAAATTACACGTGTTACAATGAATAATAATTATAAATTCTATTAAAACACAATAAACAATAAATTTTGTAATCATGAATTTCATAGGAAAATGAAAGCGATATTGAAACATAATCGCATATTGGCGTGTTGTAAATGTTTTGCTTAATCAAACTGAAACTGAATGAACGTGATTGCATTAGTGTATCAATTTTGAAATAAATCCACTTTCCCAGTATACTATTTTACAATTTACATTCATTTGCTATCACTTCCGCGTTGTAAATGCAAGCATTAATGTGACATTATTCGAATTACAAAGTTGCAATTCATTAGTCATAAACATGCCATTTAATTGTGTTAGTATGTTTATGGGAAATAGGATAGGTATTTAGAATTACCCGGAATAACCTAGTAAATGATAATAAAATGTAGGTACTGTAAACTAAAAACAAACAAGAAAAATAGGAAAACAACAAGTTTTGGACCAGAAAAAAGCAAAATAATTTAAAATTTGTTTGATAATATAAATATATAATACAATTTTATCCCTTGACAGCGAATAACAAGGAAGGTAACTTTTTGCAAGTGATAAAACCTTATTTACCTTTTTCTTAGCAATCAAACAAATCACTAAAATGTCATTTGCTTCATATTTCTAATATTTTGTCAGTGAAATGATTCGATTTTGGAAATGTTTGTGAAGAAGAACCAAAGGAGTCGTTAAATTATCTCGTTGAATTACACTCGAGCATTTTATTTCCTCCGAATAAATTTCTGTTTGACATCTCAACCTTGTCATGCACCTGACAGCAATTTGACTCGAAAAATTGTTTAAAAATAAAATCACTCCACCTACGGTGTCGTGATTTTATTAAACAATTTTCCTTTTCAAATTGCTGTAACAAGGTTTCAAAACAAACAGAAATTTATCCGACGAAATAAAAAGCTCTTGTGTAATTATAGTTGACAATTACAATAAATATTACTTCTTTTATTCAACTTAGGTGTGGCCTGTGCTGTGACCTGTGAGTCATAAAGATACCTACATATTTTACTGTGTGTGCAGTTACCAGTCGTCAACACGCTCATGGTTGTTAGTGGATAAAAGTAATAAATATAAAATTTTCACATTTTCAGTGCCAGTAATTTTTAAAAAACCTACTAAATAAATGTCATAAATTTTTATCTGAATCATTTAATCACTTAAAATTTAATGAACGTAGGCAGTCAAGTCATTAATTTCTTTTCTAATTTTGAGAAAACTTTAAAGCTAAAATCAGAGTAATATTACTTTGGATTTGGATGCTCTATCTAGTAAAAAATGAGGGCTATATTTAGAATTTCCGGTGTAAATATCTGTTGTATATTAGGCCGGGCCACAGCACAGCACTGTTGACCTTCTGACCTAATTAATAAATACATAATTCATCAAGTGTCAACTCCCTTTTCTCATAAACCGACGCACAGTGCGTATAACTCGTATATTATGCGTATCCCTCATAAACAGCTAAGCTAATCAGAATTTCTTAAATATTTAACTATCTTCGAATGAGTTTCATGTATACCTATTATACAAATTGAATATTTTCGTTAATTAACACAAAATTGAAATTTTAAATTAACATGCAAGTTTTTCATTACCTACAAAATAAAACTAATAATATCATAAATAATTAAGCCTCATTCGCATACGCATTTAGTTTTAAGGTTTACAATTATGTTTACGTTCAAGAAAGTTTCAATTCATGAAACTAAATACACGAGCATTCACACGGGACTTTCAAGCTCTGAATGCTCGTATTTAGTTAAGATGTATTGAAACTTTTTTATGTTTACCTATCGCCAGTGTTGTGACTGATCTAGATCAATTGAGCTAGATCACTGATCTAGCTCAATTTACGTGATCTTTGATCTGATCTAGATCATCTTATTTTTAAGGATCTTGAGTTTGATCTAGATCAAATAAATATGATCTACGATCTTAAAATAAGATCATATTTTTAGATTTTTTTCTACCCTATATGCAAGTTAAAGCATGAAATTGAAAATTTAAAAGAGTAAAGCTAGATTCAGAGCTACCCAATTATAAGTATAAGTGGCTAATTTAACCAATCAGCGCTCAACGTTCGCACTTATAATTGAAATTGGAATTTTGTGGAAGCCCTGATTGGTTAATTTAGCACTTATACTTATAAGTGGGTAGGTCTGAATCTAGCTTAAGAGTTTAATATTTTTAATGTTTTAATTTTAAACTATAGATTAAATCGCTTGAATATTACGTTTTTTTTTAAAATGTAATGTACCTAATACAACAATTAAAATTTTTGTGTAATATTGATCTTTTTACGATCTAAAGAAAAAAATCTGACGTGGACACCACATGACTTCTTTGTACGCCTTGTGTGTTCATACTTTTCTTAATAACTAAAATGTAAAATAATATTAAAAATTCTTTTAACTTATTATACTAGTATACTCACAAATATATTTTAGTCATTTTATTTAAACTGCAGAAGAAGATATAAAGCATATTTTACTATTGTCACTGTCATGTCATAATCATTTAAATTTTACGTAGTAACAAATGTTAATCGATCATGGACTACAAGATACCGAAATACTATAAATTATAAATATATACTTTAATTATTTTTAAATGATAGCAGATACAAAAATATTTATAAAATACCGATTGTAGGTAATAATCACATAATCTTTCATTTAAAATAAAAAAAATTGTCTAAAATTAAATATTTATCGAAATATTTTTAAAAAGTACTACTTCCGGTTTGTAGACTGAAACCAAAAATAGGAGGTGCACAACTAGATGCTATAACAGTCCTAAATACAAAATTTCAACTTTCTACGTCTAACCGTATTTGAGTTATGCGACACACATACGTCCGTACGTACGTACGTACGTACAGACGTCACGTCGAAACTAGTCATAATGGATTCAGAAAAGGTCAAAACGGATATTTCCGTCAAAATCTGAGAACCGAAATTTTTCGCGATTACAATACTTCCTTACTTCGTACAAGGAAGTAAAAAGTTCACTAATTTCTGATCTGATCTAAAAATAAAGATCCTATCATAAAAATTGATCTATGATCTGATCTAGATCATATTAAACGAGAAGATCTTGATCTAGCTCCATTTTCAAATGATCTGTCACAACACTGCCTATCGCTAAAGCTATTTTACGTTTATTATGTGAATGTTGTTTCTGAAACTTAAGAGTTGTATTTACACATTGTGGTTTGTGCTCGCGAAGAAGAGTCCTATCTGGTTACATGCATTTCTGCTTGAAATACAATGTTACAGAAGTTTCGTTTTAAGTACAGTACATCTATGTTCGTCTAGTGATAGTTTCTTGTTTCTTTTATCTTAAATCGGAAAAAAAATTGAGAAATCTTTCCAAAAAGTCTGTTTTCAACAGCAATTTTTAATATAATACAATTCAAAATTTCAACACTAGACGAACCTAGTTTAAACTAACTGTAAATATGTTTTTAAATATAAAAGTATGTAAATTACCCGAAAATCTGTACTTAGAATGAAACCTCTGTAACAATGTATTTCAAGCAGAAATGCATGTAAATAGATGGACTCTTCTTCACGATCACGAGCCCAAAGTGTAAATACAACTCTTAATAAAAAGAAAACTTCATCAATATCGCGAATTCTCCACTCCACGTCATGTGGCAATTTGTATTCATCGAGGCAGTAAACTAGTCCACTGTAGTTGTAGAGTTGACAAGTCAAGTACCTATACGAGGCGTTGGGTGAGATAATTTGAGTTTGCAACACGTGATGTGTGCCGGGTGCAGAACAGTAGCAGCAGTAATGCTGAACTTCCTGGTTGGTTCACCACTGGCACTAGGGACCGGGAATGGAATGGAAACGTGCAGCAGACGAGCTGGTCCCTCGTGAATGTGAACACACCATTAACGCATTGTAGTCTCAATTTACTGTTCATAGTTTTACGGCATTCAAAGTCTGAACTATGATAAATTTTATTGACCAAATTAACTGTTTTCATTAACAACTATTAGATGACTATTGTGACATATTTGAGTAAACAAAGGCTTGGTCACATAGTTTATGTCATGTCTGTGTCATGCCATTATGTTGAGAACATGGAAACCTTATGGAGTGTGTCATATCATATAGATTATGTCATATATTCATTAGGTGTATTTCTGTTAGCTTTTAACCTAACAAAATAGTTGATTTAAATCCAACTGTCAGTGTAATGCCTATGTCTAGCACTGTCAAAATTATATTATTGCTATGGATAAAAACTTACCAATAAGTTAGAACAAAGCTTGTATGATTAAGTAAAAGATAATAAATAATAAAAAGTAAGTACAATGTAAAATATACTCGTGCCATTCTCAAAATTATAATGTTTTCTGTAAATTTACTAATACAATACAAACATCTCTTATCTCCCATTAGAAAATGCGTGTGATCCTTTACATAAAATATCTATGTTAATAGAAATAACATCATATACTGACATAACACAAACATGACATGACATAAGCTATGTGACCAAGCCTTTAGAGAAGCACTGGCTTCCCACTGGTTCTTAATTTAAGTATGATTTTGATTAAATTCTTTACGGTTGATTGCGAATCAACAGTTTCTTGTAGTAGGTGTTCAACATCTCAATTTTGGCTTCATTGGTTCAAAACCGTTGTTTATCGTCATAGAATGCATACTCCGAGCTAACCCGTATTTTCTGTCTGTCTCTAAAAGGTAAGAAAGAAAGGTCACACTTCATCCGCATTAGTGTCCACTACTGTCATATATTATACTTCGTGGTTTGCACTTATAATTAGCAGTTATACTTATGATATGATGTTATAATTGATTTGGTCTGAATCTAGCTTAATTCGGTATTCGGTAGATCTGAATGCAGCTAAAGACATAATAAAAATTGTCTTAGGAATAGAACCGTAACAAATGCACACTTTATTCCGGTAAATTCATCCGAAGTGATAATCAACAATCAGGTTACAAGGCCGGTAAATAAAGCGGGAAAATAATGAACTACTATAAAACCAATTATATTTTCATTGCACACCTGTACAGTACACGTCTTTGTACTCTACTTCTAACAAAAGCGTCAAGATTAACTCATTATTTATTTCTTTCAACAAAACATCACAGAACATCCAAGGCTACTGTAACAAAGCAACAAAAACCAGAAACATTTTGGAAACAAGCGAACAGCAAACTCTCAAGGAGAGTGTATAATTCGCTGTCAACCGGTAGACGGTACCAGAAACGGTTGAAAAACAGTTCAATCGTCGATAAATCTCTCCGTGGCTGAATAACATCGACCTTCACACAAATATATAATGATTTATCCCAGTTGCTGGCAAATAGCCAGTATTCCAGAGCTTTTATACCAGCAGAGCTTTCAGCTTCCAGAACTGAAGCTGCGGAAGAAGAAAATATCACCGCGCCCTTGCCAGGCCCGGCCGCAGGGGTGCAAAAAATTACGTGTAAATACAAGGGCTCAAGGCCGTTTTCGGTTTCAGAGAAGATATAAAGGAATTATAACGGTCTTATTTTATTTATTTCGAATGAGCGACACATTCCAGTCTAACTGTCTAACTGCACAAAAATCTCTCCTGTGGTTTACTCTCCACTGACTACCATGAGTACCCGTGAGTTGATGATTGGTAACTAACCGGTACACAATATAAAATGTAAAGCTTCCACACCAGAGTTGATTAAAAGATTGCATGATAATAAAAACAGGATGTATAACACAACTTACTTAAAAATAGTATACTGTGCAACTAGGGACGAAAGTGGCGATTTTCCGACGAGTGCGGAGTTGGCAACACGAGCGAAGCGAGGTCTGCCATCTCACCACTTTAGTCCCGAGATGCACATGATATTTTTTTCAATACCTCCACCGAAAAGCAATTCGAAGTTGAAGAAAGGGACTGGAAAAATGTATAATTCTATAAAATAAATTTAAAAAATCTAAATAATAAACTTTTCATAATAATAATAATAATAGAGATGAAAGATGGCGTTTTCGGTGCAGATATTAAAAAAAATTAAATTTGGCACATACACATAACTTGCACATCACATTCTAAATACGAATCAAAAAGAATTTTATGTCTTCCTACCTAGTATGTAATTGTTTATTTATGTCATGGATACGAGGTACGTTATTTACTACATTATGCCCTAGGTCATTAAAAATTACCATGACAATATTGACAACGTAACAAATGTTTTTATTCTGAAATTAATATATTTCCTTTCCGTTGTTATAAGATACCAAAAATACAAACAAAATCTGAAAGCGCGGAATATTTTAAATAAAATAGTAAGACATAAAATATTGTATGCACCACGGGCATCATTGATTTTTATAGCCCTCGAGCGATTTCGAGACCCTCGGGCCAGAGGCCCTTGGTGCTTGTAAACATACCACCCTCGGACGAGCATAAACATCATCATGATGCCCTAGATACATAAATAAATATTATGTTCGACTGTATCATATTACCTTGTTTTATGACGTTGTTTACTATCCATAAACGGGAACTTTATTGGACTTGTATGATAAAAATGCAAAATTGTACTGCTGCCAATATCATGTCAAAATAAATGTTATAATTTAATGCATTTTATTACATTAAATAGGCATTTCTTTTAATTTCTTTGAATCTTGTACGATATCTTAGATTGCATATCTTGAAATTGAGCTATTTGTGAAGAACGAAGTCAGTTACCCACATCTCTACGTGGAATAAAAATTGTGTAGGTATTTAAATGTCTTATTTGTGGGCAAGGCCGGCCCTGTGCGCAACTATTTATGAAATATTTCGACTGGGAGGATGTGAAGTAAAATTATAGTTCCCGAATTAATAAATGACATATGTGGGAAAACGACCAACACCATTATTGCCGTAAAAGACAAGAAAATTGACTCCATTACTGCAAAATTTATGATGCCAATGAAGTCGTTTATAATTTTTTACAAATAAGTTGCGATGGGTACTTGCATGGTAATGGTATCTACTGAAAATGAAATTTTGATGACTCGGAACCTAATGTTAGATCTAAAACATTGGTAAAAATACAAATTTTATTTTTAAAAAATTATGTTTTTTTAGTAAATTGAGAAAGAAATTTTGCTATGAAGTCACTATTTTGTATTGGACATATTATGGTAGCTTTCTACGTCACACCACATTTTCATTAATTATTTTTGGGCTTCTTAATAAATTTTTTTGTAAAAATAAAAAATACGGCCTATATCTTTTCTTGAAAAATATTTAATTAAAAAAATCATACAAGTAGCCCATTGTACAAATAAAGACAATCACTTTTGATTTAAAAAGATTACATGTTATTGACATTTCAATGATATGATTCATAAGAAACACAATAGTATTTTAGCAGGCATGAGTAATACCATTATCAAGAAATGTGGAAATAGTATTAAGTATTCGTAATTATCCCTTTCGCCCATCTTGGGTGTGGCAGCAGTTTAGTTTTCAACGACAGCGATGTTAAAACAAATCTGCAATTTTATCTGTTAATTAGTTGACAGTTTTAATATTATGGAAGGTTTTGATGTTATTATGGTTGTATCTAACGTATTAAGTCCGTAACTAATGAATTATAGTATCTAAGGTATTATAAGTAACTAATGTATTATGTTGTTTATAATTATCAAAAAATGTTGCATATTAAAAGGTAATAATACTTGGTAATACGATTAAATAAATAAATAAATACCTACGTCTGTAAAAGTGAAACAGCCGAATATTTATTTTACAAAAAATCTGACGTGGACACCACATGACTTCCTTGTACGCCTTGTGTGTACATACTTTTCTTAATAACTAAAATGTAAAATAATATTAAAAATTCTTTTAACTTATTATACTAATACTCACAAATATATTTTAGTCATTTGATTTAAACTGCAGAAGAAGATATAAAGCATATTTTACTATTGTCACTGTCATGTCATAATCATTTAAATTTTACGTAGTAACAAATGTTAATCGATCATGGACTACAAGATACCGAAATACTATAAATTATAAATATATACTTTAATTATTTTTAAATGATAGCAGATACAAAAATATTTATAAAATACCGATTGTAGGTAATAATCACATAATCTTTCATTTAAAATAAAAAAAATTGTCTAAAATTAAATATTCATCGAAATATTTTTAAAAAGTACTACTTCCGGTTTGTAGACTGAAACCAAAAATAGGAGGTGCACAACTAGATGCTATAACAGTCCTAAATACAAAATTTCAACTTTCTACGTCTAACCGTATTTGAGTTATGCGACACACATACGTCCGTACGTACGTACGTACGTACGTACGTACGTACGTACGTACGTACGTACAGACGTCACGTCGAAACTAGTCATAATGGATTCAGAAAAGGTCAAAACGGATATTTCCGTCAAAATCTGAGAACCGAAATTTTTCGCGATTACAATACTTCCTTACTTCGTACAAGGAAGTAAAAAGATCAATCCTTATCAAAGGTACCTCTATGTTTTCTCTCTGTAAAGCAAACAGTGAAAAGCGCAAAGAAAACTTAATATCTCAAGAAAAACATGCGTGGCTGATTATTTCTACAAAGACACTACGGTACTTTAACCTTAGGGAATGTAATGTCACAAGCAGTTGTACTTGTATGTCGTGCTTGTGCATATTTGGAGTATTACATGACAATTTGTATTCCGTTCTCTTGTGAATGAATCATAGATAGTTGAGCCGAGGTAAATAATCTCTGAAGTTCACACGTGACGCGAAACCGGAACCAGAGACAGAAGCAGTAGCGGAACGGACACTAACGGTGTTGAGTTTTGTATTCAACACCGTCATTATAAGAAGTGAGTTTGGTTTGACCAATGTACACTCTACCGCGCAAGAAAACAGCCAAAAACATGGATTTCGCGCGATCCACAGCGTTTTGTTTTGTTAAATATAATAAACTAAAGATATTGTTGAAGATAAAAGTACAATCTACAAAATGCAAGATGCAGAATTTTAAAATTTTGCTTTAAAATCGAAATAATTTTAATTTGAATTTTGACAATTTTTGTTATTTTGTAACACAAATATCTTCTATTTTAAAACGAATTTCAAAAATTCGATCGGTTATTTCGCAGATCCAAGCTTTGTTGACAACATATTAAAATTTGAAGTTAATTCACTTATAAATAAAAGCTTTACAGGAGCGCGCAAAAGCCCTCTTTTTTAAAATATTGCAGTTTTTTACAAATATTGGTGTCAAAATTACTTTTTCCCCTCAAACATAAATGATTTATTATTACCTCTCGCCTCATATTCTATAAGAGAGGTATTGTAATGGGTCAAAATTTTCGAGTATGAGTTTTTAGTACATAAGCACGTTTCAGGGTCTCTAGAATACGAATTTAATATTTTCCCGATGATGTCTGTGTGTGTGTGTGTGTGTGTGTGTGTGCGTATGGACGTATGAATTATATGATGATTTTTCGTCCACGATAACTTAAAAAGTATCAAGCCTTTAATAACCAAATTTCATATTTAAGGTTTTAATAAGGATCTTAACACCGGATAAGATTTTAGTAGAAATCCGCAAACCGGAAGTAGTACTTTTTGGAACTTGATATAGTTTTTCTTAAATAAATTGGTACATTATTTATTTATGACAAAATTGCAATTAAAAATAAAAGATATTATAATTAACTATGCATACAGTTAATTTTAAATACAATTTGCTGAATCTGGTAGTATTTAGCAATAAAATAAAGTGCAACTAAGTACCAGTATCTTGTTGTCCATGATATGAAATTTGTTTTTACTCAAAATTTGAATTATAATGACAGTGACAGAACAGTTGACATCTTTTGCTTGCATCTTAGTTTACATATTACATGAACATGAAACTATTAAAATGTAAGTAAAACTATTTATTAGATTAGTAGAATAAGCAGAATTAGGCGAGAGGTCGTGTACTGGCCACAGCAGATTTTTTTAATGTTTAACACAATAATAAGCGCTATAGAATTGTGTGCAGAATCAATGTTTTTGACTGTTTTCTGCCATGAGTAGAGGAGAGGATCACTTTAAGCCTGCGTTTATTTTCTGTCTAACATATATATTTTAATGGCATTAGTATTCGACTTTACTGACCATGATCATAGAACGAAAATAATTTTTTAAGGGTAGTTAAAATTAATTAATTAAATATTGCATAAAGCCTTGTTCACACATGGATTCTTTGGGAAATCTTTCATGCTCTTGAATACTGAGAAAAAAATCATAACATCATATAAGAATCGCCTGTCAAATAGCGGTGTCGCTAAATTGAATCTTCAATGAGTTTTGGAAAAGAAGAATCTTATCTGGATTTCAGACTTACTGGAATAATATTTAATTTTTATAAACTATGCAATGGAAAGAATTTTATAGGAAATTACCTACTTGTATTTAAAAACGAAATAAATTGATAAAATTCCATATGGAAACATTGACCCAAAACTGTTTCAAATAAAAATCTGGAGAATTTCTAAAAATTACAATCAGCAAATTGAGTAGGTATACTTACTAATATGCCATTAAAATATGAATCAGCCCATATAAAGTAACAAGATACCTATTTACTTAATAAAATAAACATTATGGTAATGTGTTTTTAAAATATAAATATTGACAATAATAATGTAATAAACAATGTAGCTACATTTGATGTTTTAAGAGTAATCAAGAAATATCAATCAAAAAGTGTAAATTAAAAGGAAGGAAATTACTACTGTGTACATCGAGGTGTACATTATAATGTATTAGGTCCATGGTTTACTTTTACTATTTATTTATATAATATACACCACTTCCACTATACCGGTAAATGTTACAACATTTTAATTTGCAAAGTTTCATTAAGCAGCTTATGTTGTAATTTAAATTTATTACTTTTGTTTTCTTGGACGTTTCGTTTGACCTTGCTTACATATGATTAAAAATATAATTTTGTACATGTGTAATCAAAATTGTATGATATGTTTTATCCATTTTGTTATCAATGTACTTATGAGACAATCAAACAATAAGCTTCTGTGAAATTGGTATTTTGATAATCCCGGCCTCATTTATGCTTTATCTGCTTTGATGTCATGACTTTAATGACGTAGATCTCAATGTTTGCCGGTTGTGGTTGAAGATTACATTTGACATTATTGGATTTTTTTTAGTTACTGTAAAATAGCATTAATAAAGAAATCATTTTAATACTAATAATTCCATAGTTTGTATTTTTTTGTAGTTTAATTTAAGACAGAAACGTCGACATTATGAATAAAAAAGCATAATAGTAGGTAATCACAGTGACTGGTGCACCCATTATTATCCTTCTTCAAATAAAAAATACTCACATACGTAAAACGCTTCTTTGACAACTTGATGCACAAATATTATTATTATCTAACTTAAAGACTCGGCTTACGCCTCGTCCGTAAACAGATTCGTCTTCTAAAACTCTATTTTGCATACTTGTTACATAAATAACAATATTTTTTAAATTTAATTTATTTGCCTCCTGACAATTCAGCCAATAGACCGGGAGCTCATTACAGATAGTTTTGCCGTCTAAATCTAGACTTTCTAGACTCTTGTCTTGTCTAGATTATCAAGACTAGACTGGCAAAAGTCTTGTCTTGTCTTGTTTAGACGGCAACACTAATGAAATGATAGGTTATGGTCTCCGATTTCGTACAGCATGTCTTTTGGTTTGGAGGATAGCATATTGACCCCATGACAACATAAAAAACGGGTATTAAACCCTTGCACGCTTTTCGGTCATGGAAAATTGCATTTCCACTTGCACAAAACTTTTCCGAAATTTTCCACCCTTGAGCCAACGAGGACTGCATGGCAATAGTCTATACCTTATACTTAGTTCATGTTAACAGAATACAGAAGAAATCACCAGTTACATCCATTATAAACCAGCCTCAAGAATGTCTCCGGCTGTTCTTTTTCTTAGCAACTTTAACGGACAAAGAGAATAATAGTTAAAATTAAATTCTATGTTCCGTTCGAACTTGGCATTCTCCTGGCTAACTACCGTAGCAGTACAAAATTAATACGAGTAATTATTTGTATCAAGTTTACGTGCGCCAAGTTGTTTATTATCATTGTTACTTTGTTTGAGCTGCGTAGCATTGTTGAAATACTTGCAGCCTTGACTTAGCATTAAATTACGTATCCTGTCTACGCCTTTATTTGTTCCCATTGTTGATTTCAGTAACAAGTGAACAGAAGGAAGTTTGTATTGTCAAGTTCAAATGTTTACAGTTTATATAATAATAATTGTGAGATAAATACGCAAAAATAATAATTTTCTATAAGACTGTTATAGAATGTTATCATTCTTACATCATTTTCAATTATGGTTTGGTTACATTCTATCACTTGTTACGGAATGGATTCATTCCGTCACTTGTGATGGAATGAAATGTAGCGAATTCTAATAATTTAACTTTATTCAATGTTTTTGGCTGGTGGGTAGCTTTAAAATACATTTAGATTTATTAATTTTATGTAGAATATTATTTTATAAATACATATATTTTTATTTTATAAGTTTTAGGTTATGATTTTTAATACAATTAAATGTTTAGCCATAGAGAAAGTATAGTCTGCAACACGTTTGGAATGGCTATCCAACTCTCGTGGAACCGTGAAACACGCCTACGGCTCGTCTCACAAACTTTCCACTCGAGCTGAATATGCTTCATTCCACACTTGTTGCAGAATATACTATACTATTACTATTATCTACGAGTATCTGATAAAAAGCATCAAAATTTTAATTAACTATACGCAAACACATTCTTGCTGTAGCATTGCTTCAATTCGAAGAAAATTCAATTAAAAATTTATTATTGAAGCGTGTGACATTTTGTTGAGAAAATTCATTTCCTTCGGAAGCAGTTGTCACTTCTCAGAATCCTTGAGCACAAAACGAGACATACCTATCAACATAGCTGTAACTACCTATTGGAATCGAACGAAACATAAAAAGTATAAAATACTACATAGAAAAGAAGTAACAGAAATAGAATTGATATTGATATTGCAACCTGCATTCTGCATAGGAATAGCTTATTTGTGTTGTATTCGTTTTAAGTTGATTTTGTCCAATATTAATAATTTCAGAAAGCAGATTTTTTTTACTATACTTTTTAATAATGCAACGTTGAGGGTAGTTTATCCCAAATATATTGTGGCTGATACCCAAGAAAGCTGTTATTTATTTATCAACCTTCCAGTTAAGGAAAATCTTCACTAACAGTTATTATTATGTTTAGTTTCAATTTAGTAATGCAATACCAATTTGATCGCAATAAATTATTCAACTTGCTTTCTTAACAAATCGTACAGTCTTATACTTCTTCGCAAAGCCTATAATTTTTTTAAAACCTTGAATTCTTTTTGTGATTTCTATCATTCTTTGTAACTTCTGCCATTTTTTACAAGCTCTATAATTCTTTGCAACTCCTCTACCATTTTTTATAAGGAAGTTCGAAACAATGGGTACGCCAGTCAGAAAAGTTGTAGATTTTGTTATTTATTCATAAAGTCGACGTTTCGGCTACGTTTTTTGCTCGTCAGTCATTCTCATCGTTAAGTACCTAAAAGTTTATTAAGTTCTTGGTTTGTATCTTGTCAAAGAGTCATCGGGAATTTGATTGTTAAGCCGTGAACCATTTTTTGACTGCAATTTTAACTTTTAATTTGTCCTGAAGAAGGCTACAACTTTTGTAATTGGTGTACACATTATTTTGACCTTCCAACATCGAAATTTCCACGGTCAAGATTAAATTTATATTTTTTACAAGCTTGTGCAATTCTTCGCAATTCTATACCTATCTGTAAGTTGTTTCAGAATTGTTTGCAAGTCCTTTAATTCTTTACAAGTCCTAGATTGATTGGCAAGTTATATTTTAGGAGCGTTTAGGAGTTTAGGTTTTATTAGAAATACATTCGGAAGGCTGGCAATAAAAGTTTGTAATATCGCGAGTTACTTGTCTTTATATTTTTATCAGCAATTCCTATCGTTCGTTTTTCATACTATTTATGTAAGTATACTTAAAGACAAAACAAATTATGTGGGATATTGTATTTGAAATTAAATATGTAGAGAGTAGAGTTACCTACGAGTGTACGAGTATAATCGCAAATTAAAATAAAATAATTTGAGTGCTAACAACACTTATGTTACATTTTATTATTTTTATCTCTGGCCTCATATTCTATAAGAGATATTGTAATGGGCGGTAATGGGTCAAAATTTTCAAGTACCTATGAGATTTTGGTGGATAAGCACGTTTCAGTGTCTCTAGAATACGAATTTACTTTTTTCTGTGTGCGTGTATGTGTATGCGTATGGATGTATGGACGTATTGATGTAGGGACTTATATGACGATTTTTCATCCACGATAACTTGTAAGGTATCAAACCTTTAATAACCAATTTTCTTATTTAAGATTTTAATCCGCAAACCGGAAGTAGTACTTTTGAAGTTTGATACAGTTTTTCTTAAATAAATTGGTACATTATTTATTTATGACTATTTTTGCAATTCAAAATAAAAGAAAATATAATTATCTATGGGTATCTTGTGCTTGTTGTCCATGATCATATGAAATTTGTTTCTACACAAAATGTGAATTATTATGACATGTCACTGTCACTGCAGTGACAGTACAGTTGACATCTTTTGTATCGTAGTTTACATTATCGTTTACATATTACATGAAACTATTAAAATGTAAGCATAGGTAATTATTTATTAGATTAGTAGAATGAGCAGAATTAGGCGAGAGGTCATGTGCTGGCCACATCAAATTATATTGTATTATGTACCTGTGTGATTCTGCTATAATTCGGCTATAATAATCTGAGCAATATGTGCTGTTTAATACCGTAATCTATGAATCCTGTGCCGAGGTAACTCATGTCTGGATGTAGAAAGCATTACAAAGCGATAAATTCCAACTTGCGGTTAAATCCAGCAAGAATCCGTCGGGATTTGAGCCCAGTAGTTGCTCATGCCTTACAATTTAACTTTCAGGAAGGAAATTTACGACAAAGCAATGAAACTTCAATTTGTTAAGGGAAGATGAAGCTTTGTCGTCTCGAATTTTGTAGAAGTTGTTAATTTTGTCGGTTATAATGAATAATATTTACATATCAAAGTCCGAACTATAATTGAAGTGATACTGATTAACGACTGATATATAATTTTGAGCTCAGTAGTTGCTCATGCCTTACAATTTAACTTCACAGGAAGGAAATTTACGACAAAGCAATGAAACTTCAATTTGTTAAGAGATGAAGCTTTGTTGTCCCAAATTTTGTAGAAGTTGTTACTCTTGTCAGTAATAAATAATATTTAGATATCAAAGTCTGAACTAATAATTGAAGTGGTACTGATTAACGACTGATAAATAAAGGAAATCAAATTATAATTTTAACATTTTATCCTCATACTTAAACCTCAATATGAATCACGGGTTTTAGCTCGGTTTTACGTGGCAGCCACTGAACTATACTTTTTTCCCGAAAGAATTGGTTGAAAAGTCGCTGAGTTGAAAAACCTAAAAATGCACTTTTTTTCAAACATGCATAACTTTGTGCCAAATCATCGTAGGAACTTCGTTCTTTGAGTCTGCACAGGAAATTGAACAAATTTTAGTGCCCTTTTTGGTGGATCGAGTCAAAAAAAATTTCAACTTCGTACACATCGTCAAAATTGGACATTTTTTCTTTTTTTTTCCATTAAAAACATTTTTTGTACAGGGGTGCTAGAGGGGGGCAGAAGGGGTTGCGCTTAAGTTCGCATGCATGACTTTAAAGTATAGACACTTCAAAAAAGTCCCGCAAAGATTCATCGAAATCGATTGAAAATACGCCGAGTTATGGCGGTTTGAAAATGGTCGAAATTTCCCGAATTTCAAGTGTATAATTTTTTATCCAGCAGTGTATACAGGTTGGTGGAGGTGAAATGCGAACATAGGGAACGTACATGACAATCGAACTTTCATGCCAGGTATCTTGATATATTTTGTAGTAGTGTCACAAAACGAAGTAATGTGAATTTGTGTGACAAAAAGAGTAATCAATAATAGAAATAATAATAAAATCTAAAAGTGCATGTAAACTTTCTCGTTCTGCTCGTACACATATATGCAAAGAAAATATTTTAATGAAAATAAAAATTTCAATAATATGACAGGTACTTTGACATTGACAGTACTTATTCCACGTATATCAAGATGCCTAGCATGATAACTCCATTGTCATATATTTCCCTATGTTCGCATTTCACCTCCACCAACCTGTATAAAATAACGGAAAGAACGATCTCCATAAGACATACATACCATGGAGCCCTCCATTTTGGTTGTATTGGCAACACAGCTAACCCCATAATTAGTGTGTTTTATTGACGTCGAATCGTCAACAGCCGTTTTTATTTTGTATTTGCGTTGTTCAGTTTGTTCGTTTGTTTTAGAATTTTTGTGTTATCCTTTTTTTGTTTACCGTGTTTTATTTCAGTATTTTTTATTTAAAATGCCCACCAGTAAATGAAAAATACAGGCAACCGCTAAAATGAAAAACACTAGATATGGGGTTAGCAGTGCAGCCAATTATGATCCGTGCTGGAAGAACATTTCTGTAGTGATCGTCCTTCCCGTTATTTTATATAATTCGGTGGTGACAGCATAAATTTTTGTGTTTTTTTTCAGTGGAAATATAAGTTCGAACTTTCTACTAGGTAACTGTATTTTTTGACAGATTCCGTCATTTTTATAGAGACTATAATAATTATTTAAAATTATTTTGCGATTTAAAAGGAACAACTCATTTTCTGTTATTTACATTATTGTGTCAGATCTAAAATAAACTTTTATTTGCTAATTACTAACGACGTAATATTGTTGTTAATTATTTTCCTCTATAAACTTATGAGATTCAATTATGTAACAATAAAAATAATAAGACAGATAAACGTATTGCATTATACTTTACAAATTTCTTCTAACAAATGGAGTACAAAAACACTGAGAATTTGATTAAAATCTATGCTTTCTATAACCATGCTTGCGTATTTAGCTAGTTCGCACGCATTTACGTGCGGTTTTACATAAGTATTACCACAAGATTTGCAATCTTCAACCATTGTTTTTACATAAAATTAGATAGATAAATTGATAACATTCACATTTTATAATAACCATGTAACATGAAACTGAGAAACTGGTAAGCCTAGAAGTAGATCTGGATATTTCATCTAGATCTAGATCTTTGGAATCTGTATGAATTTTTTTTTCTGAATGCCCTGTTACACAAGGATTCTTTGAAGATTATTTCATGCTTCTGATTGAAAATAAGATATTCTCTTTGAAGCTATATCAAAGAATTAGAAATGATTGTGTTCTGACCGATTGAAGATTCAATTTATAGCGGCGCCGCTGTTTGACAATTCTCACCAACAGTTCTTCTCAAAATTCTGAAGCATGAAAGAATCTTCAAAGAATCCTTGTGTGAACTGTTTAAGAACTGAAAATGCAAGTTAAGAAAATTAATTATAATTTGAAAAAAAAATTGTTCCACAACTTATAGGACAAAAAATTAAAGGGTATATACTGTCTACGACGTGCTGATCATGAAACAAAAAGAATTTATTAAAATTCGCAAAAAAATTGCATCGTATTTCAAGCAAACATTTTATTGCCACTGGTCGGTAGTTATTTTTAATAATTTTTTTCATATCTTCTACAACGACAGTAATTGTTTACATAATATCTAATACTAATAAATAATGTCAAATTATCAAATATACTATGAAAACAGTGATACTTACAAAGTACACACGTCAAGTAAACTACCCTTAACATTGCGAATTTAAAAAAAAAAACTTTTTGTTTCATGATCAGCAATGTCGTACAGTATATACCGAGTATATACACTGAGAGAAATGGATATTAAAAATTGCATATTTAACATTGATATTTTTAGTATAAATATGTAAATATTTAATATTACAAAATATATATTTAAAACTATTATAAACATATATTGATGGTTAATATTCGCATATATTTAAATAATATATATTTAAGTTTAAAAATTGTATATTAAGCATAATTATACGTATATTTAATAAACTTATTCTAATATACGCATATATTTAAATAACTATTATTTAATTTAATATCTAAGGAAATTTAATAACACTCATTTAATATCTACGGATATTTAATAATATCTTACATGTATAACTAAATATACTGCATATTAGAACAAAATACACTGTATATTGCGCGGATCAACCATGCAACATGCAGGTTCGAACAGGCTATTGTAGTTGTGGTATTATATATTAGTGTGGTATCTATAGAAAAGACAATACTCAATATTGTTTATCTGTGGCGTTGTGGAGATATTTATGCAGATATTTGTGCTGTGCTGCTGTGCAGTTTATTACAAAACATTTTTGTGAATAATAGAAGTTTTGTTTGGTTTTGTTTTCCTTATTTTTATTTAATTTTTTTTAACGCAATGTTGTTTTTGTTTTACACGTATTTTTTATTATAATACTTGTTAGAGATAATAAATATGTTGATACTAATTAAAGCAGTTTTTTAAATTAAAACCTACCTAACTTAATAAAATATCTAATATATAAGTTTGCAACCGTAAATATCTGATAGACATTTGTAC
The DNA here is from genome assembly GCA_947534325.1 of Agonum fuliginosum. NCBI lineage: Eukaryota > Metazoa > Arthropoda > Insecta > Coleoptera > Carabidae > Agonum > Agonum fuliginosum. The sequence continues at coordinate 31,844,192 of OX384039.1, read as the reverse complement.
CTAAAATATTTACATAATAAATCGAAATATCTAGGATATTAGCGATGCCAATATATTACTTTACATTTTAAAATCTAAATATATTTAAAATTATTATACTATATATTTGCACTTATTATACAATATTTTTAGCTTTTTAATATCCTTAGATAATTATTTCTAATATCTTGTGTTTGTGTCACTTTTTTAAGCATAAAATATATTAAGGCTAATTATATATATAATTACCGTAAATATACATTTCTCTCGGTGTACCCTTTAATTTTTTGTCGTAAATTGTGGAACTCCCTGTATACAGATGATTCAAACCTGAATTATTAAAACTCAGTCGGTTACGGGGGTCATACCCCAGTTATCCTAAAATTGCGATGAAAATATAAAAAATCGCGGCTACTCGAAAACTAAACAAAATATCGATTAGGATTCCTCGAATTTAAAAAACCATTTAAATACAAATAGCCAAATTCTTAGCATGTTTTCAGAGTAAGAATGTCATGAATTTGGCAAAGAATTACTGCAGCTTACATTACTAAATTCTAGACATAGACAGTAAATGCAGCATTCCTCTATACCTCTGAATTTGGAATTTCTAAATAACTGCATTATTTCATTTAATATTTAATCCAGTTAGTTTATACTTACAGATTAAATTAATAACGAATATAATTTCATGTTCAAACTCATAAAATAAAATATGCTCACACGGAAATTACATTACAAAGATAATATTACACCTCAACTTCAAGTCATTAATGCGGTGTCATGTTTTATGCATCAAATTAATTAAATACTAAATGCATTTTGTAATTAGGCTAAGTATACGTCATAATAAAAAAGAAAAAATACGCGCTAACCTATTTCACAGCTTCTGTGAAAAGGATTATGCTGTCAACTGTCAAGTTAATTAATTGAATACATTTATAATAAGAGTTAATACACAAAAACAATTACCACAGATAACAAAATGTCGGAGATAAATTACAATTTGCACAGATTTAAATGCAGATAATACTTCATTCTACGAAATCCATAAATACTTAATTATAAGATTCCAAATCAATTTGCAGGAGAAAATAAAATCAGTTTAGTGTTTCAACTTCAGGACAAATAGGTTTTCAAGTAACGGCTTCAAGATGATTATCTACTTAAGTTGTTGTGAATAGTGGAATTGCTTTTTTCAGAGTAAAATTTACTGTTAGGAATAGAACGCATTTATAATTGAATAGCGTAACAGTTAAATTTAAACAGGTTAAAATAGAGAGGTGTATCATTATCGTTCCAAAAAGAATGCGAGGAAATTATTCAATTACTTTGTATTTGTAGGCACTTTGTATTTGCAATTTTTATGGATATAGGCACTTTGTATTTGCAATCTTCTATGGATAATATTATTTTCTCAAGTTGGCCCAGACGTAAAAAAGTCGTTTTTTGTTGTACAAAAGTTTAAATAAAAATCAAAATACAAGTATAATGTACTATATCTTATATTTATTGAAAACTGCAATACATTTACAATCTCAAATAAAATCAACAACTGAAACTTTATGGAACCGAATAAAAAAAATTGATTAAATCGTTCTATGCAAGCACAATCAAAATTGTGACACAGACTGTAGAATATTTTGGATTTTTTCTCCAGAAAAGTATATTCAGGAATTGTATATTAGATACTATGCCACAATGAATTGAAACAGTTGTAATTATAAAAATAAAGGTGGAGTTACACAGGGGTAAAGTCGTTTACCTACAGTAATTAGAGCAAAAAATAAAATAAAAATTGCCAGCTGTATACTTTATTCATCTAAGTTATATTTAAAGTTACATGAACTTTAAATGTTTAAATATACCTTTAATATATAGGACGTTCCACAACTTAGGATAAAAATTAAAGGATATTATACTATATACGACGTGCTGATCCTGAAACAATTTTTTTAAATTCGCAATGTTAAGGGTAGTTTACTTGACGTGTGTATATATTTTAAGTATTACTGTTTTGATTGTATACTTGATAATTTGACATTTATTTGTATTAGATATTATGTAAACAATTACTTTCATTGTAGAAAATTTAAAAACAAATTATTAAAAATAACTACCGACCAGTGGCAATTTTTGCGAATTTAAAAAAAATTATTTTTATTCCATTATCAGTAAACTGTGAATTACATAGGTACCATTAAAATATATGCACCGAAGTTATGAATCACCTTCTTGGTTGCCTTCTGGCTTCTGCATTTGTGACGCAAAAATAATTATTCCGCACTGCAATTTAAAAAAAGAACAAAATGCCATTCCCTAACCTTCAAATCTTAATAAATTAGAAATAGACCTTAATTGACGTAGAAAAATATTTTTTTTTTTTTAACTTTCGACCCGTATTTCAGGAAAAAACTACTTTGACTGTTTTAGTTAAGGTCGTAGAAATCATTTATCTATACGGCTAAAAATAAAAGTTTTTTTTGCTGCATTAGTAAACCAATAATACATCTTGTATTTTCCCTGTTCACACCAAAGATTCTTTACGGATTTTTTAATGTTTCTGAATTTTAAGCAAAATAATGAATATTTTGGCGGTCCTGCAAACTCAGGACCACAAATACACTAAACTGCCACTCAACCCTTGTGCCACTGACCGTGTTAAGGTGTTAACCATATTGTCAACATGTCAACCTAGAACCTAGTTCTCATTAACAAACGAGGATAACTTTGTTACAATTCTCTCACATTAACAAACACTCTGTTTTGTGTTTTGTTGCACTGCACAGTAGCAATGTTTAAGATGTAGTGATGAGATTTACTCAGGGCCGTGCAACGGGATTCGAGGTGAACAAAGGCCGTGCATGTAGCGGATATGCTCTCTCTTTGTCGCACTTGCCATGACAGTGAGTCACCATAGCACCCAGGAGACCATTGATGCAAAACAAATGCATAACGTATGCCCACACACCCCGTTTATGTGTAATTATGGTATTGATTTTACGTGAAACTGTACCACACACGTGCTGCATACCGGCGTTTATAAGTGTTTCCCTGTTTCTGTTAGAAAAATACCCCTAATAATTATTTTTTGAAACGTACAATACAATACAAAATGAAAATGTTTGTTGGATCAGGTCCTTTAATTTTGAAGCCTCTTATATTTTTTTTAACTAGCTAAGGTAGTATCCAACGTTGCCCGGAGAAAAAGGAAAGAATTTTCAAATTTACCCCCATCCCTAATGGTCCAATCAAATTCGCAAACATACCTTACAATCTGACTCTGGTCAAAAGAAACCTGCATGCAAAATTTAATAAGGATCAGACAAACAGTCTGGTCTAGATGTAGATAAAAAATAAAAAACAAAACAAACAAAAAAAACATATTAGATTAAAAATGAGACAGGTGCACTTTTAAAGTTTTGTTCCCCACCCGGTCAGTCGCTATCATGCGTTGGAGCACGGAGCAGCGTGTGTTTTCAGTTGAATCGTACTTTTCCAATGGATGTTCTGTGATCGCAACCCAGCGTGACTTTCGAAGGAGTGGCCAGCCCGCTCGCCCGATTTGACTCCTTGTGAATTTTTTTTGTGGGGTTTTTTGAAATACCGCGTTTACGTCAACCGTCCAAGGACCCTAGAAGACCTGAAGGCCAACATTCGGGTCGGATTGCCAACATACCCGCTGCCATGCTGGAAAGGGTTATGACAGAAATCGGCTTATTCAGTGCATAGACAATGGGGGGCGTCATCTACCTGATATGATTTTGAAAACTGGGTGAAACAAAGCTCTAGATTTGTACCTACATTATAAAATAAAAATAAAATTTTTCTGATTCATAAAATGGGCATTATTGCGTTTTGAAATAAGTAAGTTACGATGAATCATCCTGTATAATATAGGTACGACAGGAGTAGACACTAGGGTGGATGAAGTGTGGCCTTTCTGTTTACCTTTTAGAGAGAGAGAGAAAAAATGCAGGCCAGCTCGGACCATGCAGTCTATGACAAAACATCGGTAACGCACTGGCCCAGTAATGATCTATCTCTCTCTCACACAGGATTAACAAAAATCTGACGTGGACACCACATGACTTCCTTGTACGCCTTGTTTGTTCATACTTTTCTTAATAACTAAAATGTAGAATAACATAAAAAATTCTTTTAACTTATTATACTAGTATACCCACAAATATATTTTAGTCATTTTATTTAAACTGCAGAAGAAGATATAAACGATATTTTACTATTGTCACTGCTACTGTCACTGTCATGTCATAATCATTTAAATTTTACGTAGTAACAAATGTTAATCGATCATGGACTACAAGATACAGAAATACTAAATTATAAATATATACTTTAATTATTCTTAAATGATAGAAGATACAGAAAAATTTATAAAATACCGATTGTAGATAATAATCACATAATCTTTCATTTAAAATAAAAAAAATTGTCTAAAATTAATTATTTATCAAAATATTTTTTAAAAGTACTACTTCCGGTTTATAGATTGAAACCAAAAATAGGAGGTGCACAACTAGATGCTATAACAGTCCTAAATATAAAATTTCAGCTTTCTACGTCTAACCGTATTTGAGTAATGCGACACACATACGTCCGTACATACGTACGTACATACGTACGTACAGACGTCACGACGAAACTAGTCATAATGGATTCAGAAAAGGTCAAAACGGATATTTCCATCAAAATCTGAAAACCGAAATTTTTCGCGATTACAATACTTCCTTATTACTCCGTACAAGGAAGTAAAAAGGCACAAATCTACAATGTTGCTAAGATACGGAGTGTCCACTAAACTTAAAATTTAAGAAAAAAATATAACTTTATAGGCAGCGATGTGAGAACAATAAAATTTAATTTTCTGCGGGTTAAAAAGGTCCTGAACTATGATGTCATGAAAAGCTACTAACAAAATTATGACAGTGTCTTTAAATATAATTTATTTTTCTTACTTTTCGGACACCGGACAGTGAATACACTAAAACAATAGTGATGATAATAAATAGTAGGAATTTCGAGTGGAATTTAGTCTGTTTTATTTTTTTTATTTCTCAAAGGTCAACGTTTAGATTACTTATAGGTACTACATATTTATAGTCTACATCAGGACTATGAGGAAGATCGGAGAAAGACTATAGTCGATCATCATTTTATCATTCTAAATCAAATTTATATAAAATGTAAAGTTTATGAAAGAGTTTTCTCGCTACATTTTAGCATGTCATGTCAGCGGATGTCAAGGTTACAATCAACTGCATAAATTTCATGGTAGAAAGGACGCCACTATTATTACAAAATCATTTAAGCAAACACAGATTGATGTAATGTAAATTGTATCTCTGCTGGTCTGTAAACCAAGGTAACTTTTTACATTTTCACTTACTAGTAAACTACTCACAAGCAAATTAAAAATTACTTTAGACATTGTCCTATCTACCACGTTGTTAATATGTCATTACACTCATAAATCATTTATTGTCGTTATTTTATCACCAGTCGTTTTATTTTTTATTAGATAGACATGCTATAAAAATTATCATTAATAAATAATTAATATACCTAATATTAATTTAGGGTCAGTTCTAACCTGTTATTGTAAATGCAAAATATACATCAAATGAGTTTCTTTTAAGAGGTTCGTCTACCTTTTTTTCGAATTCCTAGAATACCTACTCTCGATATTACTTTTTTTCTATTTCACTCTCTTACTCACTACTACGACTGCCCGAAACCAGCCCAAAACTCGTACTTTCCCGCATCCTAGCTATGCAATGTCATTTTGAAGTTGAAAAATACTGTAAACATGGCTCCAGATTCCCATAATAACTTCTGTATTTTTTAAAGAAATTAAGTAAAACAAAAATTATTCGAAAAAGGAAGCTTAGCTGCATGCTTCTTGTTTTTTAAATTTTTCTTGCCATTTATAGTGACCGAAAAATATAATATCAAATAATGACAAAAAACCGCAAAAAACGTCATTTTAAAATATTTTTTATTTTACTCCTAGGCCAAAGACGAAAATAAAAATATATAGAAGCATTAAGACATCCTTTGTTAATACACTCATCTGTAAAAGTATCATATATTTCAATTATAATTAAAGTAAACGTGGGAGGCGTACACCTCTGTAACGCTGTAAAATTTTAGGGTAGACGAACACCTTAAACCAAATTTTTAATATAGGTAGGTATACTTTAATAGAATAATTTTTTAATATTTCGAAAAATTGTATCTACTATATCAGTCAATCTAAATCTAAACCTATACATATTAAATTCCATACAGATATTCAAATTCAAAAACCGGTAACTTACTACTGATAATTTTTTAATTATATTTTTATGAAATCATAATCCAAATCATAATCCTATAATACTACATAACAGATTATTTTTATTTCTAATGAAAATTGCGTTGTTCTTTATTTAATTACCGATAATTACACATAACACGCATACGTATAAGTTAAGCTTTGTTTCGGCTTTGATTATGCATTATATAATAGGTATTATTACACACTTGGTGCCTTGGTGCATACCTAACCTATTATATTATAAAAACATGTTTTTGATGTTCAATTACCTATTCAGTTTCATTATGTTTATAAACCATGAAGTTATATTTCATTATCACTTTCAGCAGTCAGCTAGGTATAGAATCGGGATAAATTGACTCATTACTTTAATTTTTACGTTATTACCGGTTATTACCGAGTGATTTTACGTTAGAATTAAAAAAAACTAGAATAATAATTTCACTGAAAACCTAATCTACAATAATTTCTTATGAATGATGCTTGAAAAATGTATAACCAATAAAAACAAAGCTTTGAAATTATTGCTAATAGTTATTTTCAGAATAAAAATTAAATTTTGCTGAAATTTCCGAAACCCTTATCAGATAACAAAATCTCGACAAAAATAACAATGAAAAGTAAGTACCTGGCGCCAGATTATAGTACAAGCTGAAAATGTAATTTCGTGACGTCATAAAATTTGAGTATTCGAAGTGTACCTGCATAATCATTTGAGGTGAAATTTCTACCGAGATAAAGTTTCAAGGCAGACTTCTAAGCTGAACAACAGAACATGTAGATTGGTAAACTTTACCAATATTCGGCGCAGAAATTTCACTGGAATTTAGTTATACCTTAGTTGTATTAAACATACTCAACATGTGATAGTTACTTTTGAAAATGCTTTACTTTTCATAAGATATAAGTCTGTATAGTTCTTATTTTACTTATTAATTATTTCATTTATATTAAACGAGTAAACTATTTTCCCGTGTAAGATTTTAGATTATTTCTCGGATTATTTTTACTGTTTCATCAAGATCTCGACCAAGACTGTAGTTTAGAACTATGTACCTAAAGCCTGATTCACATAAGCATTTAGTTTTATGGTTTACATTTATATTTACGTTTAAGAAAGTTTAATTTCATGTAACTTAATAAGTGTGAATGCTCGTATTTAGTTATATGAATTTAAACTTTCTTAAACGCAAACATAAATGTAAACCTTAAAACCGACTTAAAACTAAATGCTGATGTGAATGAGCCTTAAATTTAAATAATGTTTTACTACCTACTTAATTTTTTGTTGACTTTAGATAAAATTGATTTTAAAAACATTTAATTTTAATTGAGTAGTACAAATTTCTAGATGCTGGATCATTTTTCTCCAGTTATTCAATTACATTATTTATATTTAATAAAATGTTTAAACCTGCAATACCTACACGGCAAACAATAAATAATACGAGCAAAAAAGTAATACAATAAATCTACCTTTCACCTTTCACACTTTTTTGTGATTTCTGATTAGAAATCCAATTATTTCTCAATGTAATGCACTAAAACAGTTTCTTCCACTGTAATTGCAATAAAAGCATTGTAATCCCTGCAACTTTCTTAAATGACTGTTCTTCAAACTATAAACATTGAGAAAAACCATATTACTTACTAAGTACCTATTATTTAGAAATAATACTTATTAATATATTTTCCCATGTTTTAAAAGCTAATATTATAAGAAATCTACTTTGAGCTAAAATATAATAATTAATTACATTTTTAATTAATGAAAGAAGATTTTTTACGTTCGCAATTCAGTTTAATAAAGAGGCATCCCACGTCTATGAGAACAAAGGAATTACATTCTTTTAATTTTGCCAATTCTCGAATTTCGTAATTAAAAATTCCAGTAAGTAATAAATTGAATACCAATCTTTAGAAACTTTACCCAACTAAAATTAGTACCATTTTTAAATATTATATCTTAATGTAATAAATACGTAAGCATTTATATAATAAAATTATTAAGATCCTGCAACAGATTTTAATTAAAAAAATTACATAATTTTCTTCGTATGTTTTCTCAATAATGCAACTATATTTTGCACATAACAATCTTCAATCTTGAATGTGTATATGTGTACGAGATGTCCAAGAATATAAAATAAAGTTCATATTATTCTTTATAAAATCAACCACAATGAACTCATAGAAATAAGAAATAATAGCAAAAATAAGCTTAGCTTATTAAAAAGACTTATTATTAAGCTTCTTGTAATTAATACACAATTTAGTTCAGAAGAAAAACTAACATTAGTTATTTGGGCAGCTGTAATAGTTCCAGAGACGTTTTGAAAATTTATTATAGTTATTGTTTGTTTGTTATTTTGTAACTTTCATATAATTTTAAATATAAAATATTTCAGTTAAATTGATTCCCTATGTTCTATTTTAAAAATCTGACGTGGCCATCACACAACCTTCCGCCATATCTATAGACTTAAAACATAAATGTATACATACAATCCGGTGCCCATTTAAAATATACAAATAAAAATATAAAATATTGAAACAAAGAAATTTGCATCACTTGAATAAAAAGATTCATTCACAGGAAAACTCTTCTGTGCTGAAGCCATCCTCCGTTCAATTACTACATTTAATATCTTACTTATGCACTAGTATGTCAACTTGTCACCCATCTCACCTGTCAATATTTTTTACACAGAAACAAAATTCAGTCGAACATGGATTACAAGATTTCAACGTTTTATTTGATAAATTTATTTTTTACCTCTCGCCTAGAGAGGTATAGGGATCGTGAAAAAATTCGATGTCGAGATTTTTGTCAATAAGCACGTTTTAGCACCTTTAGAACCTATTTTGACTATTTTCACGATGATGTCTGTGTGTGTGTGTGTGTGTGTGTGTGTGTGTGTGTATGAAAGTCTGTATGTGTGCCTACTATGCTCTTTCGTTCTTATTCATTATCTCAAATTCTATTGAACATAAAATTCTAATATTTTGCATTATATATTTGTACATGTTAATGAAGAGCTGATTAGATTTTGGTAAAAATCTGGCAACCGGAAATGGTATTTTCTTGAAGCATTTTAACATTTTTTGCAAAAAAATATAGAAAATTCTGCGATAGCTACAATTTGTCATACGACATTTCAAAGAACAAATTATATCTTACAATATTTATATAACATCTTGTCTATATCTCTTACCAATAAAGGAAAATTATTTTTCAAAGATATACAATTTTACCTACCACGATTTGTAAATCACAATATAGAAAAAAATTAAAAACAAAAATGAATATGTCAATGTGACAGATGAACAGACGTATGCACAATTTCTAAAATGTTTGTGGCACCATTTTAAAAGAAATGTAAATATTATTAACTGAACAAAATGTAATAAGGTAATAATAAAGTTAAATTTTTATCTATAAAGAGCTAATTAAGAACTAAGAACTATAAAATTATTTTCAAAAAGTTTGTAAATTTATTGCAAAATTATAATTTAAGAAAGCCTAACTAAAACCAAATTCACATAAATTACAGTGTTAAGGCGAGAGGTCGTGTGCTGGCCACAACAGATTTTTTAATTTTACTGCAGTTCTATAATGCTACCAGGTAAAGACAATTTTTTTATAACGAAAGTTGCAAATAACTTTGCCTCTTATTCTTATTACAAATAAATACTATATTTATCCAAATTTATATAAATTTTTGGCAATTAATCTTTTAAATCTTCAAAAAATATCACTTCCGGTAAAGATATTTGTACCAAAATCTAATGAGTTCTTCCAATTTATATACAAATGTTAAATACCAAATATCAAAATTTTTGGGTAATTCGTATTTGAGTTATCCGACTGACAGAAATCCGGCCCTAACCACATAGTTACACACATACATACAGACATCATCGTGAAACTATCAAAAATGAATTGTAAGGACCCTAATTCGTGCTCATCCACTAAAAACTCACTACCCGATTTTTAGCATGATTCCAATACCTTCCTTTACAGGTAAGCGGAAGGTAAAAAGAACGCTTTAATACATACATACAAATACAATACAAAATCATGTTTTGTGTATGATTTTGCAATTATGTGCATTATTGAATACGAGTGTTATTTTATTTTTATAGCTATTCTAAGAATCATATGAATAACCTTCAGTTCTTACATTTAGCAATCTTATAACAAGTTTGATAATCAGTTACTGTGGTTTATTGCAAAAACTCTGACTCACCTTTGGGAAAAATCTCTTTTGGTTGAATGAGGTCCATAAAAAGGTGTGTAACATTATATAGTCCAGCCATTCCTTTTGGATGGAAATCCACATTGCTAACATAAACCGAATCATCGGTAAAATTCGTGTACACTATATCATTCTCCTTCAAAATAATATCCAACGCCCTCCCGAGATCCTTGCTAATATGTTTGATCCTGTTTGTGAATGTCACATCTGCTGTCACTATGGCAACACTTAAAAACACTGCAGTCACAATCACGCTGCTTAAATTCACCGAACTTCGCGATGTTTTTCTGTTCCGCTTCATTTTGACACAGCTGTCAAAATCCAATTGAATTAATTTATTTGTTTCATTATCACTGCCTCACTGATAAACTATCACAGAACTTAGATAGATCGAATCGCGCATATTTGATAACGAATGTAAATACAGAGTGCGTGTTGTCCCACTTTTGGTTGGCCGACGACTAACGAACAAATGAACGGTGAATTTGTGACGACCGGGTTCACAACTCACGCGCGACTGTCGACTGTTTTATGCTGGTACCCTGAATTCGCCAATGGGGCGGCGGCGTTCGATGACGTATGTCGCATAAATTGAACCTGTAACAAAGAAAGGTTTCATTGTTGATATAAATTGTTTTGGGCTTTTGTCTACATGGAGATTAGTTGTAGCTAATTATTGAACGTTTATTTGTTGGTCTCTTATCAATAAAGGCTAATTTTTAATTACAAAACATCAAAATATTTACGCATTATTTGTATTTAGAGTTGTATTTACACTTTGTGCTTGCGAAGAAGGGTCCTATCTATTTACATGCATTTCTGCTTCTGCTTGAAATACAGGGTTCGCCAGTCAAATGGAAATATTTGATGTGGGGCTTAGAGCTCGTAGGGAGGTGGTGGGGAAGAAAATAACCGACTCAACATTATCAGCGTGGTCTACCATTTAGTTTATAATAGATAGTTGGACGGGTGAACAGCGTAGCTACACAGTTAAAGCGTACTCCCTCAGTGGCGAAAGTTTGGTGCAAATGCGGCGAGAAGGCGAGATTTTAGACGTCATTTCAATCAGCCTGTTCCGTCGAATAGGGCGATTCGAACGTGGATAAACAATCTTGAGCAAAGTGGATCGACGTGTAAAAAAAGGTGGAAGTGCAAAAACGGTTCGAACCCTCTGAAAACATCACAGCTATTCAACAGGCGATGTTGAAGCTGCGATGTTTTCGGGGATTCGAACAGTTTTTGCACTTCCACCTTTTTAACACGTCGATCCACTTTGCTCAAGATTGTTTATCCACATTCGAATCGCCCTATTCGATGGAACAGGCTGATTGCGCGGTAGGTACGTTGAAATGACGTCTAAAATCTCGCCGCATTTGCACCAAACTTTCGCCACTGAGAAAGTACGCTTTAACTGTGTAGTCACGCTGTTCACCCGTCCAACTATCTATTATAAACTAAATGGTAGGCCACGCTGATAATGTTGAGTCGGTTATTTTCTTCCCCACCACCTCCCTACGAGCTCTAAGCCCCACATCAAATATTTCCATTTGACTGGCGAACCCTGTCCCTGTACAATGTTACAGAGGTTTCGTTCTAAGTACAGATTTTCGTGTAAGTAATTTACATACGGCGTTTATATTTAAAAACATATTTACAGTTAGTTTAAGATATAAACTGATTCGTCTATTGTTGAAATTTTGAATTTGGAATTATATTATATTAAAAATTGCTGTTGAAAACAGACTTTTCTGAAAAATTTCTCAATTTTTTTTTCGATTTAAGACAAAATAATCAAAAAACTATCACTACACGTGTTGTTTATTTTGACATTTAATTTTTGTACAATCCTCTGAGTGTCAAAATTTTCAATTTTAGATTCTTTAGTTTCACAAATTCATTAGTAATTGGTTCCAAACTAAGGTTTTTGATGTGACTGTATTTTTTGCGTTTTATTTGATATAAGTATTTTTTATTTCATCGTAAAAAGTTGTCACAAAAAGATTCATTTGACCCTTTTAATTTCAATAAAGAACAACAACAATTTTTGCCGATATATTTTGTACGTCATTGGTCAGAATTTAAAAAATTGAAGCAAAAAGCAAATGATTGGTATAATTAATATGTGGGAAACAGTCCGCAATATTTTCCAAAATTGCAAATAAATGAACCATATTATGGCAATAATTTGTAAAAAATTCTCAAGTAACATGAATCACACACATAGTTAATTGTTAAAAATCGCTTGCAGCAATTGTCGCTTCGGTGCTGCTACACTTCTGTTGCCAATATGACGTCATCAGATGTTCAGTATTTTGTCGCCAGAGAGCAATATAGCAAATATAATACCATGTAGAGTTGCTAAAAGTTACAGAATAGAGGCTCTGGATTAAACCGATTAAAACATTATAGTTTCTTGTCTTTTAAAACAAATAAAAAGAATAATATTACAACTAAAGAACCACGTTCCATGTTAAATTAAACCCGTCGAAAACAAAAGAGAATTAACAGCTATCTTTTGTTGTAGAAGCGCACACCAAACAAAACAGTTGAAACCCAACAAAGAGCTTCAAACATTAAAACATCTGTCATTTCACTCAACATTTGCAGAGCTTGCTAGGATCGTTTCCATTTCAAATATAACAAACTGATGTTATGAACACGAACAGTTGTTGAGACCACAACAAAGGAACGGACATTATGTACTACACACTGTTTTAGCTAAAAATGAAAGTGACCACATTATCGTCACGGATGGAAGAAAGTTTGAGAACGGCTGGTTGGGTTTATTAATATAAATACTGTGAGTAAATGAAACGGAATGCTTCCAGATATTGCAGGTGGGCGCCATGCAAACTCAAGTCTGCAAACAATATGTTCAAGGACCAATTCATAGAGAAATTAATTTTTACCTTCCGCTTACCTGTAAAGGAAGGTATTGGAATCATGCAAAAAATCGGGTGGTGAATTTTTAGTGGATGAGCACGAATTAGGGTCCTTACAACTCATTTTTGATAGTTTCACGATGATGTCTGTGTGTATGTGTGTGTGTATGTGTGTGTGTGTGTGTGTGTGTGTGGTCAAGGGTTGTTAGTCGCATAACTCAAATACGAATTACCCGAAAATTTTGATATTTGGTATTTAACATTTGTATATAAATTGGAAGAGCTCCCTAGATTTTGGTACAAATATCTTCATCGGAAGTGATATTTTTTGAAGATTGAAAAGGTTAATTGTCAAAATTGTATATAAATTTGGAAAAATATAGTATTTATTTGTAATGAGAATAAGAGGAAAAGTTATTTGCAACTTACGTTATAAAAAAATTGTCTTTATCTGGTAGCATTAAAGAACTGCAGTAAAATTTAAAAAATAAATTTATCAAATAAAACGTTGATATCTTGTAATCCATGATCGGTTGATTTTTGTTTCTGCGTAAAAAATATTGACAGGTGAGACGGGTGACAAGTTGGCATACTAGCGCTATATAAGTCCTAAGTAAGATATTAAATGTAGTAATTCAACGGAGGATGGCTTCAATACAGCAGAGTTTTCCTGTGAATAAATTTTTTTATTCAGGTGATGTAAATTTCTGTGTTTGAATATTTGAGATTTTTATTTGTATATTTTAAATGGGCACCGGATTGCACGTATACATTTCTGTTTAAAATCTAGATATGGCGGAAGGTTGTGTGATGGCCACGTCAGATTTTTTTATACAACAGGAAGTAAAAGAGCCACTTACATAGTTCTAAATGATAGCCAATAAATAATCAATTTATTATTTATTGTTAAAATAAGTACCTACTAACAATAATAATCATTTATATTTCATTTCAGCTAAGAAAAATCATTTACACTTCATTTCAGCTAAGAAATAAGTATTGTGTAAGATAGGGCCACGATATTATGGAATCTGATTGGCCGAGATGACGTGATGTGAGGCGGATTTTTACTTGTAATATCCCAAGTGCATGGATTAAATCCGAAAATTTTTCAAGTGCATTGCTGTAAATGTGTCTTCGACTCGTGAATTGTATTGCAGCAATGCACGACAATAAATTTTCTGGATATTAATCCATGCCGAAAAGTATTCAGCAAGAAAATCGCATTATTATTTTCTTTTAAAAAAATCTGACGTGGACACCACATGACTTCCTTGTACGCCTTGTGTGTTCATACTTTTCTTAATAACTAAAATGTAAAATAATATTAAAAATTCTTTTAACTTATTATACTAATACTCACAAATATATTTTAGTCATTTGATTTAAACTGCAGAAGAAGATATAAAGCATATTTTACTATTGTCACTGTCATGTCATAATCATTTAAATTTTACGTAGTAACAAATGTTAATCGATCATGGACTACAAGATACCGAAATACTATAAATTATAAATATATACTTTAATTATTTTTAAATGATAGCAGATACAAAAATATTTATAAAATACCGATTGTAGGTAATAATCACATAATCTTTCATTTAAAATAAAAAAAATTGTCTAAAATTAAATATTTCTCGAAATATTTTTAAAAAGTACTACTTCCGGTTTGTAGACTGAAACCAAAAATAGGAGGTGCACAACTAGATGCTATAACAGTCCTAAATACAAAATTTCAACTTTCTACGTCTAACCGTATTTGAGTTATGCGACACACATACGTCCGTACGTACGTACGTACGTACGTACGTACGTACGTACATACGTACGTACGTACAGACGTCACGTCGAAACTAGTCATAATGGATTCAGAAAAGGTCAAAACGGATATTTCCGTCAAAATCTGAGAACCGAAATTTTTCGCGATTACAATACTTCCTTACTTCGTACAAGGAAGTAAAAATGACGCTTATAAATAGGTAGGTATCTACAGAAATATTTCCGGAAATATTGCTACTTGACACAATTTCCAGGAAAAAATGCGATTTTCAGTAGCAAACATTTTCATTTCCGATAACATTAATAATTATTTTTATAAAAATCAATTACTGGAAATTCAGTCAACTTTATTTGTTTTATTTCAACCTCAACTATATAGATGACTTCATTATTCACAAAACATAACGCCCAGTTCAGACAAGGATTCTTGAAGATTCTTTCAAGATTCTGAATCTTGAGAAAATATATTCACGGTTTTGAACCAATCAATAATTATAAATTCTTCTTTTCCGCGAGTCTCATTAAATTTAGCGGCACCGCAATTTGACAAGCAATTCTCACTATAGAATTATTTTTCTCAAAACTTTGAAGCATGAAAGAATCTTCAAAGAATCCTTGTGTGAACAGTGAATAGGAACTGCTTAATCAAAATTTACCTTAAAATGTGTAAATGTAAAACGTTATTCGCAGTGCCATCTGCTTTTTTCTTAGCTGTAATGAGAGTACCTAACCTACTTATTAGTGGCCGTTATAGAGTGAATTAAAAATATTTTTACCGAGATTTTTAGAAAGATTTTTATTTCTAAAATTTGTTCATGACGTTTTAAATAAAATTTAATGGCGACGACCTTAATTCAATTCCAAACGTCCTATGATTATTAACAAAAATATTATGGTAGTCCTATGTAAAGTTCTCCGTTGATAAATAAAGCAATAAGTATTTGTATTTGTACACGTGCAGTAGCAACATACCGGCCCTATTATCCTATCCTATATTTACATAAATGATGGGTGTAGTGTGTAGTGTTGTTCTTGTTGCTGATAACACTATTTCCGGTATACAGAATGTTTAGATTAGTAGCAGTGATTTTTCAGGTATATATTCTAGAATCCATAACAACTACGGTGACAAATGTTTTACTTGAACTTGACTTTAATAACAAAAAAATAAACATTTAAAAATCTCGAAAATATCTTAGGATTACAAATCATTTATCAATTAATATAAATTCTTATATAAGACATTAGATTTCAGTACAATATTATATAATGTAAAGAACCAAACGAGGAATCAAATGATGTCATCTTAGTACAATAATTTTATTTGTTATTTCCTTGAGTGGAATTTTTCTCATTTTGTATTATTTTTATAACACTTTTATAATTTATAATATTTGATGTTTTCATATTGTCAACAGTTCTCACAACAGCTTTAATCAATCATTTGGAAATAAAGTATATCTAATAAATAATTTTTGTTCCATCTGTGCGTTATATTTACACTCGATTTACACACTTTTGATTGATAAAAATTTTGAATTCACATTTTTTTGAAATTGCAAATATTGCAATTTGAATCATCATTCAGATCGAGATTCAGATATGAGTTCAGATATTTTTATCTTCCTATATATAATTGTTCAAATATTAAAATCATCTTTGATTTCAGTGATTAAGTGCATCAGTACTTGAAGGGTAAACATAAGTACTGTAATACTTGTGGCAATTTTGAAGCGTCAAAGCAGATTAAAATACGAATCATTAATGTATTTCCAAATATTTATCTAAAAAAAATTGCGGTTTCCGCGAATCTTTTTAAATAAATTTGAGTTATCTGATAAATACAGGAAAAATTAAACCGCATTGCAGAGAACTACGTAAATCGTATTTTCCTCAATTAATATAAAAAAGAAAAAAGCCCTCGTACTTTTGAGTGTGTTTTGTTCTTTGCTCGCATCACTCACTTCACTTTACAGTTCAGTGACTCAAACAACGAAACGTCAGTCAACGCAACATTGCCCAACACGAAGGTAAAATAAACGTTCGTTAATAAAAAATAGACCGCAAGGCTATTTTGCTTCTTCCTATAGCCGTTCTACTAAACTCTCAATAATCGACCAGTTTTACTAATCGCTTTATGCGTCATTTGTTACTAAGCTACAGATTTCTTTATTGCTTAACTATATATAATTTTTTCTTGCTGATATTCGAGTGAGTCATACAACCGTTAAGATAATACTACGTTGTTCTTAACTTATTTTTTATATAAAAATTCAGACACATCAAACCGACATGCACAAATATCTCTCCTGTGGTGTTCTCTCCACTAACAACTAGAGTACCTTTATAGACTCTATTTAGGTACTCTACTAACAACCATTAGTGAGTTAACAGATTCAGCCGAGACTGCGTTCATCCAAATAGGTAATTATTTAAATAAAATAGAAGAAAAATTTAAAAATATATACTACTCGGCGCTACTCGGTTTTGGTAGAAACTTTAATTAAACCAATGGGCTACTTGCATGATTTTTTTTATGAAATATTTTTGAAGAATAGATACAAATTTGGGACACACATTTTTTATTTTGTCAAAATTTTTGTTAACAAACCCAAAAAAAATAATACAAATTGAATATGTAACAGTTGAAATCTGACTGATATTTACTTTTACACTTTGGGCACGGAGAGGAATTATAGAATATGAATAAAACAAAACAAAACACGTGATTACTAAAATTAAATATATAATTACAATTAAATCAAATAAATAAGAAGAAAAGTTGAGAATATACAAATTGATCAAAGAATAATAAAATGGAATTATAAATTGCAATACATAAAAAGAACATATGCCCGGAACAGTGTTCTGACTATAAACAATTGGAACAAATACAAAATAGTGGAACTTACATGACTTCAGATTTTAAACTAAAACACTTTAAATTAACAACTTAAACTAAACTATTTACAAAAACAAAACTATTAAATTTCACATGTTGACTGTTAGACTACTTTCGCCTTGGCGGATAAAAATCGACTCCCTTACTTTTTGATCTTGAGGAATATTGTCAGTTCTAGATCCCCTCTTCTAGCAAATGCACCCACCCCCAAAGCCCATAAGGGGTGGTTTCTTAAAAATCGTCAACTTTGATTGGTTTTCGAGATATAACAGGAACCTTGCAAGGACAGTAGAAAATGTTACTAAAACCAACTTCTAAAATTAACCGTTACACATTCCAGCAAGTAATAAAACAATTTAGAAAAACCTTTTTCAGAAATAAGTAATAAAATGTCTTGCAGTCGCACGTGTTATATTTCCAAAACTAAGGATTTCAAAAGACCATAGAAACTGCAAAATTCCTCAAGTTTTTACGGTAATAAAAATTATTTCAAAGTGAAAATCCGAAAGAGTAATAAAAAAATAATAAATGTTAAAAGTAATTTTGAAGTTTAAGTTTACAAAGACCAAATAAATAAATAAACAAATAAATAAATACTGTTCTGGCGTCTGTTACATTCCTACCCACTAAAATTAGTTATATTTTTTTTAAAAATATAACTTCACTCCCTACAACGTCTTTGAATGTCTCGAATGCACCAGTACTCGGCTCCAGTTCCGTTTCCTTCCAACTCTATGTTTATGGCCATCCTCAGCTTCAGCGCAATCTGCAGAGCAGGATCCAGGGCTCTCAGATTCGCTAGGTCGATGGCGATCACTAGGTGGCATACTAAGGACTAAGTATGGATGGTTTCACCAGCCACAACACTTCCTTGGGCTCTGGGTGATCTCGCCGAGGAACTGGAGTTTTCGAGCTGGTCATTCCATTCCGTTGTTTCTCGTACAATTAGAGTGGGTAGTGGCTGCAACAAAATAACCGAACAGTATCTGCTGTCTTTTTACACAAAATATAATTAAAATAATTTAAAACTTTAAATTTAGAATCCAATAATCCAAATGTCGAAATGTCTTTAACAGTCTACTCGTAATATAAAAAAAATAACTACTACAATCGAAAACTTAAATCTATCTTCACCAGAGGTTTAGTTTGACCTTACTTTAACGACTACTAACTATCAAAAAAACAAATTTACAATAAAAAAACAATACGACCTCGTTAAACTTTCTACAAAAACTACTCATTTCGAATTACCAAATCTATGTAGAGCTGTACATTTCGTTTCTTTGTATGACGAACTCTTCATCCGATAAACAAACACCTTTCAACTATTAGAACTTCCGTAGAATGGTCTGAATCAATCGGATTGACCAAGCCACGTTTTCTGGTATAGGAGGACTCGCTGACCCTTGTAGCACATAAACATTCTTCACTCACGAGAACTGCCATCTCCTCCGCGGAATTTATCGGATCAATCGGACCATCAACCCCGCGATTTCTTTCTGCTTTTAAAAGGTTGCTCGCCTCTTATTCCCGTTTGAAGTATCTATCAGAACTTCCGTGGAATGGTCTGAATCAATCGGATTGACCAAGCCACGTTTTCTGGTATAGGAGGACTTTGTAGCAGATAAACAAATCATACGCCGAATATCTCATTTCTACTTGCTCTCTCACGCAAGAGAATCTCAAAAAAAAAACTCAAACAAATCTCAAACCAATTCTTATACAGACTGTCTATCCCTAAGACATCTTAACTTAACTGTTTCACGAACTATAAACCTTTGTTTTCTCTATCGTACGTAACAACGTATCACAACACAAACGAAATGTATGCTCTTTTTACTGTCTAATCTTTTTCTAAACTCATGAAATATTCTATAAATTAAAATGTTCTAGATTTTCAAAGACAACACCACGTTTCTTAATAAACTTTGTTGCTAAATTTGAAATTTATTGTCTCCGAAGTGATGTGGTTACAAAAAAAATATCTAAATATCAAAGGCTAAGGATAACAATTTATTTCTGGTCAAACTAAAACTTTGGTTGCCTACCAACAGGACAGGAGAGGCAACTTCCTGGGGAATAACAAAACTATATTCCCTGGCATCCGATCCAAATTAAACTCTAATAAATACAAATCAAAATCGTTTCCATCAAATAATAAAGTCGTTTAGTCGGAATCTTACAGCAATTGAAGCTTTATCAAATAATTTAGAAGGTGTGCAACAAATAGACAGAAAAACAACTACCAAAGCATATAAAACAGAACTACTATGAATAATTATATCAACTAAATTTGTGATTCCTTATCAAATCGGAATTATTAGAAATTATTTTCTTTTTCTAGTCTTGTACAAAAGGAACAAAAGCACAATTTGAAAATTTAAACAAATATATGTTGCTGTAACTAATACTAAATTTATACCATATATCATATGAAAGAGATTAAACATAAAATATAAACTGAACATTTTACCTGTATAATTGAATGGGTCGTCATAAAATCTTTTAGCCGAGGTTTTCACTTCTCGACTATCGAGTCCGCGTTTGCCAAGAAACTGAGTACCGTGACGTTTGCGCCTAGCTCGATGGAAAATCGCGTCAACAGCGAACAGCTGGCGGCCATTAACAATCCTGGACTTGGATTTTCCCGTCTTAGTTGACTCATCTTCAGCAGGTGGTCTTCCTCGTCGTCGTCGGCGATTCTGGATTTCTCCTTGGCCTTTGTCCATGTTGCTTGTCAATGTCTTGTTGATCTCAAAACAAACAGAACTACTTTTAAACGTATCTAATTTATTAGTACTTACCGTGATGTTTCCTAATAATCCTTTGTCTTCTTCTTTCGCGCAAGTCGAGTCATCGATATCTTTTTGGTACAACGGGGTTATCATCACATTCTTAACACTCTCTAATGTGACCTCTATGCTTCCTTCATCAGAGCGTCCCTCATAAAACTTGGCATTTTCGCAATCGTGAAAGTCATCGACAAGTAAATTGGCCTCTGGTACCCTGTCATCAGAGCCATTTCCTAAACAAACCTTACTTTCGATGCTTTCGCTAAAATCGCCTAAAATTAACTGAGGTTGATAATCCCCGCTTGCACGTTCCTCTACATCAGTGGCATTGCTGGCTGACTCGACTTCGCCCATTTTGCTATCTTCCAGCTGGTCTTCGCGGTCTTCCGTTGCAATGTCTATATTAACGGTTTTCTCCAAGGATGCGTCCTGAATTGCAATGTCAGAATCAGTCACGCGAGGATTAGGCGCCGTCATCTTCACCTCCTCTGAAATCTCTAAGTCAGAGCATTTTTCTAAGCTAGCATCTTCCACAGAGCTGCTTTTCTGAACTGGTTGACTTTGCTTTTCGTCACATGACTTCTGTACACTGCGATTCAGAGGCATTGGAACAAACCACTCTCCGTTAATATACAATGGAAAGATCATATCCGGTGGTGCATTTTCAAAATCTAAGTGTCTTAAATGTTCAAAAGGGTCTTCTTCATCATTTTGATCACAAATATAATTTACGCGACTATTTACAATATTCTTTGTTCCACTACTCTTACGCTGTTCCGGCATTGTACTATTTAACCTACTACTCGGGTAATCTTTTCGAGTATTTTCGACTTTATATTTTAAAGGGCAATCTTTTTGCAAATGTCCCATCTCTTGACAGTGGAAACACATAATATCTTTTAGATTGGTTCTCTGCTTAAATCTAGGGATTTGAATATTGTTTACTTTAGCTGGACAGTTAAATTGAATATGACCAATTTTTTGACAATTAAAACACATCATATTTTCAATATCTACTTTTCTTCTATTTTTAAATTTAGCAGGGCAGTATTTTTGACAATGGCCTTTCTTTTCGCAATAAAAACACGTAATATTATATAAATTATTATATTTGTAATTATGCCTGTTTTCAGAATTAAAATTTCTAATTTTACAATCTTGAGGCAACATAATTTCAGAATTTTGAACGTAAAAACAATCTAATAAAAAGAATTTAAATTCATCCCAATTTTGAAAATTTAAAACCCCTTCAACATGTTTTTCTACGTATTCCCGTGCTTTTTCTAAAAACCCAAATCTCAAAACATATTCTTTAAATTCCTGTTCCGTACCCGCGACGAATTGTTGCAAACTGTCCCACGTATATACACATACTTCTATGGCTACGTCTGATCCATCAGAAAATTTCCAATTTAATAAATCAGTCATGGTAAAGGGTTAAGTCGAAAATTAATAAACGTTTATAAAAGTGAACAAAAATTTTGGTAGCTGTGACTCATGAACGGTAAGGCATGCAACAATACAAATACTAAATTTGTGTAACTGGTTTATTTCGTATCCCACCCGCTGCTACCAGTTGTAACAGTTGAAATCTGACTGATATTTACTTTTACACTTTGGGCACGGAGAGGAATTATAGAATATGAATAAAACAAAACAAAACACGTGATTACTAAAATTAAATATATAATTACAATTAAATCAAATAAATAAGAAGAAAAGTTGAGAATATACAAATTGATCAAAGAATAATAAAATGGAATTATAAATTGCAATACATAAAAAGAACATATGCCCGGAACAGTGTTCTGACTATAAACAATTGGAACAAATACAAAATAGTGGAACTTACATGACTTCAGATTTTAAACTAAAACACTTTAAATTAACAACTTAAACTAAACTATTTACAAAAACAAAACTATTAAATTTCACATGTTGACTGTTAGACTACTTTCGCCTTGGCGGATAAAAATCGACTCCCTTACTTTTTGATCTTGAGGAATATTGTCAGTTCTAGATCCCCTCTTCTAGCAAATGCACCCACCCCCAAAGCCCATAAGGGGTGGTTTCTTAAAAATCGTCAACTTTGATTGGTTTTCGAGATATAACAGGAACCTTGCAAGGACAGTAGAAAATGTTACTAAAACCAACTTCTAAAATTAACCGTTACACATTCCAGCAAGTAATAAAACAATTTAGAAAAACCTTTTTCAGAAATAAGTAATAAAATGTCTTGCAGTCGCACGTGTTATATTTCCAAAACTAAGGATTTCAAAAGACCATAGAAACTGCAAAATTCCTCAAGTTTTTACGGTAATAAAAATTATTTCAAAGTGAAAATCCGAAAGAGTAATAAAAAAATAATAAATGTTAAAAGTAATTTTGAAGTTTAAGTTTACAAAGACCAAATAAATAAATAAACAAATAAATAAATACTGTTCTGGCGTCTGTTACAAATACTAATATGCGAGCTAATATATGTGACGTAGAATAACGCAGGACCATTGAATGACCGTAAAGCCATAGCAACGACTCAACTATATAGTGAACGCCCGAACAACGGCTTGTGCGGGAAGCTAGAGGTAAATTCATTTAAGCAGAACCCTGCGCGAAGTACGAATTCTCGTCTTAGAAAGAGAGGCATAGATGATAACCTACGCTACTGTCTGTTCTACAGAACATCAGCTTCAATATCTGTTATTCTCATGTTGACGTTCGTAGTGTTTTGCTTCGTGTAACGCTGTGAATTTTGTAATTGAGTTATATTTTATTTTTCTTTGAAAATTAGCTCCATTTTTGTAAAACGGACAGTACACTGAGAGAAATGTTTATTCAAAATTGAATATTTAAATTAATTCACTTAGAACAAGTAACTAAATATGTGTATCTAGAAAAAAATAATTAAAAACAAATCAATTTTATATTTAAAAATTATTTTTATAGATATTTAACAAATTTTTCTTTAGAACAAATATCTTATATACTTAATAAATATTAAATACTAAAATATCCTTAAATTTAGAACAAATGTATACTTAAATGCTTAATAAAGAGACAGGTCTTTTAATTTTAAATGAACTGTATATTAAATGTTAATATACTTTTCATTTAGTGGAATGCAATTTTTTTCTTTAAATTGAGTGATTAATATTTTTATTAACAAGTAATATTATACTTAAAATAAGTAGATAGTTGATTTATAACAAGAATATTATATTATTTAATTGTATTACGCAGTTTATTGTTAGCGTGGCGGGTGGCGCTGATCACGCCAAGACCTGTATAATGTGTGTGTGTTGAGTCTTGTAGTGAATTTGATTTTCTGTGCTATCTCGTGTGGTGAAAATGGACCCATATGTACAAGATATTTTGAAAGATTGGGGTCTTGGAGACTTGCAAAAAACATTTAAAAGTAAGCTAGTTGTTTTGACATAATTGAATAAAATTTTAAACGAGTTTTATCATTATAGATGAAGGAATAGATGAAACTGCTTTTAAACTATTGAATGAAAACGCCATAAAGGAATTAGTACCACAAATTAGTTTTGCGGCTAAAATTTTCATCAAAATATAAAAGCTTCTTCTTAAAAGATGAGGTAGGTTAATTTATTATAATATTTAAAATTACAAGTTTTATAACACGTAAATTTGAAAAAATACATATAACCTGTTTTAGATTAAGAACACAAACATTGTATTAAAAAAGAAGTTATTTTAAAATTTAGTATAGGTTCAGTGTATTCAAATTTAATATACAGTATATTTAAATTTAGTATACAGTATATTCAAATTTAGTATGCAGTATATTAAAATTTTTTATACAGTATATTAAAATATAATATAAGAATTATTTAAATATAATATACTGTATATTAAAATTTAATATACTGCAGAATTCAATTTAATATACTAGGTAGGTAAATATATAAACTGAACATACAACAATTTTAAATTTTAGTCTCCTTAACATATTGTAGGTATATAGGTTTGATTTTAATGTCTAAGAGAATAATATCATTTACGTTTATAAAATATCTATTTAAAGTGTACAATGTATTTCAAGTTCCCAACAATTTAAATATAATTTAGACTAATGCATCGTTAAATGATGAGACATCTTCCAATTCCACTTTGAGTTTTACTGGGGAAAATCTAATTGAATTAAAAGAGGAAGCATCAAGGAATGATATATTATTTGATGAGACATCTGTACCGATGCCTGTTCCTACTGAACAAAGACGAGATATAATAATTATTGAACCCTTACCAGGAGATTCCGTTTTAACCATGTGAGTAACTTTTAAGTTTTTTTTATCATAAATTAAAAATTAAATTAAAATTTTGTTATATAGGGCTTCGAATATTTTTTTGTCATCAACAGTTGACGGTAAAGCCTTATTAAAGAAAAAAACTGAAATACTAAAATATTCTGAACGACAAAAACTAGTGGCGCTTACAGTAGATCGTTTATTTAATACTGCTGAAAATAACAGGTATACATTGCAAGCATTTCTTAATAAAATAAAAATATATAATTATTGAATTTAGAATTTCTACAACGTTGTTTGAACGATTAGCAAATGAAAAACTAGCCCACAATAGAATAAAAGTAGATGAAGAATACACAATAAAAAGTAAGTATCTACTAGTATAATATTAACCAGAATATCTTAGTTACCTACCTGTTATTATTACAGATGCAGAATTTTATGCTATAAAAATGTTACCACTGTTATTCCCAGCTGTAACGACTACCATTACTGCAAAAAGACAAAGATGTTCCAAATTTGAAGTTCAGGAAACTTTTGTTCTAATTGTTAATGTAAATATTTTATTTCTTCATGTTTATAAATTTTTATTTTTATATTTATTTTTTACAGAACGCAGCAGAATATCAAATTAAAATAAATCAAAGACGCGAAAAATGCAAACTCTTCGATTCAACTGTTGAACCATTTATTGCTATTGTAGGAGAAGAAATTGATTCAATCGAAGCTTGTTACGTATCTGTAGACGATATTTTGTATAAAGTTACCACGCCACTAGCATAACTAGTTTGTTGTTTTAAATTAATTTTTGCTCTTAATTGTCAATATCCTTCTGTAGCCAAACAAGTGTGGATGTTTTTGCAGCAAAAAATTTATAACATAGAAACAATGTTTGATATACGAGTACACTATCCTTCAGTTGAAACATTGGAAAATGATATGAATCAAATGATCTAAATGTAAGTTTACATACATTCACATTTACCTTTCATGTTCCCTACAATCTTAATAAAAAGTAATACCAAATATTATATAAATTTAACTTGAAGTATGTTCTCATTATATACCTAATAAGTAGAATAGTATTTATTTTATTTTTTTCATAATGGAATTATTTTTTATGTTCTAAGTAGATAATTTTACATTTTTGTACTGAAAAATAAGTCTAATTGTTCAATAAAAATGTGTAAAAAATACACTATGATTAAAATTTATTTTCATTACATATTGTACATCTAGCATTAATTTGTATATATATATATATATATATATATATATATATATATATATATATATATATATATATATATATATATATATATATATAATATTTGTTTTTAACAATTGGGTTAAAAAATTATATAGGGTTTTAATTTTACATAATACAGAATAAATTTTCGAAATGGGTTTTTCTTTTTTGAACAAAATATTAACGAATTTAGAAAATTTATTCCGCATTATGTAAAATCGAAAGCCTGTATAATTTTATAAAACCAATTATTAATAACAAATATTTTATATAATTCAATTTAATTACACCAAAACAATTACATTAGGTAAGTAGTATATTTAACTTAAAAAAACTATTAATTTTACAGTAAGTATACGAGTTACTTAAAATATTAAACTTAGATATTTGTCTTTAATATATTATACATTTAAATTTATAATATTATTTTGTCATTTTAAGTTGTCAACGTATTTAATTTCATGTTGAATTATACTTAATTTAAGCAAGTTCTTTATTTAACCTAAATAATTCATATTTTTTAAAATAAAAATGTAATATTCTTATATTAAAAATACAGTTTTACAATATTAAGTTAATGAAATATTAGAATTTAATAAACTGTATATTACGTTTAATAGTGTATTATACTTACTTTAAGTAAGTACTTTATTATATATTAGTAACTAATTTATTTAAAAGTAAATATACAATTTATTAAACAATAGAAATTGAAATATTTGGTTGTAGTATACATTTTTAAGTATACTTGTTTTATATTTTTTAATAAACCGGATTCTTGTCACTTTTTTAAATATATTTTCTCTTTAACATGAATGTATTTACACTTATTTTTAGTATGCATTTTTCTCAGTGTACATGACAAGCTCTGCCTTCTCGCGCAGTCCAGGGTTCTATATAGCTATTTGAATTTTACTCTTAAACGGCACATTCTTAATATGCTTCCCTCATAAATATTTAAAAAAATTACTATAAAAAGTGTAGCCCACTTTAATTTTTTACTGGCCCACCCTTGGCCCACCTATAAAAAAATCCTAGTTACGTCCCTGATTATATTTTTTACTTATCTATAATTTCATAAACGATCCGCTCCCTGGGAAATATTCTAGCTACGCCCATGCATGTAAGTAGCCCATTTGGAATGGTGACGAGAGTGGATACCTTCCAGAATCGAACCCACGATTTATATTCAGAGACAATAATTCTGACCACTGCGACTGCGCTCGCCGTTCGAAAACGCTAATTTGATATTATATCATTAATTACAAAACCTTCTTTCAAAGTCATCACGCCGCTTTTCCTCTATTATCCATATCACCAAAACCCAAAAGGACAAAAACAAAAACGAATATCGTCCGCTCCACCTTGAAACATTTCCCGCTAATCGGCGACATTCGCGCTATCGTCTGCTCTTTGTGGCTTTGTCTCATTGTCGCCATTGTCTCCAATCACCGCACTCTAACATTCCATACAACACACGCTTCCGGTGCAGCCCTAACACCTTCTACGAGACATGAGACAAGAAACAAAAGAAGAGAGAGACCACCCTGTATGGTGGTGGATTGTAAAGCCCTGTTCGCACGAGGATTCTATCAAGATTTTGAATCCTGGAAAAAAGAGTTCAAGATTCTGAATCTTTAAAAAACTTAATGGTTTTGAAACAATCAATAAATTATAAATTCTTTTTTTCCAAGACTCATTGAAGATTCAATTTAGCGGCACCGCTATTTAACAGGTAATTCTCACTAGAAAGGAGAAAACTTCTTCTTTTCCAGGATTCAGAATCTTGGTAGAATCTTCAAAGAATCCTCGTGCAAACACCTTCTTCACGAGGAGACAAGAAACAGAAGAGAGAGACCATCCTGTATAGTAAATTGTAATGCCAGTGGCACACCGGCCGAGGAGCATCGAGTAACTCCTCGATGAAACGATAGAACGCACCCCGTCCTCGACGAAAAATAGGGGCGCCGCTATTTTCATCGAGTTGTTCCTCGATGAAACGAATGTATCTCATTTCAGACGTATCTTTGGATTTGATTTCGCGCAAAACTTTGATGTATTTGTCACCGATTAAATAGAAATCCATCGCGGACGGGTGCGTTCTTTCGTTTCATCGAGGAGTTACTCGATGGTCCTCGACCGGTGTGCCACAGGCATAAGAGTTCCGGGAAAGAAAAGATGTTAAAATAAGTTAGATGTGATTGGGATTGCGAGATTTGGAATTAGAAGGCAAATAAATGAGTTCAGTTCGATGCTACTAATGTGTGTAGCGTTGTTGGTTTAACCCCCTCTAAGAAAAGTAGGCAGGTACCTAGCAATTTTAGAAGCGCACTGAAGCACATTTGCGATTATGTGTTTTATTGAGAACTTAACTTATTAGATTCTTTGCTTTTTAATTCGTCAAAGTGAAATTTATAATTTCGGTAGACTAAACTTATTTAAAATTAAACGAAGTTACCAGGAACTCATAAGAATTTGTGCAAATATAAATTACCTAAATGTCAATGGTGAATGGAATTTAGCGAACTGCGCCGTGCTTAATATTCATTAACAAAGGTGACTAATTCTTCGTTAGGATTATATTATTTATAATTTACTATATTTATCTTATGATGTAGATACACATGATATAGCTATAAAAAAATAATCAGATAATAACTGATAAACACATTTTTAAGTGTTCTGCGACATTTACCTTATGACACTCCGATAATAACCATAATAATGAGCGCACAATTATAAATATCTCATTACGTATTAAAATTTTAGTAGGTAGTTAGAAT
Organism: Agonum fuliginosum; assembly: GCA_947534325.1. NCBI lineage: Eukaryota > Metazoa > Arthropoda > Insecta > Coleoptera > Carabidae > Agonum > Agonum fuliginosum. Next base: position 31,814,953 of record OX384039.1, on the reverse strand, counting down.
ACAATATTTTCAAAGTAAAATTTTTTTTATATAAATAAACTGTGAATATAAGTACAATGCACTTATATTTCTAATGATAAAGATCCGCGATTGTTTAAAAAGTCGATGCCTTGATTCTTGCATAACAAAAAAAAAACAGAACACACATGTGCATAGCAGACATCATTTCAGAAACTTGGGACCAACTTGGGACATTCAACATGAAGTAAACAATTCAATCTGCTCAAATGAACATCTGCTGTCTGAAGAAAAATACTTAACTTCACTATATTTAAATAAGTTATTTACTATTTACTGTTTGTTAAGTAGTTACTCATCCATTAATTTGTAACTGTCATTTAAATTGATTAGTATATTAGTATAGTTGATAAGTAAAATTGTATTTATAATTAAAAATAATAACTTTAACTTTGAAAACATTAATAAACTAAAAAATACTTATTTATCAATGCCATTCATTCGTTAATACTAATTTGTGTTAAACTGTTCGGTTAAACGTTACAAAACTATTACTAAGTACCTACCCGATAAGTACCTTTCAAAATAATTTTAATTTATCCAATAAAAAATCTGACGTGGACACCACATGACTTCCTTGTACGCCTATTAAACTGTTCATACTTTTCTTAATAACTAAAATGTAGAATAATATAAAAAATCTGACTTTATTCTTTTAACTTATTATACAAATATATAAATATGTAAGTACTACTACTACTGCTACTTGCTACTATACTCACAAATATATATTTTAATCATTTTATTTAAACTGCAGAAGAAGATATAACGGCATATTTTACTATTGTCACTGTCATGTCATAATCATTTAAATTTTACGTATAGTAACAAATGTTAATCGATCATGGACTACAAGATACCGAAATACTAAATTATAAATATATACTTTAATTATTATTCTTAAATGATACCTGATACAAAAATATTTATAAAATACCGATTGTAGGTAATAATCACATAATCTTTTATTTAAAATAAAAAAATTTGTCTTAAATTAAATATTTATCGAAATATTTGAAAAAAGTACTACTTCCGGTTTGTAGATTGAAACCAAAAATAGGAGGTGCACAACTTGATGCTATAACTGTCCTAAATACAAAATTTCAACTTTCTACGTCTCACCGTATTTGAGTTATGCGACATACATACGTCCGTCCGTCCGTACGTACAGACGTCACGACGAAACTAGTCATAATGGATTCAGAAAAGGTCAAAACGAATATTTCCGTCAAAATCTGAGAACCGAAATTTTACGCGATTACAATACTTCCTTTACCCCGTGTACAAGGAAGTAATAAAAATGACGATTATAAAACTTTTTTTTGCACATCAGGCAGTAAAGTAGTTCGTTTCCGTCCTAATTAAATCACTTAGATATTTTTGTTATCCACCTATTTTATAATTAAAATGAATAAAGTACATTTTTTATTTCATTGTTCCTCGTTTTCCCTTATCCATAAAAAGTATTCCGTAAAGTTCGATTACCACCCTCGTTATTTATTATTAGTCCAATTTCAGCGGTAAGTAAGCACTTAATACCCTTGTTTCTTATTCATTATTATTATTAAGTAGGTATGTTTTTGATTTTATTTTATTTTACGGTAACCAATTCAAAAAGATTTTATATCCCAATCCTTACAGAATGGTAAGATGAGATTATAGCCACTAGTTGTCAATACTTCTTAGTAAAAACGATGACGCTACTATAAACATTTTAAATCGAGTGGCCATTCATAAACGTTGATAACTAATAATCCATAGCCATTAAATGCGGTCGTAATCTAGCAATGAGCTGTTGTTATGAACTTTATCGCATGTTACAAATGGAACAAAAAAATTTAAGAATAGAGATCATTATAAAATTTCAGCTTTTTGTGATATTACATACGTTTATTCTATATTTATTATCTGCACTCTGATTCAGACCTACCCAATTATAAGTATAAGTGGCTAATTTAATCAACCGCAGCGCTCAATGTTCGCACTTATAATTGTGTAAAGTAGGTACCTACTTATAACGTTTTATCCAACATCTCTTAATAACTGTATAATAATATTTAAAAAATATTAAGTTCCAACCTAAAACATTGTTATACTATGGTGACTTCCAACAAGCAAAGTAACAATAATTTTTTATACCTACAAATGGGTGAAATTTTGATCAAAGTGGGTAATCTTTTACTTTGCTTGTTTAAAATCACCATAGTCATGATCATGTTATGATGCTTTTATTAAGAGCTGTTGGGTAATAGATATTTATACACCAATAGCAGTTTAAAACGTCAAAATTGAATAAAAAAAATAAATCTAAAAAATCAGGTACCTACCTATGCTATTTTTTAAACTTCCTTACTCGTTACTCGCTTATTAAATAACGAATTGTTTGTTATTTCATTATGGTACTGAGTACCTACCACTGGATTCTTTATGGTCCTTGGTCTATAATGAACGTTATGGTCCCCAAATTGAGGCTTATAATATTGTCATTGTGACATGGCATCGATAAATATTATTGTATTTGTGCCGAAATTAGGAATGTTTTTCCAGTGCTTACAACACTACAAAGAGCTCTTGCCTTATCCGAGGCCTTATCTAATATTGACCACAAACAAGCCTATTTCGACCAATTCAAACTTTCGTAATGTATTTTTAGGAGATAAGCAAAGCTTGTGCAGCATAGTTTGCAGACTAGATTCCAGGGAGTAAAATGAGATAAGTGTCAAAATAGAAAAAATACTGATATACCACCCACAAAGGAATAAAATGTTATCAGAACAACAATAATAGCACAGTGTCAATGACTCTAGCTGTGCAGTTAGTTAAAATTCATAATTGCTAGTTGAGACGTGAGTAAAAAATCAATAACATAGTTATAATCCAACAGGTCTGGCAAAACAAAATAAATAGCATTATTTTCTATGAGATACTGTTGGTTTAATAAACAAATATAAAGTCATTCATATTTGGCAACCGATCAATGATATTATTAGTAAACAAACGACTTTTGGTTGCATGCCTCAAACCACACAAAAGAATTGACACAAACTACACATTATCTAAATGAAATGTGTATAAACATACGTTTATAACTAATAAATACTGCATATTTAACACATACCACATGTATGAGTGTTCGTTGCTCTGTTTCCTCCAGTATTTTAAGATGAAACACTGATCAATGTTTATGGTTAGATGTTAGAAAGTCCTCACAACACTTTATAAATAAAACTGAGTATTATATGGTTAACTTAACTACTAAAGTCACTATAACTATTATTTTAACGGCTAATTGTGTTTAATTTTTGCATGTTGATCTTTATTTGTTGTGGGGAGCTGTTTAAGAACACCTCCCACTTCTCTGTCTACTACTAAACTGACTGCCAGTGCCAGTTGGTTCCAACAATTCTCATACTCAGACTTGCAGCGGCATCTTTATCTGGCCTAAAGATCTTCCAATATTTTATTTTGTGCTAAATTGAAGCCTCATTCACATAAGCATTTAGTTTTAAGGTTTATATTTATATTTAAGTTTAGCAATCATATAATAAACTTAAAATAGCTTAGTAAATGGTAAACATAAACCTAAAGTTTGGAGCTTTCAAACTTTAGTGCTAGAAAGTGAAAATTGTGGATAACCATATAGTTATATGAATTTAAACATTCCTTAACGTAAACATAAATTCTTATGTGAGTGAGGCTTTAAATCAGGGATTCAAACCGCACAAAATAACGGTTCAGGTTCGGTTCGCGGCTCACTGTACTTTATAGGGTTCGGTTTTGTTCCGGTTTTCATTCTGCTTGATTGCTCCTAACAATTCGGACTATGAATGCTGCTGAGACTAGTTTGTGTCTCTGAGGATACAAAAATTATATTGGACTGAAATAAATAAACAATCCAGTACCATTATTGAGTCCAACGCCTCGGTTTTGACAATAACTTTTCTAGATTTGCATCTCCCTGTGTTTGCATTTATGCCAAATCTAAAATTCTAGATTAGGATTTTCCTGCAAATGAATCTTATGATACAGGAATTTTGTTACAAATTTTACATCTTCTGGTGTTGCATTTTCCTGTGTAGGTTCTAGATTTTTGTTCCCCAAAATCATTAAAATTTGTGTATATTGAATAAAATATTATAAGAACCATTGTTTCATATTTTGATCATATATTCCTATGTTAATTCATAATATTGTAAAAGTATTGCGTTAATAATTGAATTAAAGGAAAAGTAACTAAAAAGCGTTTGCTTTTGAATTATAGAATATGTATATTCACGAAGTTTTAAAAATAATTCATATTGTTAAATGTCAATAAAATTAATTGAAAATACAATAATATAAATAATCGTGGTAACAATCAAAACGAACAGCTTAGTACAAAGAAAATACACTCAATACATGTACAAGTATCCCAGCCAAAAACATATCCACACTTGGTACTAACAAATTATAAGAATAATAGTTTAGCACCATTTTTTAAAATAGAATTTTAATATTGTAACGTACGCAGCAAATACTAGATATAGATAAGTATAAATTGTCTTAACACTACTTACACGTAATTATATAAATAATACAATGTTTTACTTATTGTGTAAATGATATATTAAAGTAGAAAATTATATCTATAATATATTCACAACAAATTTATTGCGATCGTAGCTATGTACACTGGTATTCACAGTATTGTACAGATACATATTATTCACTACTGCTTCATTTCATCACAAAACCGATTCTCTTGGAATTAACAAAAACACATTCCCAATATTAAAAAGAAAAACAATTCAATTTCAACCTAGATAAAAATATCTGTAACTTCCTAGACAATTCATACTGTTTAGGAACTTTATTTTAATATGAAAATAAATTTATATCTTAATCAATACAAAATTTGTCTTGGTTTGTTTATTTTCTCCATACAGACGAAAGATCCTGAGAACCTAACGCAGGAAAATGGTTTTCCAAATTATGAGAACTCAAATGACTCCTCAAATCATTTACAGCCATAACTTGTCTGCATGTGGCACAAATTTCAAACCCTTTTTTATTCGCTGAATTTTTACAATGAATCGCATACAAATCCTGTTGCTTGTCAATATCTGGCAACAGCACCAGTAACTCGGGGAATATTCTGGTGAAATCATTTTTCATAACCTGTTTACAGTGATCGTAATATTGTTCTGCTGTATACATACCGTTTCTGAACCTGGCAGATAGATCTTTGAACTCATGGATCGAATCTTGAGACGTTAGGGTGGACATAAAAGACTCGACGAGTTTTTTATTACGCTGGGTGAAATTTGGAGGTGGTGAGAATTGGTGTGTAGGCAAGATTGAGTAGCTCTGGCCGCTGCTGTTAGTGAAAGTAAGATCGTTGGCTGCAAAACCAGGGGGCGCTTGAACTACGAACCCTGGAGGTGGTTTCGCACCAGACAACGAAGGAAAATCTTCGTGGCCGTTTGATGTACTTGCGTCACTAATATGTAAGCTGTCTATTTTCAACTCGGATCGTTTTTTCACTATACCGTTTTGTTTTTTACTATCTTCTTTTTTAGGCTCTTTCTTGTTGTTCTGATTGTTTATTGTGGTAGTCGCAGCATGTTTACTTTCCGAGGCACTTGTGGTTTTGTTGTTTTCTGTATTATTATTATTGCTTTTTGTTTTTTTCTTTTTCGTTTTACCGTTTTTACTTTCTTTAGAGTCAGATGTAGATGTAGGTTCAGTAACCCACGAGTTTGAAACTGGTACTGTGACAGAAGTAGATTTTTTTGTTTTTTGTTCTACTTTGTTGCTGTTTCCAGCAAGTGTCGGAAAGTCAGTGGGCGAATCCCTCGAAGGTAGGACTGGCGCTGGGGCTATTTTGCTGACTTTAGGCTTGGGGGGCGCAGTGGTTTGTTTGCCCCACGAGGTGGTGTCTGGCGGCGTCACAGGGGCAGAGCCCAATGCAGGAAATGCGTCTTGTCGAGGTCGCACACGTACAGAACTTGACCCAGCTACTGGATGGTTGTTTTGACTTATGTGAGTTGTAATCGCTCCGTTTGGTCGGTGGTTTACGTGAATTGATACGTTCGGGGCACTGGATGAGCTCTGGTCTCCAGAACCGATTGTACTGCTACTGAAACATAAATTAACACTTAAAAATTCATCACAATTTTCAACAACCTTATTTTTACACACTTTACAAAAAAATGGCACAAAAAACTGTTATTAATATACAGAACGATTCACAACATATATACAACAATCCAGTAGTTACAAAAATTAAATTTACGAATTTAAAAAAATATATTTTTGTTCCATGATCAGTGATCTTATTGTTTTATACATTTGCTTTCTGATTCATAAAAAATATAACTCTCTATACAGAGTGTTCCACAACTTAGGACAAAAATTAAAGGGTATTATTATACTGTACGACGTGCTGATCAAGAAACAAATTATTTTTTTTTAATTCGCAAAGTTAAAGAGTAGTTAACTTGACGTGTGACATTTTAAGTATCACTGTTTTGATGGTATATTTGCTAATTTGACATTTATTATTATTAGTATTAGATTTTATGTAAATAATTACTTTCATTGTAGAAGATTTGAAAAAAAAAATAAAAATAACTACCGACCAGTGGCAAAAAAAGTTTGCTTGAAACAAGATTAATTTTTTTGCGAATTTAAAAAAAATTCTTTTTGTTTTATGATCAGCACGTCGTACAGTATATACCCTTTAATTTTTTGTCCTAAGTTGTGAAACAACCACCTGTATAATAATTATACCGGGTGTAACACCATACATGTATACATAAGCGATTAGCATTGCATTTCACATTTACGCAGATTCCTGCTCCCCATTTCCACGTAGGAAAATGGTAAAGGTGTCAATCGAAAGGTAAAATTATTTCACACCAGATGCAATTTGTAATTTCGTTCTAAATTTGTTTTAAAGAACAATATTAGGAATTTTAAATTCGATACTTTCAAATCGAATCTTACATTGCTATGGTTACTTGGTAAAACTAATTTTCAAATTTTGACGGAGGTGTCAGATTTGTTTTGTGTTTTAAAAGGATTCTTTGATGACTCTTTTATACCTCTGAATTTGGAAAGGAATATTCCTGGTGAGAATTATCTGTCAAATAGCGGCGGCGCTAAATTGAATACTCAATGAGTCTTAGAAAAGAAGAATTTCAAATTAATTGAATTTCTTTTTTCCAAGATTTAGAAGCATGAAAGAATCATATTTTGATATGACAGCCTCATATTCTGTGAGTCATCGGTATTGGTATCGTACGCTGATTGTAAAATTAGACTTTATGTAAAAAGCCAAGGCATACAGGCATATTATAAAACACAATGTTACATAATTTTATTTCACTTAAGAAGGGTATTAGGTTTTTTATTTAGTTCACTTCAATCAACCACAACTGAGTATGTGGGACTCACGAAGGGTATTGGGTTGTTTATTTAGTTCGGTTCAATTGGATTAAAACCGAGCATTTAGGACTCAAGACGGGTATTGGTTTTTTTATTTAATTTAGTGCAATCAGAGTGTCTACCAAAACCAAGTCTGTGGGATTCAAGTAGGGTATTTAGTTCAATTATTCAGAGAGTCATTTAGAAAAAATCTAAGCGTTTTATAAAACGAGTACACCGTAAGGTAGATGTTTGTAGAGATTAAAATGTGCACAAGGTCTAGATTCGAAACTGAGTTTGTTGTCAGAACCACACTGTTGCAAGCTATTCATCCAATTATTTTAATTTTAAAAATTGTCAGACTACGAAAGTATAGAATCCACGTATGAACAAGGTTTTATTTCTCATAAACACTAACAACTAACGTCACTGTTCACACGAGGATTTTTAAAGAATTCTTGCTTCTAAATCCTGGAAAAAAGAGATAAATAATTGTATTGAAGCTATCAATGAGTTATAAATTCTTCTTTTCCAAGACTCATTCAGGATTCAATTTAGCGCCGTTGCTATTTGACAGATATTTCTCTCCAGGATTATTTCTTTCAAAATTCAGGTATGAAAGAATCATCAAAGAATCCTTGTGTGGACAGGGCATAAGAAGCAAGTCGTGTTTTAATACTCACTTATTGTTGTTAGTGGATAGAGACGATTTCTGCGCTGTTAAACTTTATACCTTCGCTAATAGCGGCGAAAATGTATTAAATGACAAAATGTAGCTACATGAGAAAAAAAATTGACGTGGAAGGGTCTTAGGATTTTGACTTTTTCCCGAAAAAAATTACAAGTCCAAAAATCACAAAAAAAAATTGGCGCGGGACGGTGTTAGGATTTTGACTTTTTCCGAAAATTTTTACAAGTCCAAAACCCGGTAGCCAAATGGAGTTATGAGCTTGTAATATTTATGTGTGTATATAATTTTGAATGCGAATTGATATATTTTACAAATAATAGAATATTCTCGTACCTTTTGAAGGGAAGTTCTCTGCAGACCATATTTTCTTTCTTACCATATCTTACCTTGAAACTCTCTCCTCTTCTAATTCTTTCACTAAACACCCATTAACTTTCCACAAAAGAGTTATTTACCCCAAAATAATTATTAACCAACCTCCCTCCCCCCAAGTAGTATTTTATTTATTCAATATAAGAAGTATAACAGATACAAGACATATTAATAAATAAAAGTATAGGTAGATAATAAATACAAATATAGCACATTCTTTCTCGTGCGCGAAGATAACTGGGAGATAAAGTGCTGGACCTAAAACATACTCAACTAAATATTAATTTAATATCGAAAATTTTATAATACAAAAAAGGATACATTTTAAAATCTTCTAAACCTGGAAACATAGATCACATTATAATTATTTAGATGTATGTTCCAATACGCATAGAATTATAGACAATTTTTATTTCAAAATAACGTAATTCCAAATTTATATAATTATAATATTACTCGACATTAATTGTTCGCCTGGCTGGGATTTTTATAACAAACAATGTCGATAATACTGCTGCATTTAATTTGTATCCAAGTTGGGGCCCTATCCTATCCACCCTTTCAACAAAATAAATACCACAGTTTAAAATATTATAAAATTTAAACGCGAATTTAAAATAAATATCACATTATAAGAAAAATTGTCTGTTTTCTTTCCTACATTAAGTACAACTATTTTTTGACATTTATATTATAACATTAATCCCAAAATAAATGACTTATTACCTTAATTTTGATTACGAATTTTAAATATGTTTTTTATATAAACAACGATTACCTTGTAAAATGTTTTCTGGAAATACTTGTATATAAAAATACATATCGCAAAACAGCCAAAATATTTAACATAAACATTAATTGTTCGTCTGGCTGGGTTTATTTTAACTACAAATGTTAAAATTTTATACTTATTAATTTGTATACAAGATGTGCCCTATCATCTTATTTACAAATCATTATCCATATTTTATTACTTGATTAAATTTTAAATGCGAATTTGTATTTAAATATAATTTTTATTTGAACCTTTATGAAGACCTCTGCTACGGAAACTCAGCAAATTCGGCGATTCCAATTTATACACTTTTTCGCAAATATTTTATTAATTATATGAAAATTATTATCAAAAACGGTAGAACAATGTTTAAATCAATGTTTTATAACATATTTGAGTAATATTTTATAGTGTTTAAGTGATTTTTGATAATAATTAGATGCAACAATACGACCGCGACCACACTTGACAATCAAAAACAAATGAATTACGACAAACATTGCAGCTGTGACTGCTAGGCTGTGTTTATCGTAATTCATTTGTTTTTGATTGTCAAAGTGCGATCGTGATCGTATTGTTGCATCTAATTATTATCAAAAATCACTTAAAAACTATAAAATATTACTCAAATATGTTATAAAACATTGATTTAAACATTGTTCTACCGTTTTTGATGATAATTTTCATATAATTAATAAAATATTTGCGAAAAAGTGTATAAATTGGAATCGCCGAATTTGCTGAGTTTCCGTAGCAGAGATCTTCATAAAGGTCCAAATAAAAATTATATTTAAATACAAATTCGCATTTAAAATTTAATCAAGTAATAAAATATGGATAATGATTTGTAAATAAGATGATAGGGCACATCTTGTATACAAATTAATAAGTATAAAATTTTAACATTTGTAGTTAAAATAAACCCAGCCAGACGAACAATTAATGTTTATGTTAAATATTTTGGCTGTTTTGCGATTTGTATTTTTATATACAAGTATTTCCAGAAAACATTTTACAAGGTAATCGTTGTTTATATTAAAAACATATTTAAAATTCGTAATCAAAATTAAGGTAATAAGTCATTTATTTTGGGATTAATGTTATAATATAAATGTCAAAAAATAGTTGTACTTAATGTAGGAAAGAAAACAGACAATTTTTCTTATAATGTGATATTTATTTTAAATTCGCGTTTAAATTTTATAATATTTTAAACTGTGGTATTTATTTTGTTGAAAGGGTGGATATGATAGGGCCCCAACTTGGATACAAATTAAATGCAGCAGTATTATCGACATTGTTTGTTATAAAAATCCCAGCCAGGCGAACAATTAATGTCGAGTAATATTATAATTATATAAATTTGGAATTACGTTATTTTGAAATAAAAATTGTCTATAATTCTATGCGTATTGGAACATACATCTAAATAATTATAATGTGATCTATGTTTCCAGGTTTAGAAGATTTTAAAATGTATCCTTTTTTGTATTATAAAATTTTCGATATTAAATTAATATTTAGTTGAGTATGTTTTAGGTCCAGCACTTTATCTCCCAGATATCTTCGCGCACGAGAAAGAATGTGCTATATTTGTATTTACTATCTACCTATACTTTTATTTATTAATATGTCTTGTATCTGTTATACTTCTTATATTGAATAAATAAAATACTACTTGGGGGGAGGGAGGTTGGTTAATAATTATTTTGGGGTAAATAACTCTTTTGTGGAAAGTTAATGGGTGTTTAGTGAAAGAATTAGAAGAGGAGAGAGTTTCAAGGTAAGATATGGTAAGAAAGAAAATATGGTCTGCAGAGAACTTCCCTTCAAAAGGTACGAGAATATTCTATTATTTGTAAAATATATCAATTCGCATTCAAAATTATATACACACATAAATATTAAAAGCTCATAACTCCATTTGGCTACCGGGTTTTGGACTTGTAAAAATTTTCGGAAAAAGTCAAAATCCTAACACCGTCCCGCGCCAATTTTTTTTTGTGATTTTTGGACTTGTAATTTTTTCGGGAAAAAGTCAAAATCCTAAGACCCTTCCACGTCAATTTTTTTTCTCATGTAGCTACATTTTGTCATTTAATACATTTTCGCCGCTATTAGCGAAGGTATAAAGTTTAACAGCGCAGAAATCGTCTCTATCCACTAACAACAATAAGTGAGTATTAAAACACGACTTGCTTCTTATGCCCTGTCCACACAAGGATTCTTTGATGATTCTTTCATACCTGTATTTTGAAAGAAATAATCCTGGAGAGAAATATCTGTCAAATAGCAACGGCGCTAAATTGAATACTGAATGAGTCTTGGAAAAGAAGAATTTATAACTCATTGATAGCTTCAATACAATTTATCTTTTTTTTCAGGATTTAGAAGCAAGAATTCTTTAAAAATCCTCGTGTGAACAGTGACGTTAGTTGTTAGTGTTTACTGTGTACTCGTTTTATAAAACGCTTAGATTTTTTCTAAATGACTCTCTGAATTGAACTAAATACCCTACTTGAATCCCACAGACTCGGTTTTGGTAGACACTCTGATTGCACTAAATTAAATAAAAAACCCAATACCCGTCTTGAGTCCTAAATGCTCGGTTTTAATCCAATTGAACCGAACTAAATAAACAACCCAATACCCTTCGTGAGTCCCACATACTCAGTTGTGGTTGATTGAAGTGAACTAAATAAAAAACCTAATACCCTTCTTAAGTGAAATGAAATTATGTAACATTGTGTTTTATAATATGCCTGTATGCCTTGGCTTTTTACAAAAAGTCTAATTTTACAATCAGCGTACGATACCAATACCGATGACTCACAGAATATGAGGCTGTCATATCAAAATATGATTCTTTCATGCTTCTAAATCTTGGAAAAAAGAAATTCAATTAATTTGAAATTCTTCTTTTCTTCATTGAGTATTCAATTTAGCGCCGCCGCTATTTGACAGATAATTCTCACCAGGAATATTCCTTTCCAAATTCAGAGGTATAAAAGAGTCATCAAAGAATCCTTTTAAAACACAAAACAAATCTGACACCTTCGTCAAAATTTGAAAATTAGTTTTACCAAGTAACCATAGCAATGTAAGATTCGATTTGAAAGCATCGAATTTAAAATTCCTAATATTGTTCTTTAAAACAAATTTAGAACGAAATTACAAATTGCATCTGGTGTGAAATAATTTTACCTTTCGATTGACACCTTTACCATTTTCCTACGTGGAAATGGGGAGCAGGAATCTGCGTAAATGTGAAATGCAATGCTAATCGCCTATGTATACATGTAACATGTATGGTGTTACACCCGGTATGTAATATGTAATTAATCTGTATTTACAGTTTAAAATTATAGACTTAAAATGATTAATTACTAATATCAACATACTTAGACTTATGGAAAATAGCGTTAGCGTTCACACAGACAAAATTAATACATTAATATTATCCCGTTGTGTTCTCCAACTAATTAGAAGTCAATATTGTTCTATGACTTTATTAAGCAACTTTTAGAAGGTGCATCGGGTAGAAATTAACCGGTTTCATTGACAATTTTATTACACTGAGTGGGAACTAGCCTGCAAACAGGATTTAGTACCACTCAGCACAGAGTCAAATGGATTCGTTCCTTACACCTCTTGCTCTGAATGCAAGCACTCTGTCACAACAAACTTCTTAACTAATGATAATTAAATTGTTGTTTGTAATTTAATATATCTGAATGCAATTTATAGTAGTGTAAGTTACGAACGAAACAAAAAATAAGCCGAGTCAAGGATTTGTTCTCTACACCTCTTGCTCCGAAAGCAAGCACTGAGACACAAAAACTGCTAGCTTAACCAATGATAATTTTTATTTATAATTCAATACCTCTGAACGCAATTCAAGGTGATGTAAGTTAAAAACGCTAATTAATTACATAAATCTAGGAGTTTGTTCTTCTTTAGATGAGTCTTCCTTCTTACTTACTTAACACTAAACCGCACAGTGCTGGAGTCAGACGACAGTGCCGGGAAGTTCTCGTTGGTCCGCGCGAGACCCTTCTGCCCCCGGGTGATGTGGCGGATGGTGACGTTGCCACCGGGGCGCGGGAGCGGCGCCGCGGCGGCCGATCCCGGTCCGCCTCCGAGGCTTGGGAAGTCTTGAGCGGTTAGTGTTATACCCCGAGATCCTCCTGGCTCAGTGTAGTAAGATTCCTGACTGGCGGCGCCTTCTTCTTGCATCCTAAACGCGAAGATCATGATGATGAAACAAATACTATCTCTGGTTCGAATTCAGTCAGGTATACTCTGGCAAGAGCACGAAAGTTGACGTTAAAATTATTTTATGGTTGTAGTTCACTTTCATAAGTTTCTACGATTAAATTAATGTATGCAGATGTAAATAATGTAAGAAGTATTGAGGATTTCTTACAGGTACCCAGCTAAGAAATGGATTCCGGAATCCCACAGAAACATTAACTTACCTAGTTCACTGTGCGAAAAGAATATAACAAAACAGGAGTGTTCTGTTATTCTCATTTCGCTCAGTGGTTCATCTATTTTAAGCTACACACGCTAATGTTACTTTGGGATGGAAGTAACCCTCAAAATTTACGAAAGGATACAACAAATAGTTATTTGTCCAACTAAAGAGGAAAGCGCTTCTTTTTCCCACTCGAGCTCGAAGTTTGTATCACGAGCGAAGCAAGTGAGGCAATCGAGCAAGAGTGGAAAAAGAACTTCCCTCTCGTGTTAGACACAACATTTTTTTCACGACATATTTAAAAACATTGTAAATGTAGAAGAAACACATAAGTAGAAGTTAGATTATAACTGCCATATGTCAGAGTGATGTTTGAAAACAACGAAATGCAGCCAATATGCAAAATTAAATTTTAAAACATAATAATTGTAAAATAATAGTTTACAGTATATCACTATAAAATCAGAATTTTCATATATAATATCCCAAGTGCATGTCAAATTATCGACAATTACATGCACGAGGGACATTCGAAGAACTATTTCCCGATTAAAATTTAGCCAAACGCTGTTTCTCTCATGAAAAATAAAACAAAAATTAAAAACTTCCTTTGACAGCAAGTCAGAATCACATTGCCACGCCGTATCCAAATACGATAATTTTGCACTAGTGCAAAATTATCGGATAATTCTACGTTGATTGGACGACATTCAGAAATGTCAGACTTCTGATTGGCTTAAATTTTATGAAGGAAATAGTCAATAAAATAATAAATTTACTTAGAACTTTTTAAATATTTCATCGTAAAATAACACTGTTGGTAACACTGCTTACTTTCCTCTCTAGAGAGGAAAAAACCTACTTTCCTCACTATTTCGCGAGAAGAAAATTGTATTTTCTCCGCATGTCGTGAAAAAAAAATTTAAACGACAACTTTCGTGCTTTTGCTGAGTATAGATAATTCAGTTAACTGTACAAAAATCTCTCTTTTGGTGTATTCTTCATAAACAACCATGAGTACCTGTGATATCATTATATCTACACCAGAATGACTCACAATGTGAGATCTGCTTCACCCAAGATGGGTATAAAGGTGTAAAAGATAATGTCTGTTGTAAAAAATATGCAATATTAGGTACTACAAATTTAATCATCTTGTAACTTGTAAATAAATAGTAAAATAATAAATTATACCTGTTCTACTACTAGTATTTATTTGGTACAAATAAGTCTAATGGTATTGATCAACAAAGTAATGTTTAAATTATTTGCCATTTAATATCCATAAAAATTAATTTATGGCGAACATTTATCATAATTTACTGAGTACTACTACATAACAGTAATAAACAATTTTTGTTTACAGAGACATTATTTAGAAATGTCCCTGTAAAGAGATAAGACTATACCTTTCCCTGTCATTCTGGTTATTGGCATTGGCACTGGAATTAGGCTTCCGGCCACCGCGATTGGTCTGTTCAACTCTTGGCCGTGGCGCTAAGGTAAACTCCAACTCCAGAGTGCGCGCCTGCTTGCTGGCAGCCTTCCCCAGCAGTTTACCATGCACTGACGCTCTGTGAGCTAACAGAAAACAACGTTGTTATGTATGTATGATGAGTACATCTCTCAACCCGGAGTTCCGAGGTTCAAGTCTCTCGGCCGACAATGTGTGATTGTCGTTAAAATTGTAATTAAATCGCAGTCGGATGCTTCAAGCTGACCACTTGATCGTCTTAAATGTAGCCCTGGTTGCAAAAAATCTCTGTTGCTGCTTTGAATTTCAAAGGTCGTCGCACAGATTGAGACTGACTGCACCAAGACGAATCGGTCGAAGTGGTAGTATTTCACTATAATAACATCTACCATTTTAAAATTGGGAGTAAATCCTGTTGAATGGTTGCCAACATTTTGTACTGCAAATGCAGTTAAATTTTAAAAATTAATAAAATCATATAGACTTTTGTAACTGTTACAAATAGTTGAAATAATTCAAGTTTGTTGGATTTTTAATAATAAACATAATCAAAGTATAATTTATGCATGCAATTTTGTTGAAATAATGCTCACAGCATGTCAAGAATCTATAAATATTATTTGACATACTTTGAGATCTTCTAATTTATATTTTAAAGTTGGACTCGTTTAATTATGTTTATTGTTTATATTAAATGTTGACGTCCAAATCATTGTAATGTTAATTAATTTAATTGTTGATATAATTTGATTGAAATGATTAAATTTTAAAAACATTATTTTATTACAAAATGTTGAACATAGCCTATTATTATTTAACTTGTTTTAGATAACAGTTTTTTTATTGTCAATTTTTTGTAACAACATTTACTTAACTCCGTTTATTTTAACTCGATATTTTTTTAAACTGCACATTTTTTCCGGTGAAAAAATACTGTAAACATAATTATTTTTCATTGAATATTTAATATTTTAGTGAATGGAAAATAGTGAATAAATCTAAATATTTATTATTTATTTAAAATAAGCTTCACTACGAAAAAAAAAACCTATAATGGCCTAACCGGACCTAATAATTTAAAAATAAACGTTTTAAAATGCATTTCTAATAAACAATTTGTCAAATTCTTTCCTTAAATTAAATCAATAAATCATTAAAATAGGTGCGGTAACAATTTAGAACATGATACACTTTAAGAACATATTGCATGATACTCGGAATTAAGTTAAGGTCAACTATTTGTAAATGAAAGTATGGCAAAATTATAATTATATACGTCATAACATAACATTGAAGAAAGTTTAACAAAAATTGGCTGCATATAGATTGTAGTAAAATAATAGTGGCTGATGTAACCAACCAGCGCTCAGCTTTCGCACTTATAATTGAAATCGGAACTTTGTGGAAGCGCTAGTTGGTTAATTTAGCACTTATACTTATAATTAGGTATGTCTGAATCTAGCTTAACATCTTTAAAAATTGTACAACAAAATGATAATTATAAATGAAATAAAGCAATAAAGTGATAAATTATGAATAATTTGCTTACCTTTTAAGTCAATATCAGTTCTAAACACTGACGTAAACTTTTCGTTAATACACTCTCCCTCTTCGCACAGATAATGTTCAGAATTAAAATGCTGACGCAAACATTCATATGAAGGATAATACTGATGCAGTCCGTCAGCATCGCAAAAATGACAGAATAAGTGATCTCTCCTCAAATGCCGGAATAATTCGTCGCTATCCATGTACCGAGTGTCACAAAACTCGCACAGTGGATGGCCTCTGCAAGAAAACATTCATAAAGAAAATTAAATATGAAGAAAAGACAACGAAACTATGATACCCGAAGATTGCAGTTTTGAAGATGCGTTTATAAAATAAAACTGTCTAAATTTAAATCAAGTATACAATCTTAAGTCCCTTTTGCACACGGCTTTTTGAAAATTTTTACATGCTTTTAATTCTGAGAAAAATAATCATGGTGAGAATTGCCTGTCAAATAGCGGCGCTGCTAAACTGAATCTTCAATTAGTGTTGGAAAATAATTGATACTTCAAAACAGTGATTTTTTCAGGATTCAGAAGCATGAAAGAACTCTCAAAGAATCCATGTATGAATGCACATATTACTTCATTTTATAAGCTCGTCTAAAAACTGCTATCGAGTATTACTATTTCGTTGTTCAAAAACTATGTGTTATAGATATTAAATCTATTATGGTAAACAAAATTATATCAATCTTCTTTGACAAACACACAAATATTTATATGATTATTATTATTATACCAGTATAATTATAACAGTAATAGATTTGAAATGAATTATACCACATTTAGAAAATTATTATTCAAAACTACTTTAAAATAAAACTTCATAAATATGTATTTATATACATCATGTTTACACACGTATAGAATTCAATATTTACATAAAAATTACAAAGGGGAAGTACAGAAAGATATCTTATCATAAATGTACTTTTGTCCGATAAATATTACAGCTTACTCGTAATAATACCCAATAATACATTCTACCATTAAATTCCTGATCAAAATTGTTTAAACATAATGTTCCCCAAAAAAGTATTGAACAATTCATAATTTAATATTTATCTTCGAACGAAAACTAATCTTTCTTTGGGTGATCTTATTTATTGGGGATATATTGCACGCAGATCTTATATTGCGAACATTAAAATGGAATTAAGGTTCAAATATCAAAATATATAATTCTCTAGGTTTAAAATAATAAATGGGTTAAAAAGAATTAAATACAAATAAACGAAATTTGATGTTTTCCTTGTGAATATTAAATCTTTATTGGAAATTTATGAAGAACTGAAGCAAAGTAAGAGGAATTTCAGTAATTACATAGCATAGGTCTTGCACGAACAGATACTGGTGATTTTCGAATGAGATAAGTGAGTTTATTCTTTAGCCCGTCATTTTGGACGGACCACACATCCAATTAGGGTAGAAAGCATGATAAATATTAATTGATTGATTACACATATATTTTATAGTATACCTGTGTGATTTGTCATCAACGTCGCCTTTCCTCCGATGCTGTGCAAGTTCGCTGCGATTATAACACCGCCGTTCCCAAGTAAATATCCGAAGATTAGCAACACAAAGATCACAGTAATGCAATTCATGATCCCGTCGCATATGCTCTTTCAGCTGATTAAAATTCCTAAACGGCTCCAGTCCCTTGCACTTCTTGCAATTGTGTTCCAGTAGTTTATAATACGCCTTCTGAATGTATGGACATTGAAATAATACACCAAACTTTCGATCAACAAGTTGGGAATTAGCTTGTTGTGCTTTAAGATTCCGGAATGGTTGCACATCTTCACAGAAAATAACCTAGCAGAAAGTAATTATACCAATTAATGTAATTAGATAAAGCTCAATTCATATGCATTTAGTTTTAAGGTTTAGATTTATGTTTACGTTTAAGAAACAAATTTTGAGCATTCACAGTTCTTGAAAGTGGAAGTGTGAATGCTCGTATTTAGTTATATGAATTTAAACTTAACGTAAACATAAATGTAAACCTTATGTAAATGAGGCTTTATGTGGGGATTATCATAAAAACATTGCACAATTTTTGGTAAAAACTTTTTTAATGTAAATATGAGAAATTATAGCGATTTTTAAATATTTTAAATAGTTTTTTAGCTAAAAATATTTTACCAGCTGTCAGTTGCAGTTGAACAAATGTGACTCATTACATAACTTTAATTATAGCCTAATTTTTTGTGCATAATAAAATTTAGACAGGTGTAATAAATATAAATTAAAACGTTTATAAATACCTTAGGCATATCTTGTCTGCATATTGGACACTCATTTTGGCGACATAAAACCCTCATGCGTGTGGAACACTCAAAGCAAACTGGATGATCGCATATCCCAATGGAGTAAATACCGACACTTTTAAAACAAACTACACACGTGTCTTCATTTTCACTAGAATTTTGTTGCCCTTTCGATGACATGATAAAATGCTTCTTCAAACGAGAATAACCCAACTTGAAATATTCCAACAACACAACCTTGCCACTTGTACTATCACTGAGTAAATATAGTTACCCAATATCACATTAGATGTCTAGTTGTCGCTGTCAGTTGCTTCACTGACTTCAGTGTTGCCAACTATAGCAAAAATAAAATAATCAATATTGTCATAAGGGGAAAAAATAAATTCTTCATTTTTCTGTCACAAATTATTACTTACCTTATTTCCTAATAGATAATGACGGGAAACTAATTTTACTAATTAAAAAGCAATTGACAATTATTGACATGTTTCATTAAAATTACTTTCGGAAAACAATAATTGACAATCGCTTGTTCAAAACAAATGATTGTAAGGGGGCAGCAAGAGCTGTCTTTTATTTTGTTTTTATAATTAAGTTTTTATGCAGATATTCTGTTTCAGAGATATTATTTATTGTATAAAATTAAATACTTTTTAAAATTTAACAGCTTCGTAGCAATGACGCCATTTTGTCCTCGTAAAGATTTCATTTTGATCACTTGACTAAATGCTTAAAAACCAACTGGAATTTTAAAATCAATCAATCAAATGCTATTTGTAATTGGTAATCAGGTTAAAAATGTAATGATTAAATATAATTTGTTCTTAATTTTACATGGATAAAATTTTCTTCAACAAAAATACGGGAATGGGTTCAATACCCGAAAATAAAATTCTATATAGAATGTCCGTACACAGGAAAGTGCAACACCAGAAGATTCAAAAATCAAAACTATAACTAATACCTGCATCAACAAAAATTGTCACAGGAAAATTAAAATATATTTTTTAAATTTAGCATAAATGCAATCTCACGAAGATGCAATCTAGAAAATAATTATATAGTCAAGTCAAAACCGAGTACTTATATGGGACTCAAGAATGGTATTTGGAAAAGGTAAACTAGTTTTTTAGATTTGCATCTACCTATGTTTGCATTTATGTCGGATTTAAAAATCTAGATTCGCATTTTCCTGTTAATGAATCATTTAATGCAGGTATTTTATTACGTACAAATTTTCTAGATTTGAATCATTTTGTGCGTGCATTTTCCTATGTATGAATATTCTAGAATTTTATTTTCTAGTATTTAATTGATTTGAACTGATTAGGAAATAAACGAAAATATCAATAAAATTAGAAACCACTTATTTCAATTTAGACTAGTATTGTAGTAATATTCCAGTAATTAAAATTAGACTTAATTATTTGCTTATCAAATGAATCTGAATCTACTGAAGAAATTAATTATTATACTTAATGAGAGGAAAAATGGGAAATGAAACTTAAAAGATAAATATAGAATACATTTAAGACAACCTTTATTGAATGCATACTGGTCATTAGATACATATTACAAGTACAGAACAGCATTTGACAACTTACAATTGTTGTTTTAAAAGCACTTATCTTACTTAACTTATTTTATAGAGCTTAAGATTAGAGTTTATCGTACCGTGCACTGAGTGCGTCAAGTGGCCGACAGTACTGCTTTGTTCGTACCAGGATATCACACCTATTATTGCAGTACCAAGTACCAGAGTACTTTGTTACAGGAAGAAACAGTGCCGCCGGCCAAAGCACAGCGTACAGGTGAGATTTTTTCGTTCACATTTTTTTGTAAATTCATAACTTTCTTAAACTACAACATTAATTTTTTTGGGTTTTTTAATCTTTTATAATATTTATTGAAATTTATCGTACGTAATAATTCAATCTTTATTAATATTATTTCGGGTGTAGTACATATGCAGATTTGATTTTCTTAATTTTGTCTAAAAATTGTGTTTATTGATATCACCATGTCGTTTTGGCCTGCAACCCTGGTCCCCTGAGAAAACCCTCCAATTCATTTTTCTTTTTTTTAAATATATTTTAAGATTCGAGATATCAAGAGATGAAAGTAATAATTTAATGTAGTAGTAGTTATTATTTTATACTTATTATCATCGGAGAAGACAAAACGTTAGAATATCGGACTTGTTTATTATCATTTAGTATTGAAAAAAACGCGGTGATGACACTAGATACACAAGTACGCTTACGTCTGTCTTACCGGGTATGTGTGTTTTAGGGAGACGATGCATGCATGTTGGAGCATCGTCGAGCACCAGTTTTACAATGAAAAGAAAAAGACGGAATTCTAAAAGGAGTAATGTCTGACTTATGCAACTTTTTATAACGCATAAATGCAACCAGATCTCTATATAAATTGACAGATAGTTTGGTCTTACCGGTCTTATGGAAATGAGGCACCATGCCATATTGAGTCACGTAAAATGATTGGCCAATCAGATTCGTTGAAATTGAGGTCATACTGATCAAACTGCGCACTCGCACTGATGGTATAGTCCATTCAGCGAATAAACCGATTCCGTCATAATGAAGTAATCTTAATTGTTCATTTTGACGGAATTGGTTGATTCTCTGGATACGTTATTCAATATGGCGCTCGACCTACATGCCGGTACAAACAGATTACATGGAACAAGCTATCTGTCAATTTATATATACATCTGTGGTTATGAACAATTGCGTAAACCAGGCTTGAGGTGTTTCGCAATTGTTATAGTAGGGTTGTAAGCGTGGGAGAGAAGAAACAGAGAAAACAGAGACCTACGTACTAAATAAACACATCAACAAATCGCTAATAAAACGTACTTTAATATTATTGGCCGTTTGGTAACAAAGATATGCCATTTTCTATATCAGAATACAAAACGATCAGGCAACCAACAGAGAATATCCATATAAATAATAATTAAGATAGATATTGCCTCGATTCGATAATGCTATGTTATTAGTTTACATTACATACACGATTAAACAAATATAATCTCTCTACAATATTACGATATATTTAAAAACGTTGATTTCAACAAAAATATAATTTATTAATTATCATATTTCAAACACAACCATATTTTATACAAGTAATGATTTTTATACATCGTGTTAAGACAGTCGATCGCGGTCACTAGTGGAAGGAATACAATCGGTGCGTGTATGTAGTGCGAACACACACACCAAAACAGACAATACGAAAGGAACATGCGGCAGATGATGAGCAAAACTGGTTACATTTCAATCTGCCGAACATTAAGTAAACTACTACAAAATAAAACAATAAACAAACAAACATAAAATAATCAGGAAAATTGTACTGAACTTGTGATGGTGAACTGCTGGCACAAAACACATCGAAACAAAGAAATCTTAAATGGACTAGAATTAAATATTCAGACAAATCGAGGATGGAATTTCGTTATTAGGCCATTGGGTGTCAATTTCATTTTGCAAAACAACTAAAGAAAACATTACAGTCTTTGAAAATCATTATTCCCTACTACAGTAATTGATTTCCTAACAACATAGCATTCAGTAAGTTGTCAGGGTAGATTAGATTACATTTACTGGTGAATTAATACTAATTAACTTCGTCTTTATCTTTACAACAGAATAATAAACGTGTGATGTTAGCGTGTAACCCTGAGCGCGAATCCACGTGAAATACTAACTTCTTCAGCTGTCTGTCACAGATATGTTTTCGTTACAACTCAAATACGTCACCGCTAATCTAGATCGTTATATTCTCTAAATAATTCATCACATATACAACTTATCTTATTACAAATCTTGCATTGTTTCTGTTTTTTCTTTTTTCATTTTATCATAACTTAACACTAAAAAATATTTAAATACACTTATTATTATATTAATTATTTATATACTTTGAAACCATAACAATTGTACAAATGATAGTTGTGTTCAGCCAATATATAAGATATACATATATTATCAATAAGATATTGCATTAATTAAATTTGTCAAGTATACACAGCTGGCTAAGCGTAGGTTTAGTGGTTAGTTATTGAACTAGCAGCCCTAAACGTGAGCAAAGTTGTTTAAGCGAATTTTGGCACGTTTGAACCTTAAATATAAATGTGAACATTCGCAGTAAATTTTGAACTTTTCACTGGAATCGGACATTGCTTTTTGAATTTAATTTTTATTTCAACACCTAGCAGCAGAATTATTTAAACTCCCTACTTTTCAAAACTGTATTCGAGTGTAATAAAAAAAATACGTGGTGAGATTCGCCGAAAAGACCTATCCTGATGATCTTGATTGCGCGCGCATGCTTGGGCATCCGGTTAGCGGAAGCGAGTACGATAGATATAAAATAACATGTATTGAGTGAGACACCAAAACTGCTACAATAGAAAGTGCGGTTAGATTAAATTTGACATTTATTTTAATTTTAAAAATGTAGGAGAAAAGTTTAATTTTTAATTCAATTTAAAGACAATTGAACAATTTAGTACACAACAGGAATTAAACAAGTTAAAAAATACTCGAGCATTGTTAGAATTGGTCTACTGACGTTACTATCTTTTGCTACAAGCATGCGCCGTACCAGCTTGCTGTCTCACTCAGCGCATGTTACTTTGTATGTACGCACTCATTTCTTCTGTCAGGATAGGTCTATTGTAGCCAAACCAAACAGGAGGGCTACAGCAGGTGTCTACAACAGTACAGTACTACCTAAACAGCACCATTCATTATGTTCACTACGAATATAAACTACAAAAGGTCTAAAGATCCCGTGCTCATTTACACAATTAAGTGAATTTCTGTGCAATGGTCTTATTTAGTTAAAAAGTTAAAAATATCGTTAAAACTGACCATCATCAATCCACAAAACACGTCTTAAGTGTTGAGTGACTTGATGACGAGGGAGTTTTAATCACCTGGTTCTTCCTAACAGTCTTATCGGCCACCACCATCAGAAGTGGTCGGTGGCTTTTACCCGAAACCTTCTAATACCCTATATTTGTATGAAATAACCTAGCGCTATCGTAACTTTTAGAACACGCGAGTCGAATGTCGTTTTGACTCTGACCTACAGAGGAGACCGACTGACGACTAAGGCAAAACATTATTGGAATCTTTTCATTCTCGCTCTAATGGAATTTTGGTTCTGTTTTAAAATTCTTTACACAAGCATTGTTAGCCGGAATATGGTAAGACTGGTATTGCTGTATTGGTACACTTCAAGTACGGATTAATGCTGAAATGATTGTGTAAAGAAAATTTTATATAGTAAGCAACATGTGCATGTAATTATACAGAGCGATCACAAATGTCTGACTGTCTCGAGACTGAAAAAGTCCGTTTTCCGATCAAAATAAGTTCCGAGGAAAACAGTTAGTGCTCATTTCTTGTCGAACGAATATTATGTAGTGCCATTACGATAAATTTGGAGTTGATCATGTTTTTTGATACTTTCAGTAAGGCAGAAATTTGAAATTAGTATGGCGAGCTTAGTTCAGTATGCAATCACATGGAAGCGGAAAAGATAAAATCAGAACGAAGCGACACGTTCAATCATTTATGATCACTCTGTATAATAGTAAAAGGTACATATTATGAGATACACGTAATGTTTATTTGATTTTGATGAAATAATTGAATTATAGTTTAGTACGTGTAAATTATTGTATCGACGGTATCACTACTACGGTACAAACGAACGAGTAACGAGTAGAAAATTTAGAGCACCTGAGATTTAGGGCCTGTCAAGTCAATCGTCAAACTAGTCCATCAACATCATAAATAAATACCTAGTTGTCTACTGCGTTACATGTCCTCAGTAGCGAATTTGAGATAGATTGCAAACACGATACACGATTCGTATATGTACAATTAGCCTATACGTACAATTACATGATTAGTTCAGTAGTAATCTTTATACAGTTGGCAGTACACGCTAGCTCTTACATCGCCCGATGCAAGTCGACAAACTATTAACAATCAAAAACATTCAATACTTACAGGAGTTGTTACTTGAACTTTACTTTATAATCATAAGAGTTGCTATCTGCGTGTCGTGTTCGTCCCAAACGAAATGAACTAGAGACGTTAAACGTTAAACTTTAGCTATTAATGAACCCTGTCTATGTGAATCAGGCCCGTTGAGTTGGAACTTAACACTGCACATGCTTAGGCACTTGTGATTGGTGCTGAACTACGAGAACAAAACTAACGAATACATAAATTATGATGCCTCATACGTCTACTAAAATAAATTACGATTCTATCACAACCTTGTTGGAAGATTTTATGACACTATCTGTCTTTGGTATGCAGTGACAAGATGTTAGATGGCAAGATAAGTGAGTTGAGTTGAATAATTTCAGAGAGTGCAGTAAGTAAACTCAATCAAGTCAAGTCAAGACAAACAGATATGTACACTAGGTGGTACTGGTGATATTAGTGGGATCTACTATATTTATACGCTAACTGCACCAATAAATAAATATTATAACAAAACAAAACTAGCAAAAATCAAGCGTACAATCATTGTGTAATAAAATAATACTCAAGACAGGAAATATTGCACATCGCATCAAACATTTACTAACACTAATCACAACATTTACCTAACACTAACTAACATAATACTACAGTATTGACTAAAATGCTGCCGATAATACCCTATGAGCTATACCTTACCGCTAATCCTTAAGTAATTATAAGTTTGATCTAAATAAATATTAAGTTTTCACTCTACTAACAAGTGAAACACCTTACATATATTAACCCCCATAACCGCTATTATAACAGACTTAGATTGAGACACTTATTCATTTATTTTTTTCATGAACAATGCAAGATTCTTAATATAGACGTAGTTGTACTCAATTTCCAGTTTAAAAATTAAAACTCGATCAGACATCAGCATGGTGATTGTAATGAAAGCGAATAGCGTACTTGCATTTGGCTACACGAAAAAAGGCCACGCATTTTATAAAAAACTAGCGAATTTCAAATTGTTATTACAAATATAAACATCTGTTGCTTTATTAAATAATAAGAGCGGCTAAATTTTCGTTTTTACATGCTGCAAGTACGCAATGTTATATATTGACATTAGATTAAAATTTAAAATATTTTACTAAAGTGTTCTTGTGACAATACAGCTAGCCGATTTTGATTTATTTAAAAAAATAATATATGAAAATTTTGAAATGTAATTCTGTTATTAAAGGGAGTAAACTAGTAGAAGACCACGACAATAGTTTAAGAGGCACAATATTTGGTTTGGTTTTTGTTTTTTTTTATTATTTTTTATTTTTTTTGTAATTGGTATGGCGAGAGCGTTACGAAAGACCGATATTTTTAAATCTATATACAAACGCTAAATGTCGGCTCGCACACACTCAGTTAATGCAAGCTTACGACCTTTGAAATATTGAACTCAATACAAATTTGGCAATTACGTATCGTTGAAAATTAAATAGACCAGCGAGATTTGGATCTGACTTATAAAATTTAGAACTTGAATATTTTGTTTAGTCAAATAATAATTCAAAATTGAATCCTGTAACATATTTGATGTGAGCTCTGATCCAAACGTAACAATCTGCCGGTATATTCAACTGTATTTTTTTCAGTTTTTTTTTATTAATTATTATATTTGTACACGGGAATTCTGACGAACGCATATAAGCCACACTTACAAGTAATACCAACAATGAATAATTAAATAAGCTATATAAATAATGCTTTGTATCCACCATTTTCAATGACCAGATGTATGGAATTATTATTTTTATAATTAACATCAATCAACGTTAAACACACATTTAAAGAGTAAGTATATCACTCTTTTGAAAATCCACAGACTTGACTAATGCTACGTTCTCTACTGACTAAGGAAGGCTTGTTTCACACTTAAGGAAAATCTGGCGAGCCAGTGTTTCACTTAGAGAGACTTGTGTAATTCATCATTATTAGGTTAATGCAAATACACTTAACCACTTCTACTTTTTTATTTTTTTTTTGTTTTATACTTTATACTTAAATATGTTTTAGATATCAATAATATTTTGGCAGACTTTCGTATTAACGCAGATATATTTTCACATTGCTATATCTGACTTCTAAAACAAACATTACAAGTTAAATGCCTAATGAATAATTGTTTTCCCTTAAAATCACAATTTAAAATCATGTAACACAATAATTTTAGTTTTTAAAATGACATCTTGTTGTTCGGAACAAAGTTTAGTGTCAGATTGTTGCTTCACCGAGAAATAATCGAGCTGATATGGCTTGATTAAGATAATGTCAATGAAAACACCCTTAACGCTAACTGTTATTATGAATATTTAATGAATTAATATCAAAACCCTTGGAAGGGAGAGGGTTAGGCTCAGTATGAAAAACCCCGAGCTAACCCGTGCTCACTTCAACTTTGACGGGCTCACTCCTAACCTTATACAAACACACTTTATTAATAATTTTAACTTCTATTAAAGAATATATTTCAGTGTTTATAATATATATTTTTTGTTTATAATATATCAGATATATATTATCAGTGGCTATGATTTTTAATTACTTGAAACACAAGTGGCACTTGAATCACAAATACTGTTAAACCTAACGGAAATACTAATCGGTAGACATAACTGACAAGTCTTAAAATTGCAATATCATAGTGGCCGCCAATTCTCGTTAAGTGAATCAAACTAAACTGTTGGATTTGAGTTTTTCCATTTCAAAAATAGACGATCTCTTTTGTGTTGAGTATTTCAGATAACGAGAACCCAACCATCGAATATTATTGTAAACTTCTTTGTTGTGCATAACTTAAAACTATTTTTTAAGTATATTTATATTAAATAGATGTCCCGATAAGCTGAGCTTACACTTATATGTCTAGGTACTTATATTCATTTTTTTTGTTTTTCTTTTTATAAATTATTTTTAAAAATTAAATAAACAATACTAAGTAACTTAAAGTAACTATTTTGGATAGG
The DNA here is from genome assembly GCA_947534325.1 of Agonum fuliginosum. NCBI lineage: Eukaryota > Metazoa > Arthropoda > Insecta > Coleoptera > Carabidae > Agonum > Agonum fuliginosum. The sequence goes on along the minus strand of OX384039.1, from coordinate 31,786,864 downwards.
TACACATATCAGACATTCACATTATTTAAAATCTATATTCATTGCATGTTATGTTAACCTTTAACATTAGGTTGATTTGTGAACGCTGCACAGACTTTGCATGACAGACTATCGGTTACCGGTTGTTTACGCGGACTTCATAATTTTGACACAAAATCACATTTTATTTTAAATTCAAAAACAGCTCAACGCGACGATACTAAAATTAGGTACCCTAAATAAGTTAGTAAATTAAACTAAATATTATGGCAGATACGATCTAAGTTAGTAATAATTTGTTTCATCAATAAAATTTATATAAATTCACATTTGGAGATTAAAACAACAACAAAAATTCTAAAATATATAATAATGTATAAATAATAGAAATGAAGGAATTGAATGATACTAACAAAGACAACAGTACGTTGAACCAGTTACTTAATATGTTAATAGATTAACAAACAGCCACAAGTCACGAAAAGTAGAGGTACATTCAATACACACGAGCAATTGCCAAATAAAGCTTTCGTTTCATCATTTACAGTTTGAATTAAGCGCTATCGATCCACGAATCGTTCTGATTTGTTTAGTTTATAATAATTGCAATGCTCAAAGATATCACAAAGAAACGTTCGGGATCGGGATGAATTGGGATTTGACTAATGAACTATGCATTTGTGAGCATTCCGTTTAAGATTCGTTAGATTGTCGTAGGATAGGTGAAGAGGGTAGTGTGGATAACTTCAACTTGAAATGGTCTGTGCATGTCACTATGAACTACCCTTCTACCAACGTCTTAAAATACTAGTCATCATAATACCCTACTGCTAATACATACAATCATTTATATTCTATTTTATATTTATAATATTTATTGTTATAATATTTATATGTATGTTCTACGGATTGGCAATTTAAGATACTAGAAATTTATGTATTTAGAAATGGAACTGTATACATATAGGCTTGAGTCCAAGGGGCTCACAATGATATTATATAAAGCGTCTTTTATTAATGTTTAAAGCAAATGTGAACCTCTCAAAACGCCATTTTGCACCATACACGTGAAGGCATATTCTGTCTGTTACTTGCCAAGTAAAATATACTATTGTTCGTTTTTTAAAACACTTTTGTTCAAAAATATAATCTGCCTTATAAAATGAGAACATTGAGATATCGTGAATAATCGATGTAGAAATTAATAAATAACGCACAGAATACACCTTCATTTAAAAGCTACCGTCAGCTTTTAAAACTAAATAAGAGCGGTTTTGGGACAAACATTATTTTTTTGTTTTTTATATTTTTTAAATATTTTATAAATTAAAAAGCCACTTAATAGTCACAGCACAGTTGTGTACAAAATACATTAGTCCAATGCTACTAACCAGTTGAATTTATGTTACATTACAGCTGCACTCTTAGTTTGAATAAGAAATGACAGTTGTATGTGGAGTAGACGCACCAAGCCGGCAACATATGGAAAACGGAACACGGGTGATAAGCAAATTCTTAAATTACAAAAACAACGCCTACCAAATCCACCGGTTTCAGAAGAACAATTTATTTCGATACGGAACAATTTGATTTGATTGAGGAATGGTTTCAACATGATAAATGCTTATTATATTAATATGTATTGTATTGATTTCAGGCCGGTTAAGATGAGATAGCTTTGGTTTATATACTCGAAATCAAATGCAAAATCGTCACAAGATCTTAAAGAGTCAGTCTTTTAAAATGCACTACAGATTCATTCCGCGTTGCTGTAAATTAAGAAAACGCAAGGTACTGAAACTGCTCCGCATTGTTGCCAGCTTGACGTCTGTCAAAAGATGATTTAGGAGAGAGGAGGCTGATCTGAGTCACTCACACATACACACGCACAAACGGCACAGTTACAGCAGACTTCTGTATATAATAATATAATCGATATCTCGTGAACACTTTACGTTAACACATTGTGATTGTGTGCGTTTCAATGAGAGTCAAGTGTGCATGTCGCTTATTGATGACATGTGCATTTGACTCGTCGGAGAGAAACTAAATCACAGAACAAATGGACTATTTTTACAGCATATTCCATGTTCTACTGCCTAGACAATGTTAAGTTACACAGTACAGAGATACAATATTAACTGTTTTATGTATGTATATATCAATATATATAATTATATAGTTTATATATGAATTCAGCTTATAGATTAAAAACGATATATTACTATGAATCATCATTATTTATTATTAGCTATTATTATTATTATTATTATAGTGTTTATTACTAGAATTACTTTTTGAAACATTGTTAAGAATACTCAGCGTGCAGTCTAATTTGATTGTGTGGTGTTTTTGGGTAACCCGCAGCATTCTAAATCCATCAGCCAATCAGTATTCAGTATTCTCTCTAGATGCGCGTCACATATTACTTATATAACAATATATTTAATTCGCGTTTATAATGATTACTTTGTATGTGTGTATTTTTGATATTAGGAATTAGAGATCACAGGTAGTGGGGGTTATATTATATATATTTATATAGTTTTTTAATAATTATATATAACGTTGAGCTCGCACCTGTTAACGTTGAACGTGATTGTAACGCAACGTAACATGGATAGAGATATAATAAGAGAGAGAAAGAGTTCGGTCTATCTCTTTCAGTCAGTAACAGAGTGTTGCACACACTGTACGTACGTGTACATACATACATTAGTCGTATCCGGGTGTTTACCTAAAGGCAGCCACACACGTTGCGATGTACTGAAGAAGTACACCTATACAGGCAAACCGCTACAGTTTACCCGGCGCAGGTAAACCGTATCAGTTTACAGTTCGTGCAGGTAAACCTATCCGGCACATCGCAACGTGTATGGCTGCCTGTACTTTGCTTTTCGATTTCGCTCATCTTTTAAATTAACACACAATTATTTTTACATTTCCACTGGGAACACACAAAATACTCACAAGCTAATATTATCTAAGGTACATTTTTAATTAATAACGTAAACATCTATATATTCAAAAATAATATAGGAAAATATCTATGACATAGAAAAAACCAAATTTATAATAATATAATTATTGTTAATATTGTTAAATTAGTAATAATAATAATGAATACGAGAAGAGAATCAGTTTTGGTCACAGAAACCTTGTTGTGTTGTAATAAAACTCATTTATCCGTACAGCGTGCACACAGGACTAGTTGGGTTACGTTTGTCGCATTGAGCGTTTGACACAGGAGCTACTTCAGCTCGGCTTCGCTGACGTTCAAATCACAATGAAATGTCTTTGTTATTTAATTAATTATATTCTATTTTTTAGATTTTTGTGTTTAATAAAATAGTAAGGGCACGAATCACAGGGAAAGTCGTAGCACTGCTACAATGCAAGTCGGAACATTTGGCACGACACCAACCGTTACAAACTAGGCTCCGTCCAAATTCAGTTTGAGTTGTCGTTATCAGTTCAATTTCGTCATCTTCTTACGAGTACAAATACGATTATACAAATATATAACACAATCAATGGTAAAAACATTTTAAAACTTTCATTATAACAGTTATATGCTTAAAACTACTTTAAACGCAACATTTTCATTTCTGTGATGCACAGTCGCTAGTAACTTCATATCACTTGTTGGATGGAATTACTTTATAAAATGTATTTAAAATTTATAATAAAACGCTACTCATTTTAAATATGCATCATTTAAAATACAAATAAATATACACTAGCACGACATTCTCAAACAAGTGACAAAACTGTTATCTAGGAACCGTACTGTGATGGTATGATTATACATCAAAAAAGGTAAAAATCTATATCTTATTAGCAGATATTAATAACGAACCAATAAAATTAATTTTGTTTGTAGTCTGTAAGAAGGTGGTTTGTTTGATTTACCTTGCAGTGCATTCACATCGACTCACCGCCAAGGAGGTCGCCAGGTAGAAACGAGTTGAGCGAGGAGGGCGTAGCGCGCGCGGGGTCCGCGCTATCCATTGGCGCTGCGCCCCACAGACTAGCAGAGCTGTTGGACGGCCAGCCCGTGTTCCAGGTGTCGGCGGCGGGCTTCGCCCCTGATGCCCGCCAGGCTCCGCTCGAAGCGCTTTGTTGCGGCGCTAACTGCTGCAGCAAGTTCTGAGCGTCTGATTCGGCTGGGGATTCCGCCAGGATTGTTGTATTTCCCAACACACAGTTATTCAGTGCTGTTTGGGCCTACGCATCACAATATTTCATTAGAAACTATACTCGAATTTATAATAATGTTCACGCAATATTTATTAACTCAGATAAACGAATTCATTCACAACCAGTCAGGAATTGGATCCGTAAATATTCATCATGGATAAGATAAGATATCGAACTAACAGGAACTAATAGCATGGTACTAAAAATAAATTTGTATCATGACGAGTATGTATCTAATGTTAGGTCGAAAACATAATGTAAAAATATCAGGTACGTGTTCCAAGTTCTTCTTAAAAAATATTTAATAAAAAAATCATGCAAGTAGTCTATTAGAAAAAAAAAACTTAAATTATATTATGTAATTATAAAAAATGATAATCTTACCTTTGTAGCTTCTTCACGTGAAGAATACTTAACCAAAGCAAAGCCTTGATGCAAGTACAAATGGAAGCTTTGTAGAGGTCCATGTTGCATACACAAAGTACGCAAGGTGGATCCATCGATCTATATTAAACGATACCGTAATATTAAAATATAAACAAACATTTTTCAATACTTATTGCAGCATTTAAATAAAACTCAGTTGTAATTTTTATATTCATAACGACTCATTAATTGAATCCGTATAAAAAGCATCATTGTATTCATATCATAATAAAATTTAAATCCCAAGAAGTATTTGCAGGTCATGTTGTGTCGAAAATACAGGTAATTCACAACTTCGTGCTCAACTCACTTTTTTCAAATTCGCAATTTCAAATTTAGTTTCCAAATTTTTTAATCAAACAGTTTTGGGTCACTGTTTTCATATGAAATTTCATAAACTTTTACAAGTTCATACTAGATTAGAATGCAAAATATGGTAATGTAAAAGTAAAACAACGAAAATCTCAATCCAAGTTTCATACTAGAAACGACTTTTTCCGACTTAAAAAATAGCTCCGGTCCTACTTTTCATTCACCTGCGCAGTGAACGCATATTTTGGGTTGCCAATCTTCTGTACATACATCAACAATCAAGAACCAGAAGCAACTTCGGGTTCTTGACTTCTTCATATTGCACATTTAAATTTGTATACTACTTATACGTTTTCCATCCGTATTTTTAATTAATAACAAAATATCGAAATTACGGTTTAAAAATTTGGTGTTGTAACATTGATTACCGGCTGATCAAGAAACTAGTACAAAACTTGGATGTGATTCTAGACAAAAAATGTTTATAATGCCCAGTGTGTAAGTAAGAAGTTATTTGCACTTCACAAAGTTTCCTGAAAACGTCTCATTTTAATAGACGCCGTTAACTTTTCTAAAAACTACTTCTTTTTCCGGAAACTTTTTGAAGAAACTTGGTGAAATGTTTCTCCAAGTGCACCGGGCATAAAATCTATACCTCATTTCAGCTAAGAATAAAGCAGATGGCACTGCGAATGCAGTACGTTTTACACGCATATTTTATTAGTTCAAAATTTGGCGCAAACTTAAATAAGGTATGTTTTGTGAATAAAGCTCTCATCTACAACATAATGTAGTACTTCGATGTAACATTGAAATTAAAAATAAGAAGGTATAAGTAATATTCACGAAAATGAGATTGATCTCTCATCTCGATCAATCAGATTCAAGAATATAATCGCCCCTTTTAGATAAAATGAGGTATAGTTCCAGGTTCTAGCTGAATAAAGCATAATGTGAAACAGGCTTTATATCAATGTGTTTTACCTGTGCGGTGAGATTACGAAGAAGCAACCAGGGTGAGCCCCAGTTGCCGGTGGCTTGAGAGCCCCAGGAACCACGACCTCCACCCACGCTGGAACTGTTCCATCCGTTGGCAGTCAGACTGAGATTAGAGCCTCCTTTAGCGAGGCCAGGCGGTGGGCCGCGTGGTTTAGCTGCCATGGGCACCCCCCACAGTTCGGAAGTCACTGCTGTTGGTGGCGGAGCGCTGTCGCCCCATGTCGCTTTGGACGACGCGATTTTGCTCAGCGGACTAAAACAGAAAAATATTATAACTTTTTTTGACTTACTCAAATTGTAAATAATAATAAATGTTAATACATTATTTAAAAACTCAGATAAACGAATTCTTTCACAACCAATCAGTAATTGGATCCGTAAATATTCATCATAGATAAATAACAACTATCAAATATCGAACTGATAGTTTTAATTTTGAACATTGTACTGTACTAGTACACCAGTGGCGTATTAAATTAGTATATTATGTAATCAGTTCATAATGATAGCTATTAATACGCGAGTATAAATTTACGATACAAGCCATGGCGAATGTCGTAATTCATACGAGTGTATTAATAGCCATTATACACGAGTTGCATACACAATTTTTTCTACTCTCATGCTTTTATTTAAAAATTTCATAATGAAAATCTGTACCGAAATGAATGTCATTCAAGTACAGGCAATGCATATTTAATAAATTAATAAAAGCATGGGAGTAGAAAAAAAATTATTTTGCAATCGTGCGGGAAATAGACATTCTGACACTCAAAATGAATGCGGGAAAGCATAATTCTAAAATCTATGCAAATTCCGAAACTTACATTCGTTTCAGAATCACTCATTTCTCACACTTGTTACAAAAATAACTCTTCAGTGTAAATTGTTGGGTAAAGAATCAAGATTAAAATTAAAAACATAAATACTTACATTTTTATACATAACGAAAGCCGTTGTCGTTATTAAAATTAGTAATATTAATACATTTTCGCCTTTGAGGTCAAGTAATCTTTATGCGTCTTTATGTATGATTTTATGATTAGAAACATTTTGTAATTTAAATGTACCTATGCAATAAAACAAATCAAAATAATTTACTATTTTAAATAATACTAATTTAAATTTAGTTTTTAGGATTGTTACAAGCTACATCTGTAGTACTAATTTGAATTCTGGGCAGTTATTTCTAGATTCATTAATTTTAACATAAACTTCTTTAGGTTTTCGTTCATGTATGTATTGATTGCATGGATGAGATGTTAGGCGGCGTAGATCGATTATGGTTAAATGTTGAATGTTTGTAAAGGTTCGTGTTAAGATGTATGAGTTTTTGTTTTACGGGGTTCATGCCAACTCTATTTTAGGGAAATGGCGTGATTTTATGTATGTATCTAAATTCTAAATTAAAGTTCGTACACTTCAAATGCGTAGATAGTCCAAATTTCGGAATTTTTGTTATTATTTCAGAATAAAAGAGAAGAAGTTATTTTTTAGAAATATTCGGCAAGAGTTGTTAATAGTTTTGATGAACAAATTTAAATTAAATAATTAAAAAAGTGTTACTTACTCGTCTAATCTAGTGAAGGCGCTCGGAGTAGTAGTCGGTGGGTTGAAGCTCCAAGTAGAGGAACTCAAGCTTAACGGTTGGATAGTATCAGTGGAAGTAACGCCAGGAGGCGACACCTTGGAAGGCTGAGCACTGCTGTTGAAGATTTCAGAGTCTTTTATGGTGGCGAGAGAGAGTGGAGAGCGTACAACAGAACCGGGTGTGATACTGGGGTCATCCTCGATGCTCTTAATCTGGTTGCCCTTCCAAGGTTTACCGGGCTCGAACTCCGGCACCAGGTCTGTGAGAGACGGTTGCGCAGGTGCCGGCCATTCTTTGTTCACATCTGGTGGCACGGAATCTCCGCCGGTACCGGCATCCGGCCAGCCGCCGGTTTCAGCAGAGCGACCGCTGGACCATGGACTACAACAAATTATATATGTATAATTTGCTGAAATCAAAACACGCGTCAGCTATACTACAAAAACAAATTACAAAACACACCTGCTCTGAAATTATTAATCATTATAATAATATAAATGTATGTAACAAGTGCATAACTTAGGACTTCTTGGACGAGCCCAACGGAGCCGACGTTTATGACAGAGCGAGCAAGGTTTATAATTAAGGCGAGTCTATAAAGTCTGATTATGCACGAGTTGCATACAAAGCTTTATGTTCGACTGCATAGATGATTGCATTTTTTCGTACTGGTCCAATAAAGTACCCTTGGACAGTAAAGGTAATATGACGCAGTCGAACATAAATAAATTATTAGTAATAAAAGAATTACCCATCATTTTGGCCAAGTCCAAGAGGATTCAGATTAGGCGACGAATGTGACGGCGCCAAAGGTTTTGTAACAGGTCCAGGTGCGCGACTAAAATCTCCAGCATCAGATTCTTTATCCAGAGCTGGTAACTTCCATTGATTCAGCCGAGATTGTTGGTTTTGGTACGAAGACTGAAAAAATTACGCTTTAGTAATAACTCATTAACTTATAAACAATCATTTTGTTATAACATTTATTGTCAGAATAAAGTTGAATCAAAAAATATTCATTAATTGGATCCATGCAATCATCATTTTAATTGAGTTTTGTATCGTTAACAATAGGAATAAGTCAGTTGCGGTAGCTTGCGCATGTGGAACGAATGTAAAATGAAAATTTGTAAAGAGAAATTGTCTGAACTGATGTTGAGAATGTGTGCGTTTTTTACCTGTGGGTCCTTCATGGTGAGTTGTTCACCGAAGTTGCTTTGCAAAGCGTTGATAGAGTCATGCATATTGGGTTTGAAGAAATCAGCCGGGGTAGCACTGCCGCCTCCACCGTGCTGTTGTTTGACATAGATAGCCTGCTGAGCAGCAATCTGGTTCTGCAGATTCTGAATCTGCTGCTTGGTCTTAGTGATGAGCACCGAGCACTGCAGCACCATCTGCGAGTTGGGTTTTCCAAGCGAACCTTGGTTCTGGGCCATCTGCTGCTGCGTCATAAGTTGCTGCAAGTTCTTGATCTGTTGCAGAAGTTGGTTGAGCAAGATTAGAGTTTGGGGCGCGAGAGGCTGGTTGAGGATCTGATGGTTCAGGTAACCGGCTTGTACAGCCATTTGGATTTGTTGTACTAGCATACGCAGCTGCTGAGTGCTGGGCTGAGATTGTTGCTGCAGAGAACGACCGGTGGTTGAGTTGCCGAATCCTTGGGTAGATGCGCCTTGGTTCAACATCTTGTGGACAATTGCCGGCGACATGCTGTTGATTGATGACAATGGGGGATTGTTGGAAGAACCGGTATTGCCGCTGTTCATGCTGTTCAACAGGCTTGGGTTGCCACTCTGTAAAATAAACATTTATTAGCATCGAATTTTGTTAAGTATACTTTAATTATTAAACACTTTGACAGTACTCAGAGTTAAGTTAGAATCACAATAGAATTTCATTAATTGAATCCGTAATTTTTAAACATCATTGTTAAAATTCAGGGACTCGAACCGCACCGGAACAGAAATGAAAACCGGAATGAACCGCTGCTATTTGAATGAAAATTTAAAATTTGTTGTTAAAATTCTAAAAATAAATTTAAAAATTGTTGTTTCTTCAGTTTAGTCTAATTTTGTTTGATTTTAGAACTTGAAAGTTTTTTTTGGTAACCGATAACTGATTCAGTTCAAGAAGAATAATCATTAATAAAAACCGGAGCAAAACCGAACCACATATAGAACAGTGGACCGAGAATCAAACCAGAACCGCAAAAATTGCTGCGGTTCGTTCCGGTTTTAGTTCCTGTTCCGATTCGGTTCGAGTCCCTGGGTTAAAATAAAAAAAACTGGTAAAATAATGTAAATTTCTCACCGGTGGGAAAGGCATCTGCGCGGCAGGTCCCTGTGGTGGAAAACGCTGTGCTGGGAAAGGTGGAGCAGGTTGATGATCAAAATGATCATCATGACGTGTGCGCCACCCATCAATAGTAGCCGATCGCTGTAAGCTCAACAAATCCAACGCATCTTCCAAGTTCATATCACGAGCGCGTAACGCGTTCTCGGCTTCCTCTTTCTTATAACCCATGTCGACAAGAAGTCGGAATTGCTTGCTATTCCACACGAGTTCCTTGCTGAGTGGTTTAGGACCTGGTTTGTGGCCCCATTCAAGTTCAGCTTCCGGCCACAGACCTGCAGGCTTGGCGGGTTTACTAGGCCAGCCCGAGGGTTCGTCCCACGCGCCACCGCCTACTCCATGACCTGCTTCGTCCCAGGCGGTGCCGTTGCGAGCGTTGTTGCCCCACACGGCCCCAGTTCCACCGGCTCCTGCATCGGGCTTCAAGCCACGGGCCATACCTGGGGGTAGACCCATGTTACCGTTGCCGCGTCCCATTGAACCAGATGGTCCTGTTGGTAATTCTTTCCAGTGTGATAAATTTCCACCAGATGCTGTAAGGTAAATCAGAGTTAAGTTTTGATCATAGAGTCAAATATTACAGGAGAGGAATCGGCGTATGTTTTCATTATTTTTTTGCTAGTTTTACTCTCAATTACTCAGAATGGTAGATGTTATTATAGTGGAATCCAATCACTTCAACCGAGTCATCTCGGTGCAGTCAGAATCTCAATCCGTGCGACGATCTTTGAAATTCAAAGTGGCAACGGAGATATTATTTTTGCAACCAGGACTACATTTAAGACGATGAAATGGTCAGCTGACTGTCCGAGTGCGATTTAGTTATAAATGTTTTTACAATTTAACGACAATTAGACACTGCCGGTCGAGAGACGTCATCACACGCAAAGAGCTAAGTGCTTTGCCAAAACACGCGTAGCTGTCTCTTTGTTAGAAAGAGCGACCGACATGAGAAAGAGATACAAAATGAGTGACTTGTATTTACGAGTAATTTTGGTGGTATGTAGTATGCAAATAAATTTTGCGTCGATATGGGTAGAAAGTATGAGATTGAGACAATTTTTTCATCAAAAATCTATACCCTGTTCACTTTAAGAATGGAGTATGGCGAGTATGGAGTAAGATAGGGCTTACGATTTGAGCGCTCTGATTTACAATAGCGATAAATTTGTAATATGTGCGTTTGAGTTAGCAGTCGAACGTCGTAGTCGTAAGGGTGATGTTTCAAATTTTCATGTTTAGTTTATCTTGCACGAAACATAAAACTAATTATAATACCATTCTAGATTAAAATTTGTAGTGTGTCTAAAACGGGTTGGCTACACAGCATCATCTACTCCATTCTTAACTGGAACAGAGTATACGTCTAAAGATAAAACATTTCAAGTTTCATAAAATAAATGATAATACAACCAAATAGTCTTATTATTTCAAAATGCGCTCATATAAACACTGATAAATTGTAGTGATTTTAGGCTACACTAGCTATCTAGCATGGAAACGGATGGTTTGTACGGTTTGTATAGCATCGATTCCTCTCCTTACTTCATGGTTTTGATTTATGGTGGAAGTTTCGTTTTGTTTGTACCTGCGACACGTCCCTGTTGTCCAGGATTTCCCCAGAGAGAAGTGCCGTCATCGTAGTTTGGCATATTGCGTCTTTGAGACGGCGGTGATGGCTCCTCCCAACCTGTAGGTTTGCCACCAAGGGTTAACTCCTTAGGAGGCGGGCCAGCCCATTGGTTCACGCCTGGAATACCATCATAGAATTCCAAACAGAACCGAAAGCGTGCCCTTACATTCAGTACACAATCACAACGACAATCAAAATTCCAGATTTAACCCAATCAAATAATTAATACAGAAAACTGCAAACAAATTTAAAAACTGGAATAAAATTTCTGTCCATTCTTGCAAAAGGCGATTTTTCGCGAACGTAGTTAAAGCCTCATTCACATATGCTTACGTTCAAGAAAGTTTTAATACATATAACAACTAAATACAAGAATTCACACGTCCCACTTTTAAGCACTGTGAATGCTCGTACTTAGTTAGATGTATTCAAACTTTCTTAAACGTAAACCTTAAAACTAAATGCTTATGTGAATGGCGCTTAACTATGGTTTGTCATTTTCGCGACGAAATTAATTATGTCACACACTAACGTGGTAAGCATCCTCAAGGTGTGTTAATATTTTTATCTGTCTAAATTATGAGATTTTGTTTTAGCTGTTCTCGCATTCGAAAATTAAAATAAAAATCATTCATAAAAATCAGGTATTCTGAAGTGTTTGTGACTTTAATCAAAACATAATTTTCATAATGTAATTTTTTTTCAAACCAGATTGTTATCAACTGTAGAGAAAGATAGTATTATCTTTTCATTTTATGAAAAATGAAATCTGTTCCAAGTTATGACATCATCGTCACAAACGTCTTTAAACGCTATTTTTGTAGTATTTATCACGAAAAATCGCCTAAAGGAAATAAAATAAGATTCATACCAGCATTGTTGGCACCAGGTCCAACCATCTTGCCCGGTTGATGGATATGATGTTGCGGGCCATGCGGACCAGGCTGGCCCCACATGGCGTCGGTCTGAGCTCCGTTGAGTCGGCCGGTGATCCCCCCTCGAGGATCTCCGCGCATTTCAGGGTTGTTGACAAGTCGCATTTGATCTCGCGGGTCCAGCATTCGCATGGCGTCCGAACTTCCGGCGCGCATGTCTCGCGGGTCGATTCTCATTTCACGTGGGTCTATGCCGCCGCCGCCACCTGAGCGCGGGTCGTTGCTGCGTGGGTCGCCCCAGCCACTGTTGCCCCACTCGGGGTCTTTCTTCTGCCCGCCCCACATGGCGCCGTTGGTGGTGCCGCTCCACTGTTGTTGTTGCTGCTGCTGCTGCTGCTGGTTGTTTGGTACGCCGGTCCACACATTGGAGGAATCTGCAACGTCGTCGTCTTCGCCCCAGGTTCCACCGATGTTGGTGCTAGGAGTGTGCCCCCATGGGGTCTTCTGCGCAGGCTGCGGAGGTGGTTGTCCGCCGTTACGCAAGTTTACTTCCCAAAGATCGGTTCCGTTGTTCACTGTTGGTTTCCATTGTGGAGGGCCTGTGCCGTCCATCTTGATTTGTGGTTCAGGAGACGATGGGATGTCCCAGTTTGTATCTTGGTTTACGTGTTGCTGAGGAATATAAAAATGTTATTAAACCTAGAATTTTTTAAAAGTTTAATCAAATGATTTTACTAAAATAAAAGTACTAGGGTCGCACAAAAATAATCACCCTATTGGATGATGCTTTTATTTTTGCAGCTGGCGTCTCATGTCATCGCGACCTTGCGACTTTGAGTTTATTGAAGTAAACAGATGTAAAATATACGTAGTCGAACCATGATGCGCTATACTCTTGAAGAACGCAGAATAATTGTGTCAAAATGCTGTTAACTAATACTAGGTCGGTAAATTTCTTCGCCGATTCCTTGGTCGAGTGGCATAAAGTGGAAAAACACGCTCGCCTCGAGGAGACTGGCTCAACACGGGACAGTAACAGACGTGGCTGGCGCCGGTGCAGCCGTTTGGTCAAGAATATCGCTGCTGTGGCAACACTGTTACTGTGATCGGTGCATAGATAAAATAAAGGACTGATGAGCGCTGCAGAACCATGATCATGACTTCTTCCTGCCGAAAATTGACGAATTGGGTTTGGAGAACATATGGTTCTAGAAGAACAGCACGAGCGACAGTTTTAATCTCTCGTTTTGGCGATTTGCACTGGTCTGCGAAGTATACTTCTTTGCGGGTTTTGTCACGAGTCTATATGTACAAGCCACAGACCTTGGCGTCCCTAAAAGAGACCATCCGACAAGAAGTCATGGAAAATGCTGTGAAACGAGTCCGAATGTGCATCAACTGTGGTGGAGGCTACTTGACCGATATAATCTTCGTGACTTGATGGGCAAAAATTTAAACATAATCAGGAAACAGAACTTTTTTTTATTTACAAATAAAGTTACTGCCTAGGGAATCGGATATTACTTTTGCGCCTCCTCGTACTACTAAAATAAAAGTAGTGTAATAATAATAAAATAACTTACACCTCCCCAGCCATCCTGGGCGAAGAGAGCCTCCCGCATGTTGTTGAGCTGCTCGAGCTGCTGCTTGGTAGATGTGGTAGGCGTAGCTGCGGTGGCTGGTTGAGCGGCTGCAGTGGGCGGTGCTTGGCTGGTTGGCGGAGCACCACTTTGCGGTCCATTGTTCTTGTTCGCTGGCTGCTGCCATCCGCCAGCTTGAGACGTCTGAGGTGCCTGATTGGGGCCACCTCCACTACCTTGTGTGTTGCTGTTGCCTGACTTGTTGCTGTTGCCATCTGGATTGACGGAGCCAGGACCTGACTGTGAGCCTGAATTGTTGCGGTTTTGGTTATTGTTCCAGTTTTGTTGATTGTTTGAGTTGTTTGGGTTGGTAGCGGATGAGCTGCCCCATCCTGGGTGGAAGAGAAATTGAGTGAACAACTGTCCGCGTATTAAGTACACATCGCTGGGTAAGAATAAAATGCTGACCTCAACTAATTTTGTTAAAGGTATTTTATATGTTAATCAAGCAATACAATTTAGCTCATAGTCAGCATTTGATTGTTACCCGATGCCGGATTGTATTTACCGTTATTATTGTTCGAGTTAGTGCTTGGGGGCGTGCCCCAGCCGGTGGTTCCAGTGCTAAGGGAGCTTTCGCCGCCGCCGTATAACCCCAGACGCCGGCAGACGGTGAGGCCTTCGCGCTCCAGATGGCGCGTGCGCTGCGAGAGCACAATGAGTCGATCTAGACTGATGTACGTGTCCTTGTCGTTGTTGAGGTATTGTTCGTCAGACTTGTACGGAGGAATGTCGGTTCGGCACTGACTGTGTGGGTATCGGTTTAAAGCACCATAATTCTTATCATATACATTGACTACATCTAACTTATCGCTATTATTGTATGCGGCCCGTGTGGAACCGTCAGTATTACGTTGTGGTTTAGTATTTGGTACGGTAACAGCAGTGTTGCATTCATCTAACAGAAGACAGTTATCATTACCCTTATAGTTGATACTAGAAGTAACATTCACAGATTGCATCTTATTATTAAACGTAACGTAATTAGAGTTGCCTGGAAGCAAGTCCACAGGACAACTGCGGCTGGCTATCACAGACGGAACGCCCTCGGCACTGGCGGCACGAGAGCGAGCGGTGGGGACGTCGGGGGGGCCAGCTCCAGCCCCCCGGGTCTCCGATGCGCGCGTGCACGGCACGGCTTCTTGATTATGTCGTTTAGTAGCGTTTAAGTTTACATGAGTACAGTCATCACAGGATACACAACCTGCAACTGTGCTAAAGACTTGTGCTTGTACTGTGGGTGCGCTCTGAGGCAGGCAGGCGGAGCCACGGGAGTCAGTCGAAGCTGCCATTGTTGTTGTAGCGATTGTGTCCTAGAATACAAACAAAAATACATCATTATTTCATATTAAAAACATTTCAAACTAGAAGTACAGGCGGCATTACACGATGCCAGTAATTCATTTAAGTCACTAAAATCCAGCTCTGGAGTTTTGCTTGGTGTAGACAGATATTTTAGTACTAAATTCCATAGTTGGTTTTGGTTATGATTCCAGTTAAGTAAATAGAAAGCAACTCTATTTACTGGAACAAGTAGAACCTTCACTTCTACTATCCTATCAACTAAGCATGTGTAGACAGATTTTTAGTAGTGTAACATCGCCTTTAAAGTAAGCTTTTAACGTCGCTAGTGCTTTAAAAGCACTTAAATGTGTCATACGCTATTTTTTTATTACACCTGCATCCTAATTTAAAAATTAGAACTGATAACAGCACTTTAATTTCGATTCATTATATAAAGTAGTCTGAGTGATGTGTCAAAATATTATTACCTAGAGATTGGTTACAATTTTCGTTTATGTTGTTTAGAAACTTTTAAAACACATTTTCACGCATTTACTGGTCAGTTGCACCCCTTCCACTTAAAGTTTTCTTTAAATGAACAATATCGAATCAAAATCAAATTGTCAACCGTAGAAATAACATTGCTGTCATGTATTCGATTCGATATTTTTCATTTAAGTGACACTTAAAATTTAAGTGGAAGCGGTGCAAATGGCCATGTTTTAAACATCGATTATGATGCATGTGTAATAAAAAATCCATTAAAGCCTGCTTTAAACTGAAGAGAAAATACAAGTCTTGTGTTATTTCTATGCTTGTGATTTTTTACACCCAACACATCTAAATATCAAATTGTTGTTTTATTTATGTTTACTGTCAAAATTCCATTTTTTAAAAGTTCATTCTACAAGGCGATTATAACTAATTTCGTTCTAATCTGATATTATAATTTAATATCTTGTGAATTACAGTTTAGGTCTTTCGGTGATTTGAGACATGAAATTTAAAATTAAAGAAAAAGAAAATCCTAGCGATTTTCTTGATTTTTTAAAGTGAAAATCTGAATCAGAATATAGTTCTAATGATTTGTTAAACACAAACATTTCAATAAAAGATATTCCAACTTGAAACAAAGGAACAATATTGCGCATGTGCAACTATCTTATATGTTTTCACAAATTTAGAAATTGAACCTAATAGTACAGCTGGAGCTAAAATCCCACTGCAACTGTATCGTACAACTATACTTAATTGTGCTGACTGATTAAACATGGCTAAATTAAAACGTCATAAAACTCACCCTCGTAACAGGCTGAGGCACTTGGTCGGTAGGAAATGTAATAAGTGAACAATTATTCACTTCGTCCTCCTGTAACAGATGCAAAATAAAAATGTTATCATGTTTATAGAGTTCAATGGTTATGTTTTATAAATATATGAGACTCACCTCTAAATTTTGTAGGTGGGAGGAAAATGGCTCGGATATTCGAACCCAGCTTGTGGGCATGGGCCGGCTATCACTGGCGGGGGATTTACTCATTGTAATTGCTTCTAGCTAATACTCCATCGTCAGTCTGGCCAGCCAGAGATCTGAAATCAAATATTAAACGTAAACATAAACACTAACAAACTTTACAGGAAGTATTATAATCTACTAAGCCGCATTCACAGCCTGAAATCTGGTGAAATTTGACGACATTTGTTTGTCATATGGCAATGTGTACTTGCGTTCACGTCCCTGAAATTTGGTGTTGTGAACACAAGTACACATTGCCATATGACAGACTTCGCAAATTTTGTAATATTTCACCAAATTTCGGGCTGTGATTGCGGCTTTAAGCTAGATTCAGAGCTACGCAGTTATAAGTATAAGTGGCTAATTTCACCAACCAGCGCTCAACGTTCGCACTTATAATTGACATTTTGTGGAAGCGCTGGTTGGTTAATTTAGCACTTATACTTATAATTGAGTAGATCTGAATCTAGTTTTAATCGTCAACTATAAAGTGAAGTCTGTCATATGGCAATGTGTATGTGCGTTCACATCACTGAAATTTGGTGTTGTGAACGCAAGTATACATCACAAATGTTGTCAAATTTCGGGCTGTGCAATTATACGTATGTGGCTAATTTAACCAACCAGCGCTCAACGTTCGCACATATAATTCAAATTGGAATTTTGTGGAAGCGCTGGTTGGCTAACTTAGCACTTATACTTATAATTGAGTAGGTCTGAATCTAGCTTAAAGCCGTATTCACAGCCCGAAATTTGTGAAGTCTGTCATATGGCAATGTGTACGTGCGTTCACATCGTTGAAATTTGGTGTTGTGAACGCAAGTACACATTGCCGTATAACAGACTTCACAAGTTTCGTTAAATTTCGGGCTGTGAACAAATGATTGTGCAAAGAATGCAACCAAAGTACAATAAGTAAAAAATTTGTTTCTGAGACTTTCCACAATATTGTAGACGGCCTTGAGCAAATGCATTGCTTCGAAAAAGAACAATCATAAACATACTTGTACGAAACAAAATCTAAGCTCCATTGATGAAAACCACTACAATAACAGTTCATATTTTTTCACTTCAGCACTTGACCAAATACACAAACGTAATGAAATGTAAACAAATTGGAGAACTGAGCACAAATGAGGTTATTTACGTGATGTATCGTACAAACACGAGTTAATTTGATATTGTATTATGTTTTGGAACTTACTACTTTTGCTGTAGAAGCCAGACGGGCTGGAAAACAACTTGCGAATTATGAAGGGGCGAGGGGAATACGCAATACTAGCACGGTAACAGCGCCCTCAACACAATTTTTTCAAAACATATTCGTTTCCACCCAATATGCTGATTTCACACTTAACTACAAAGTACGTTATGTCCATAAGAATACGAATACTAATTATCACAATATTTTTAATAATTTGGCGTTGAAATACTTTGAATTACATGGCTATGTTCAGGTGAAAATATATTGATCCAGAATTTACGTGGCAGCTTAGCGGAACGGGTTCCGACAAACACTCGTGTATTACCGGCTTGCTTCGGACATTGTGAATAGTGGGGGCAAAGGAGAACATAGGAAAGTAGTTTTGATAACAAGTGCGCGTCTGCGAAATATTCGAATATTTTACACGAAAGCAATTCACAACTGCACACTTTTCATTCATTTTAACCAAGGGGAAAATCACTACGGAATTTGCTGTACATAATTTTTGAATTAAAAGGAATTAGTGAGAATTATTTGGAATTACATGCAGTGGCGTATTTATGATTGACGAGGCTTTGTGCGCAAAATTTTTTGGGGCCCCATTTCAGTAAATTTTAAAGCTGATACTGGCACTGGGATGAGTCCAGGAAAATAAATAATTAATTGGCTACATTTAATTTATACATTAGGTAGGTAGGTACTTTTGTAGAATCGTAAAAAAAGTGTAAAGCGCCGCAGACAATTTTTTTTGTTAAAAATTAAACGTTTTTTTTTAAATTGCCTATATTTTGAACTGTATTTTATTGTTTTCGTGAGTCGAATAAAGCAAACCTGACTTAAAACTTTAATTTTTTCATTGCTATCGTCATTGTTTTTCATAAAATGGTCCTTTTTATTTTATTATCTCTCCGTGTGCACATCTATAAATACGCCTCTGATTACATGAATTGAATGGAGTTTGGAATTGAAAAAAAATTCTGAATTAAAGGAATTGGCGAAACTATTATGGAATTCGGCAAATTAGAACGGACTTGAAAAAAAAAAAATTGTAATTGAAATAATTTTTAAAAAATCAAAAATATTTAATATTTGAAATTGACGAAATTATTTGAAATTAGGTGAATTATTTGGAATGAATGGATTTAAATTAAATTAAAGGAATTATTTTAAGAATAATTGTAATTGACTGTACAAAATTTTAAGTGATTTGCTCCTCGTATTTACTACTTTAAACTTTGCTATCTATGTTCTATGTTTACCGGAATTAAGAACTATTTATTTACATGATTAAAATTGAAGTACATATTCACATTTTTAGAATAAAGAATACATTTTTGAATAGATAAAGGTTGTCTCCAAATGTATGGCAAGCCGTTTTACTTTTTAATAGCAAGCTTTTTAAATATAAAAATTAAACTAAATGTTTTATTTAAAATTTGAAAAATTTATTTCTAAGAGCATTAATATTATGATACAACATAAAAATAATTAATTAAAATTATGTATCATGATAAAGTTTACTCTCAAAGTATAGAAATCATAGACGATTCAGCTCATTTATGATGATTTAATTTTATGTTACGACATAAATTAAATTAATTTTTATTATGTCATAACATAATTTTATTTTATTTTTCTTGAGAAACATTTACAATACTCTCTATTTTTTTTGTAACAAATAAAAATTGTAGTGTGCTAAAACATGTAAATCATACGTTAGTTTTATTTTCTCCAAATCTTATTCTGTCAGTATAAATAGTACCGTTTTATTCTTATGAAGCACCTTATTTTATAATGTTATTTTAACTTATAGTTAAAAATTTACGGAATTAAAATTATGTACATAATGGAATTTCAATATATACATTTTAATTATGAACATACAAAAACCAGAATGATTAAAAATACGGTAGTCGATAATTTGAAATCGTCAAATGATTGTACATTAAAATATTATAGTGAATATGAGTTTTATAAACAATAATAATTTTACGAATTAAACTTTTATACAGACCATTAAAATGCGATATATTAAAATTATTAGTAGATATCATTATAATACATCAAATTATTTTTATGTAACAACATAATTTTAATGCATTGTAGTTTTATTTATGTTAAAAGTAAGTTTCTAGTGATGAATTTTTATTATGGCCATAATTTTAATTCAGCCAATTTTTATTATTTATAATATAATTTTAATTTTACCAATTTTTATTATGATAACATCATAATTTTAATTATATAACTTTTTATTATGATATTACATAATTTTAATTCTATCAATGTTTAAGTATTGAATTTTTATTATGTACATAATTTTAATTCTATCAATTTTTAAGTATTGAATTTTTATTATGTACATAATTTTAATTATATCAATTTTTAAGTAGGAATTTTTATTATGGCCATAATTTTAATTCTATCAATTATTATTATGTTACTACATAATTTTAATTCTATTAATTTTTATTATGATACTACATAATTTTAAATCTATCAATTTTTATTATGTTAGTACATAATTTTAATTCTACCAATTTTTATTATCATTCATCATAATATTAATTCCTTGTTAACCTGCCGTTGACAATCCTGCAGAACTGCAGTACAGAATTAATATTATGATGAATGATAATAAAAATTGATAGAATTAAAATTATGTAGTAACATAATAAAAATTGATAGATTTAAAATTATTTAGCATCATAATAAAAATTAATAGAATTAATTACATTTTATTATGATACTACATAATTTTAAATCTATCAATTTTTATTATGTTAGTACATAATTTTAATTCTACCAATTTTTATTATCATTCATCATAATATTAATTCCTTGTTAACCTGCCGTTGACAAACCTGCAGAACTGCAGTACAGAATTAATATTATGATGAATGATAATAAGAATTGATAGAATTAAAATTATGTAGTAACATAATAAAAATTGATAGATTTAAAATTATGTAGTATCATAATAAAAATTAATAGAAATAAAATTAATTCTATTAATTTTTATTATGATACTACATAATTTTAAATCTATCAATTTTTATTATGTTACTACATAATTTTAATTCTACCAATTTTTATTATCATTCATCATAAAATTAATTCGTTGTTAACCTGCCGTTGGCAAACCTGCAGAACTGCAGTACAGAATTAATATTATGATGAATGATAATAAAAATTGATAGAATTAAAATTATGTAGTAACATAATAAAAATTGATCGATTTAAAATTATGTAGAATCATAATAAAAATTAATAGAATTAAAATTATGTAGAAACATAATAATAATTGATAGAATTAAAATTATGGCCATAATAAAAAATCCATACTTAAAAATTGATAGAATTAAAATTATGTACATAATAAAAATTCAATACTTAAAAATTGATTGAATTAAAATTATGTACATAATAAAAATTCAATACTTAAAAATTGATAGAATAAAAATTATGTTCTATCATAATAAAAATTTATATAATTAAAATTATGATGTTATCATAATAAAAATTGGTAAACTTAAAATTATGTACTTACATAAAAATTGGCGGAATGAAAATTATGTACATAATAAAAATTCAAAACTTAAAAATTATGTTTATCATAATAAAAATACAATGAATTAAAGTTATCTGCATCAGTAATAAAAATTATACGAATTAAAATTATGTACATAAAAAAAATTACCAATTATTATTATTTAAAGACAATTCTAATTCCTAAGATTATTCTTATTATGTTATAATAATAAAAATGTACATTTATTTTTATGTTGAAGTATAATTTTAATGTATTGAAATACGATTATGGTGAAATACAATAATAATTATTTAAATTAAAATTATACTTTAACATAATTTTTATATACCAGCATAGAGTAAATAGAAATCAAATGAAAAAAGAAATATAATATTTTTGTTGTGTTATAAAATTAATTCGTCTAAATTTTATTATGTTGTAACATAATAATATATTATTATTTTGTATTCTATTTTCTGGTCAATATGATTATTATTTGACTATTTTATATTAGACCTAATTTTCAATATACATTTAAAAAGTAAAATGGCGTGCCATACAAATGCGTCTTATGCCACATTTTTCATTTTTGTACTCTATTTTTTTATATACATGGTCAATTTTAGCTATTTTATGAGATTTTATACGTATTATTTAAAATAAAAAATTTAAAAAGTGGCATTAAACTTTTAGCTATTTAAAAATATCTTAATCTTGAAGCCAGTTATAAAGGCATTTTGACGGCTTGTAATTTAATTTTCTGAATTAAATAGTTTATAAAGAGTTGTATTATAAATCCAGCATTTAGGTATCGACCCCCCTTAAACGTATTATGAAGTCAGATGACAACATTTTGTTAGTTATTTTTATTCTTCTATTACTGATGCATCAAAAACAAAAAAGAACACAGCTCGTTCGTAACAAAATATAGGCAGAGTATAAATAACATCGATCTTTAACATGCGATCAAACTCTATTCTACACTTTCATAGGAAATTTATTGCAAAACTTATTATTATCTTTACTTATTTTTAATACTGTTTTAAAAATATCAAGTAGTAGATAAAACACAAAATGTCATAAAGAGCAAATTAAAAGTTTGATAATATTTATACTAACATTTACACAAAAACTACCTACATTATGATAGGTCAAGGCTAAATTAAAAATTATTTAAAAACAAATAAGAAAAATTTCATAATAATTAAGTTCAATTAGAAAATAAACAACAAAATGCTATAAGAATGTAATTTAGAAACAACGCAATTAGTCACTCATGCTTACAAAACAACCAACGTAAACAAAAAATTCTACCAATATATTATATAAGGCCATTAACACCGGAAAACTCCAAGAACAAAGTCAGCAAAAAAGAATCATGTCTGATAAAGACAGAAGATCCCCAACAATTGAATGGAATGTATAAATTAACAGATTTAAATGTAATAATATCATCAACATTCCTTTTTACAACGAATTAAATATGAAAGAATAAGTAGTGAGACCTCCGAGGTCACTCGTGTATCAGGCATTTGTGAATGTGGCTTTAGCAGTCTGAATGTAGGAGCGGTGAGGGGAAGGGGCCCTCTATAGTCTACTAAAGGAGGGGAACCTGCACCGTTGCACCATCAAGTAACGGCGAACAAAATTACAATAATTACTCCATGGTTGGAATAGGAATGTAATATGTATGTGTGTACTATTGTGTATGGTATGGATGAGTTTCAACCTGATCTGTGATTTGTGAAATCGATAGTCATTTGTTTTGTTATTGTTCCAACTTCATATCGAACAATGAACACCTAGACCTAACTTCATATTGTACTAATTGTACACAGAACACAACAGGCAGTTGTTACTAAACTGGCTTCTAGGCCAAACAAACTTCGTATTATGATTATTGACCAATACAACTTAAGGCTGACTTATTCTGTATTCTGTAAAATTGAATCATAGACACTTCTATGACTCGTAACATACAACTAGAAATGCCTTCAACTTTGCAGAATATAGAATAAGTAATAAGTACTGAAGCATGTCCTGTCCAAACATATTGCAGAGGCAATCCGAACCTGATAGTTGTCATTCAAAATTTACCTTATACATGATGTTCCACAACTTAGGACAAAAAATTAAAGGGTATATACTGTACAACGCAAAAAATTGCATCGTATTTCAAGAAAACATTTTTTTGCCACTGGTCGGTAGTTATTTTTAATAAATTTTTTTCAAATCTTCTACAATGAAAGCAATTGTTTACATAATATCTTATACTAATAAATGTCAAATTATCAAATATACCATCAAAACAGTGATACTTAAAATGTACACACGTCGAGTAAACTATTTACCTTTAACTTTGCGAATTTAAAAAAAAAAATTTGTTTCATGATCAGCACGTATATATCCTTTAATTTTTTGTCCTAAGTTGTGGAACACCCTGTATAATTAAATAAGTCTTAGATAAAACCATACAAGTATAGTATTCTTCTCGATTTTAATTAATAAAATACTGATAAATACTTAATGAAAATATGATAAAACTAGTGATCAATTTAATTTAAAATAACTTCATGCTGTTTCTAATTTGATTTTGTTTGCGTAGTATTTTTATCCATCTATAATTTGTATAGTAAAAATACAAATTACACTAGAGCAAATTAATGCTAATATACCTATATTTACCTGTACAATTACCGTTGTTTATCTAAACAAACACTTTTGCTTGCAAATATATAATACTCAGATACGATATTGAATGTCAAAGACTAAAATTGACCAAAAGTGAACGGGAAAAACTAAAAATAATCGAATACAGAGGTACCAAAATCATGTCGAAAATTAAAGGAATTTTTTTCAATGCTTGGGATTTTCGACCAAAAACATTATTTTAAACGCCGTAGACGAAGCGAAAGTGGTTGTTTTATTGGTGAAATTCGATGTAATTTGTGAGGCTTGTCATATAGCAATGTGTACTTGCGTTCATCATAAAACTGAAATTCAGTGCGCTCGAATTTCAATTCGTAGAAAAGTATCCAAACCCCAAATTTCTCTAGGAAAAGGGTTCGTTCTATTAATTGAGAAAAAATATATTTATTTTATCGTACAAACATGAAAATTTAGCAATTATACTACAAAATCTTATTCAGTTTTCACTTTTCTTTAACACTTTTCATCAACAAAAACAAACTGAGCTTTAGACTGACACTGACAAGACAAACAGCCAACACACAAATTTCGAACTGTGAACAGTCAAATCAATTTCTTCAAATTTCAGTGATACGAATTATACCAAATTACGAGCTGTAAACGCGGCTTTAGACATCTACTTTATAGATTGTGGTTTTAGAAGGAATGAGAGAATGAATGACACGGTTCAAAGCAAAATAATCGAATTTTAAATTATGATTTCGTTTAGAACAAAATGTGTGATTCATCTGAAAACTGTAACAAGTCTAATCAAAGTTACGTGAGCTAAATTATTATGTAACCGTAAAAATACTGCGCATATTACGAGATGCACATTTTTACGGAGACGTACGACTAATGCCGAACGGAACAACAGGAGGCCATCGACATTAAAAATGTTACTTTTACATTTTACACTAGGCAAACAGCTACAAGAACAGCTTATGAGCTACGCTAACGTGTGTCAAATTTCAATGAATGAACACGGCGTAGAAGCTCTCAAATGACTACACGACATTAATAAAAGAAATCTAGAGTTTTTAATAATCGTGATATCATACCTTGTAGGCTAACTTTAATATGCATAATAAAAACATTTAACTGCAAATTTCTTATAAAATTTAGAAATATTTTTAGAAATTAATCATTTCAATGCGAAACAGAACACCTACACTTTAAAAAATTCATCATTCAATTTTGTTGTATTCTAAATATGTTTTGTATTTAGTTCTAAAATTTAACTAGTTAAAATTTTGATTAAATTTGAAGACTTTCTTGATTTATTTAGCTAGTTTCAAACTGAAATGAAGTAAATTCACGAATGTTGAGTTGACTAACTTTATTTTAATCCCAGTTAAAAACAAAGTTCTGAATTAGATGCAGGATAAAATATGAGATCAGAAATAGTACCTACTGCTACTTAACCATTATGACTACTGGTATAAATTTACGTGAACACTAAATTACAGAACTTTGTACAAAATAAGTTCAACAAATTTTTAGTTAAGCGAGCGTCTACGTTTTTACCGAATTCCTAGAATACTTTTTTTCCATTCCACTTTTTTCCCACTACTAGGGCTGTCTGAAACCAGCCCGAAACTCGTACTTTACCGCATCCTAGCAATGCAATGTCATTTTGAAGTTGAAAAATACTGTAAAAGTGTTTTCGTTGCTAATAAATTGTCAGATTATTATTGAATAAAGGATAATTTTTTTATAAACATTAAATAGAGAAAGAATGGATCTACAGATGTGTTTTTTTAAAATTTTAAAAATTAATTTGTATCATGAGATATAACCGTGTAAAGTTTGCATAAAATAGGACATTTTTCGGAATTTTTATATTTATGTACAATTTTTTAATCAAAATTTTTAATAGGCACATCTGTATAGATCTATTCTTTCTCTATTAAATCCTGGTTGAAATAAAAATTTTACATTAAACTTAAGCTATTTCTTTGTTTTATTATTAAAACTTACAGAATAGATTTTAATAATTTTATTGTGCTCAATTTGTGTGGCATTATCACATACTGTGATTTATTTTTTATCGTGTATGAGGTACTAGCCTTCTACTCACGGGTACTAATAGTTGTCTGTGGAGAGTATACCACATGAAAGATTTTTGTGCAGTTAACTGAAATGTGTAGAATCACAGTATACGGCACTTTTTTGTAATTAATATTTATTTATGTTATAAGGATCGTAACGTCAATCATTATGGTACTACCACATGAAGACGCACAAACGTGGGTACTAGTCGTGCAGATAATCAGACGAGGCAAAGCCGAGTTTGATAACAACGTGTACCATAATGATTGGTTATAGTATTACATACAAAATTTTATCTACTGGCGTAACTTAGTCAAAAAGTATAATAAATTATTTGGTATCGAACAAAAAAAATCAGGTATGCTATTTTTGAAACTTTCTTACTCGTTTCCTTAGTAACAAATTTTTTGTTATTTCATTATGGTACTGAACAATACTGGATTCATTATGGTCCTTGGCCTATAATGAACGCTATTATGGTCCTCAAATTGAGGCTTATAATGTTG
Organism: Agonum fuliginosum; assembly: GCA_947534325.1. Taxonomy (NCBI): domain Eukaryota; kingdom Metazoa; phylum Arthropoda; class Insecta; order Coleoptera; family Carabidae; genus Agonum; species Agonum fuliginosum. Next base: position 31,760,078 of record OX384039.1, on the reverse strand, counting down.
TCATTATGACACGCAATAACAAGTCAATATGTGTATCTAAATTATTTTTTAAATAGGCACAAATAAATTCAATTTATTTTGATTTAAATATAAAAATCATATTTATTACTTTTTAAAACAAAATTTATGTGTTATCATTATTAGACAATGCTGTTAAAAAGTATCAGCCAAATAATAATGTAAATCAAAAAAGTAATAAAATTCTATAAAACCGAATGACCACATAAACTACGATGCTGTTATTTATATATTCCCGTAGAAAGGTGATGACGTATGAGAATGTACATTATTTGGAGGTTTATGTATGGTTTCTGACATATGAAAGAGTTATTTCGTCCTCGTAATAAGACAACAAAATGATTACTAGTCTAGAGACATTCGTGTTCCAAGCTTGTTAAATCTACTAGAAGAATATTCGTAGTTTGCCATTGAATTATTTATCAGAAAATGATAGTAAATTGATGTATTTTGTTAAGTAAGACCACGTATATTTATTTATAAATAAATAAGTTTACTGTTTATTATTTTATTCAATTTTGACGTTTTAAACTGCGCTATTATTAACTCCATAGCAACAACTTTAAATAAATGTTTATTCACAAGTGAATTAAAACATTTTAAATCACTCTGATGTCATTAGTTCGTCAAAAATGCATAAAAACAATGACACTGATTTGATTGATTTTCTTTTTTGTTATGTCAAAGCAAATTTATAATTTCGTTAAAATTTAATAAAATATTGTACAAACCACGTGAGCTACGAATGTTTATTCACTCAAAGAAATTATCCCACTCGCCCTTCGGGCTCGGGGCCTAAACTTTCTTCTCTTGAATAAACATTCATGTATCTCACTTGGTGTATAAATATCTATTAACAAAAAAGTTTCATTATTAAATGAATAAATTAAATGAAATATATATTTATTTGGGTTTTGTATTTTATATGTTTATTTATTTATACGACGTTTCAGAAACGATGTTTTTATTTCATCATCAGGTTATAAATAAATTAAATAAAAATACAGAACTAAATCTAAATACCTAAATAATTTATTAAAAGTTTCAATCTATGAAATATGATAGTTTTAGATTGAGACAGTCGTATATTTTTGTAGCAAAATCTAATTTAGGTTGAAATTGAGTGTCCGTTGGTCTTAATGATGTCAGAACAAGGCTCGCGTTTAAATCGGTCAACCGCAACAGATTTGTTCTTTTTTAGAACACTGAATTTTCTGTATTGGTCTGGACAGGTAAAGTATATCTCGTTATTTAATTGCATTTGTCATCGACGTTTTTTCAATTTTCACACAATTAAACATGATTTATTAACAAAATTTATGAGCTATAAAAATTACAGCCCATTCTTACGTACAGTACGCGAAATAAGAGATGGCTGAGAAAAGAATTTAAATTGGTATACAATATTAATCGAGCGAACAAAGATTATCATGAAATTTTTTGGCAGAAACTGCTTCGCTACCTTGAAATAGTGTATAAAGAAGCCGTCTACTTGGCTTAGTTGTGTTTTAGCGAGTAATAAGTTCTCTCCCTTACCACTCCGGCCAACTCTGACTGCACGAACTGTATGTGTTTGTAGAAAGAGTAGTTAAGGATCCCGTCTCCGTAACAAAATATTACATGTTTAGAGGTGTAGCAGTTTCAGCTTTACTCATTATGCATATTAAAAATTTGAAGAAAAGCAGGTAGATTTTTGTGAAAGAATTAATCTAGGTTTATGCCCAGTTAGAATTCGGAAAAAATCTTTGGAATCCAAATATAAAATTAATGAAAAAATGTGTTTTTGCTTTATCTTATTATTAAGAGATTTATTAGAAAATGTAACTCGGCATAAACCTAGTTGCATTCTTCGTCTGTAATTAAATTTATGAAATTTAGCTTTATCTATAAAACTTCGTGAGCATTTTAGAAATTGCCAAATTGCTTTTACGTATTTTCAGCTACGTGGAGTCGATACCAGGATGGATAAAAATCGTGATTTTAAAAAAAAAAATTTAAAATCGATTTTTTTTTATTCAAATCAGATTTTTTTGATTTAAATTAGATTTTTTAAAGTTTAAATCAATTCTATGCGCCACTTCATCTTCAGCTTGTGTAGAGCGGGTTTTTTCGTTATTTGGACTTGTCCACTCAAAATTGAGAAACCGGCTAGGGACTGAAAAGGCTGGAAAAGTGGTCTTCTTATTTAATAATAATGTACCAGTAGACTAAATGAAAAAATATTTCTTCTTTATTTTTGCTCTTTGAATTGGTTTATTTATTTTTACTGGTGATTTCTTTGTATTTTTATGTAATAAATACATATACAGTAATAAAAATTATTAATCTTTTATTTAAATTATTAAATTTAATTTATCTTGATTTAAATCCCTCAACCCTGGTCGATACCCTTAAAAACTTTGTATTAATTACAATATGGCATATTTACATTCTCTATTGTAATATTGCAGATAACTTCAAACAACAAAACATATTACTGAGTAAATATACTAAGCATTATCTCTAGACAAGTAAAAAATATCGTATCACAAAACCAAATCAACCACATCCGCAAATATAACAATTCCCAAACCGAAATCATAACAGTGCAACATTCTATCTCTTGTTTTATATTTGAACAGTTCACGAGGATTGTATGGAAGCCAATGTAGTAGAGCTATGCACAATCAAAGCACTTTCTATGCATGACTATGTTTTAGCGCCAGTGTTTCTCAAACATCCAAACTCAAACGCAGTTTAGAAATTCTTTATTGTAAAAGAACAATTCTGAAATAATTTATGTTTTACTTACTCGTAAATTGTTTATAGTGTAGGTATGCTTTAGATACTTTATACCAAAGTGAAAACATTGATATCACTAATTTCTGTCATTTTATGGATATTTCTTTTAATTTAGATGTTCTTTGTAGTCAACAAGCACAAAGTGATAGCAACCGAAACAAATCTATCACTTTTTATCCAACATAGGTGTGTCTGCAATACATTCTATTAGCCATCAGTAATCAGTAGAGTAGTTTTTACATTTATTTTAAAGGTAGATAGGTACACAAGTCGTATTCCAGAAGTTATACGTTGTGTATGGCATTTATATTTAAAGTATGCCTGTGACGAATTTTGAGAGCACTCTTTTATTTTTATTTTTGACCATTCAACATGATTTATTCCCATTATATTGGAATCCAACCACTTCTAGATCGATTCGTCTTGATCTCTTGATGCAGTCAGAAACTCAATCCGTGCGACGACCTTTGAAATTCAAAGCCGCATCGGAGAGATCAGGGATGGCTTGATTTAAATCAAAGTGATTTTTTTCAAAATAATCATTGATTTAAATCATTTTTTGATTTTTTTGAATATTTTTGTATTAATTTAATTATATTTCTGGTACAGAAAAAACAAATGTCTTAATTCAATTTCAATATTTATTTAATAAATGAAATAATATTAAACAAAAAACAAAATCCATTCAATGGAATCATAAGTCAAGCGTAAGTATATAGTTTAAGAAATTCGTGTAAAAACTGGAAATGTGCAATCCAAATCCAAACTACATATTTTTTAAAGGAATTTTCCATATAAATGGTTAAATAATAATTACTTTAACTATATTTACTGTTATAATTAAAGAAAATTTAAAAAATCAAAAAAATCTAAAAATCATGCTTAATTCAAAAAAATCAATGATTTTTTATTTATTTAAAAAAATCATGATTTTTGCCAACCCTGGGAGAGATTCTTATGAAACCAAGACTATACTATAGCAATCAAGTGGTCAGCTTGAAAATGTTTTTGCAATAACGACAATCACACACTGCTAGAACTTGAACCACGCGGAACTCCTTTGAGAAACACTCAGTTTTATTTATTTTTATTTTTGAGTAGGATTTATTCCCATTAAGACATTTCTAGATCGAATCATCTTGGTGCGTTCGGAATCCCAATCCGTGCAACTATTTTGAAATCCAAAGCGGCATCGGAGATATTCTTATGAAACCAGAAACCAGGAGTCAGGAGTACATTTATTTGATGTCGAGAGACTTGAACCACGGAGCTCTGGATTCCTACGTCATCACATATGCAGAAGGCTGTATGTGTGTATAGCATTTATATTTAAGGTTGGGTTTGTAATGGACGCAACCGGTTACTTATTCTGTATGATGTAAAGTTGAACAAAGGATTTGAAGGTTACGGCTCCGTATCATTATATGAACCGTAACATAGAACAGAACAGAATCCAGTATATAAGTCCTTGTGTAGACTGTTGAGAAGCACTCTGTTGTGCAGGTTGTCAGATGCACATGCACCCGGCTAAGCCGCCTCCACCGCCGCCGCCGCTGCACAGAGCTGAGCCTCGCGGGGGCGGCAGCGGCGAATATGTCGATATCGAACTGGGCGACAAGCACAAGCTACAGGCTACAGCAAGCCGACGTTTGCTCTGTCGTGCTCGTGTCACAGTGAACAGGGTCATGGACGTGTATAAACACGTGTACAACGGGGTTGCTAGTGTAGCGTCGGGGGTGGTCCTCGCTGCAGAGTAACGGGAATGGGTTCAACACCAGAAGATGCAAATCTAGAGAGATCATAGCATAGGGGCATTAAAAGATTCATTCACTGGAAAATTCAAATCTAGAATTCTATATTTGGCATAAATGCAAACACAGATGCAAATTTAGAAAAGTTATTGTTAAAATTCAGGGACAAAGTAAAGCTAAGTTTACATGTACCGTTGTCACCGGCAAACCGTTCTGTGATTTGATTAGTTGGCAACCAACTAAATGACAGCTGTCAAATTGCGTCATTGGTTGTCAACGAATCAAATCATAGAACGGCGTCAACGGCAAACGTTTTTGTCAACAGTACATGTAGGGGATACTTAACGGTTAAGGTTCGGTTCGCAGTTCACTGTGCTTTATAGGGGTCGGTTTCGTCCTGGTTTTCATATTTTTTCTTTAAATGAACCGGTTACGTTTTAAAAAAAACAGTTCATGTTCCAGTTTCGGTTCAATAAGCAATAAATTTTAAAAATTCGTTCTAGTTTTGGACGAAAATATAAAAAAAAATCAAAAATTCAAAACTTGGCTAAACTATAAAAAATACAATAATATTTATAAAAATTTATTAACATTTTGATGAAAAAACGTTATATTTCAATTAATGCTTTAAACAGTGACATACTTTTTATTGTCATTTAAATTTTTATTTAAACTCATTTGAGTTTGGAAAAGTACAATTTTTCCTAACTAGAATGGAAAAATTGTACTTTCCCAAACTCAAATTAGTATTGAAAAGTTAAACAATTCCATACCTACTGAATTTTACAAAATTATTTTCTATCTTACAAAAATATCTTTCATTATCAATATAGTTAATAATAGCCTGCTTAAAATATTGGAATATTGCCCTATAATAATACTTAACTAAACTAGTATTATCAGTTGTTATTTTTATTAGTTTACTTTTATCTAACGCAGTAGTTAACTAATTAATTAGTTGTTAAGTACGATGAGTAACCGTGGTACGATGTAACTTGGTTTTTTGTGTACATAGAATTTGTTTTATTTTGTTTATATTTCCTAACTTGTATAAATGAAACTATAACTGTGCTGTTGATTGTTGTATTCTGTATGACATTATGGGCTGTATGCGAGTACATTATATAATTACGGTGTATTTTCATTGCATTCCTCTCTAGTTCATTCATATTCATGTTTACAGGTTGCCATGAACGACCTCACATGTTCACGTTCACATCATATTAAGTATTAATAAATTCATTCTCACCTATAAATTATATCTTCAATACTTCAAAACCACATAAGAAATGAACAAGACGAGTAGATAACATTGTAATGACAGCGTTTTAATCAATACTATAGATGTCAGATTAATTTTAATTTGATAATTAAACTAGGATCAAAAATGCAAATCGCTGAAAAAAGATCTAGATCTAAGATGGATAGAAGACTGCACACAAATCTTCCCTGTGGTGTATTATTAACGATTATTAATTATTATAAGGCTGATAACATGATAACCGCACACACGGTACAGTGGTAAAGTGCTTGGTTCTGGTTCCAGAGGACGTGGGTTCGAAATGTTCGAATCTGGATCAAGTGTGAAATGTTCATGACTCGATTCGGATCGGTATATCTACTCTCGTCACCTTTCCAAGTTGCCAAATTGGGATACAATTAATTTGGCAACTACCAAGCTATCAGACACCGGTTAGTGGTTTTAACAAAGGCTTGCGCGAGAGGCGCCTTATGGCTGAATCTCGCCAATTGTCAACAGGCAAATTAAGTTAATCAAATAATAGTATATTAACGAGCACATAATGTAGATTATAATTCAAGAGGATGAAAGTTTATGCACGAGCTGAAGGCGAGTGTATAAGCATCCGAATTAATTAAAGCCATTATGTATAAAATATATTTTAAAAAACATTCTTTACAAATTTTTATTTAATAAAATATTAATATAACCTCACATTTTGATGGGATGACAGTGATAATAGTGTTGAATAATGGACATAATACAATAGTATGCATTATGAAGAAGTTTATACCTATTTTTTAACGAATAATGTAGGCTATAATTTATGACGATGAAAGTTTATGCACGACCTAAAGGCAAGTGTATAATTATCAGAGTTAATTATAGCCATATTATGTGCGAATCAAATTCGACGTTTTATCTACGACTTTTGAAATAAAACATTACTTTGTGCGACAATAGTGTTAATAATGGACTCATAATACAATAGTGAGTATAATGGAGCGATTTATCTTACTATAGTTACCTACATAATGAATGAATTATTCAATGGTCGTATAAAAAATAAATACATCGATAATTCATAATAATGTGAAACTATCGTACCAAAATTTAGCCAAAGTTACTTTTTGTTCTACAGAAACTTAGTGTATTATTCTATTAGGGATTAGGGAAAGAATAAAACGCGCTGATCTGTGAAGAAATGTACAGATGCACATAGAAAAGAATTAAATCAATCCAAACCTAGTATGTTCGGCTCATTTTGTTCAGTTCAATTCGAGTTTGTACCAAAACCGCGTATGTGGGACTCAAGAAGGGTATTATGTTTCTGTATTTAGTTCAATACAATCACAGTTTCTACAAAAACTGATAATTTGTTTATTAAGTTCAGTTTAGATTTAGATCAGCGTTTTATTCTAACCCATTATATTATTCCTATCAGCAAAATTCGAGGGGGGAAGTTGACATATTTTCCATAAGTGTCACCATCCTCTATCAGATTTGAGCGGCACCGCTCGGTTTACCCCAGCAATCAGGAACCAAACCACAATAACCAGCAAGCGGACACAATGATAATGAGGAAAAGAGGCTTTCCGCTTTCCTGTCCTATAACTACACATCTATCAAAGCTGCGTTCATGTGCGTTAGTATGTGTGTGTGTTCTATCAACAAGTTACACACGAAACACACGCACTCGCATATTATATAATGCGCAGGCGCATGCTTTATCCTGCAGGGCAGCCAAATTGAAGTTAATGTTAGCCGCCCGTGGCAAAATTTTATTTTTTATAACAAAGTCCGCATGCAAAAGTTTTCTACAAAAATTACCTATAAATTTTTAAATATTTATGAAACTAAAAAAAAACTAAACGAGATAATGAGGCAATAAAAAATACTCGACTGTAACAATGAATAAAGTTAAAGAAGTTCTTGATTTCAATTAAGTCCTCTTCAGGGTGATAATTGTTCAAAACTACCACCCTGAAAAGGACTTTTAAACGAGATACATTTAAATTCATATAACTAAATACGAGCATTTACAGGTCTTGAAAGTGAGAAGTGTGAATGCTCATATTTAGTTACATGAATTTAAACTTTCTTAAACGTAAACATAAATCTAAACCTTAAGAGTCGATACCTAAAATGCTGGATTTCACTGTGCGGCTTGTTACATATAAATAAACAAAGAATAATATTATTAATTTAAATAAATAAATACTATTCTTTATGAACTATTTAAATTCAGAAAATTAAATTACAAATGGTTCAGTACAAGCCGTCAAAATAGCGAAAAACGATATTCGGGTCTTCCTTTTTCCATTAACTTGTTTCAATATTCAATATTAAGATTTTTCAAACAAATGATATATTTTTAAATAGCTAAATAAGGTTGGTCCTCAAGTGCGTCTAATGCCACTTTTTGAAATTTTTTGTTGTAAATATGTGATAAAATACGAATAAAATATTTACAAAATAGCTAAAATTGGCCATGCTTAGCCATGAAAAAAATAGAGTATACTATTTTACTATATTTTTCATCAGATGTGTAATTTTCTTGACAAAAAATATTTTCTTACCACTCTCACAAACAATGCAAAGAATCGGCTATTTAATTTTTTTTTAATAAATATGCAATAATAAGGCCAAAATGTGTAATATTAAAATGCATAAATTAATTCTTATTTTCTTTAATTGTTGTCGCAATAATATATTGTATGAATTTTTCGATCAAATAATGCTTCGTTATTACTTATGGTAAATTTCAGATTTTTATTTTGAGCATATAGCCAGAATAGTGAATTCTGATTATTGCAGCATTGCGTTCAACAAGTGTAGTGCCTTAAACGTAAAGTAAACCTTAAAACTAAATGCTTATGTGAATGAGGCTTTTATTAAGTAAGGTTGTTCAATGTTACCAATAATTACACAAGTAATAATGCAAATCTTGATTGGTATTATCGATTAAATTATTATTGACCACTTTCCTGCTATTTTTAATAAAAGATTAGTAATGATGTAATCAGTAAAAATGTGGTTATATTTGTTTATCAAGTACATACTCGGGTACTATGTTCGTATGTTCTTATCATTTTTGAATAGTAAGCATGTGATAAAGTAATTAAATATTCAAAACGACAAACGTAATAGTTTAATAAATTCATATAATCATATATATATAAGCATAAACTAAAATTATATTTTAAATTTGTTTACCTATATCAAATGTATCTAACGATAATGCACTTGTATATAAGTACACTCGCCTGCGGCTTGCATTTAAACAATTCTATATAATCATGCGATAAACTGTTAATTTTAACACTAATAAAACAAATATAAAAAGTGGTAAATTATATAGTTGTATAAGTGGCAAATATATAGCACGATCCCTATAAGAATTTTATTAACAAGTGCAATTAAGCAATTATTATACAAAAGTTTCTAATTAAAAACCTTTTTAGTTAGATAAAATAGTAAAAATAGAAAAAAATGTAATTTAACACTTTACATAATGAATGATTGCGATTAAAAAAAATACCACAATTCATTAGCACAAAGTATAGTGCTGCTAAATTTATATCTAACAAACAGTATGCGAAATACGTAACAAGATAATGTTATCAAGAAAAGCTACAATTATATCCAATTATAGCGTAGTTTATGTCTACTAAAACAACTAAACTGTTTAAATAATTCATTACTATTTATTATTTATGTGCTGATGTATTTCGTATGATATGCCAGCTATAAAATTACTATCTTCAATTTATGCATTTATGTTTTTAATTATTAACTATTTTTTATAATTAGAAATAAATTACAATTTTCAAAATAATAATAATTACAAACATTAGTCACATATTTTATTTTTGCCTGTATTCTTATTTATGTCGTTTATGCGACTAAAAATAAATAAAATTCCATGAAAAGATAAATTTTTGTTAAAAAGGAAACATTATTTAAACACATGTCACAAATAAAAATAATAAATAAAAACCGTAACACGGAAATTATTGAGATAAAGATCCTAACCGCATATATAATCCGACAAATTACTGATATACTGAACAAATATTGATAACAATCATAACAGATTTTTCATAATAAGTGCAAATCATTACTTTAATACTTCGTGTAACATATTTTGTTATCTGTGCTACATCGAAATTATTTCATTGATATTATCCACTTAATTAATTAAAGTTCAAAAATTATTTACCCATGAATTTTTAATTTCATTATTATTAAACTAAAAAATCTCCCCTGTGGTTTACTCTCCACTAACAACCATGAGAAGAGTGTCCGTGAATTGACGGCTGGTAACCGCACACATGGTACAATATACCTAATATACCCTTCTTGAGTCCCATACTCGGTTTGGCAAAAACTCGAATTGAACTTTATATCCTTCTTGAGTCCAACATACTCCGTTTGGTAGTTATTAAGTTATTATATTTTTTTACGTGCATCTGTGCATTTCTTTGCAGATCAGCGTTTTTTCTTTCCTAAATTTATCTACTTGAGATATTTTGCATTTTAAAACAAAATAAAATAAACATATTATTGAGATTTTATTGCTCAATAAAAATATATGTTCAGATTGAATTACTAATAAAAACTTATTTCCGAATTATGAAAAACGTAGATCTTAATTTATGCAAGTAATGGATATTTTGACAACATTATTCATTTATTTATAAACATGCACCATGATATAATAACTATTAAGCACGTTGTTCTAATGTTTATATTTATACGTCAAAATGATAAATAAAACCCAACACCTCCGGTCGTAAGACAAGTGTTTGTAAACAAATGAAAAATGATCAATCTTTTGTCGGCGACTGCATCTCACGTAGTAGCTTTGACCTACATAAAATTAGAGTAACACTTCAAAAATGGGCCATAGAAGGAAGAATCAATGGAAATAATCCGCCTACGTACAATGTCTCCCAAATAGTGTTCTTTACAAATGCTCAAAACTTACTTCCGCGGTCTGCCGTGCGAGCCTGGCAACAGCCCGTTCGCGTTCACGAGCCCAAGGGCCCCAAAGGGGCGGGGCGACGCGAGGGGTAGAAGGGTACAAGGTCAGAGTGGATTAGCACACCACCTACCACCACGAGTATGCAAACTTACATTGCAGATTGCATTCAAATTCAACCTCAAACCTCATTTCAAAACATAAAACAAAATTCATTTAAACAATTGAATAAACATAAATATCAACAATAATTCATTATTATACTGTAACAATGGCTTAATTCAAAACTTAAGACAGTGCAGAGTATGCGCAATAAAATAAGTAACTATCCAATCAAATGGTAACTTCAAACAGGTGAAAGATTTGAGAAAAAAATTCTACACTCTGCAAACTCTAGAAAAGAATACTTTGTGTATGTTCTGCAAAAACTGAATAACATTTTACCTGCGAAATGAGAACAATACATGAATACCTCTAGTACCCATGTGAAAGTTCTAGCCAACTATTACAAATACCACGATACACACTAGTACAGTAAATTCAAAAATACTTGCTTAACATAATAAAACTAATATTGTTAATTATCACCCGAAAAATCTAATGTCATGTCATGCACGTTTCTAAAAAATATGGAAGTAGAAATCAAACAAGTTACTCAATTAGTATGCAAAATGCATACAATGTTATAAGGTGTTTGAACTATCTGCTATCTTTTTAAACACAGCATATTTATATTAATGATTCACGTTTTAAGTTACATAAGACGTGAATTAGAACAACTGAAATATAGTAAATATTATTACGTTGTATATTTTGAGGTTCAAGTAACAGCAAAGCAGAAAACCGTAGGATGCAATGTACGGATTTCAATCACGAGCCTGATTACGCAATAACAAACATAAACAATCTGACGACACAAAAAAACATTGTTCTCTTCAGAGTAAAAATAAATACTATCTATTTTCGTACAAGAGAATTGTAATGTGTAGGATGTGTATTTCGGAGCCATTTTTACTTTGGTTTCAGATTTTTTTATAAATTCAAAAATAATCTCTCCATAAACAAAGCACGTTGATGAAAAACATTTGAAAATAATACGAATTTGCTTACCTATGTTTCTGAAGTCTTTTGGGTACAATACGCACACGAAATATCACTAAAATCACACGAAGATTTTAACTTCAAACTTACACCAAATCATAACGTATGAAATGAGACTCCATGATGATTGCAAAACGGAGATGAGAAATATCTGAACACATTCTCGAAGTAAATATATGTGCCTGTGCTGCTATCTACCGGATTTCATTCAAACGTCAGAGTCAAATCAAATTTTAAAAACTTAAACTTTTGTTATTTTATTATTCATTCTTTAAAAAATAAGCTACCTATGTAAATATAAACGTAACACAAAACGTAGTTTACAAATCTCTCCAAAGACAGTTTATATGAGTCCATAAATTTGATGTAATTAATAAACTGAAATATTTCATAGAAAAATAAAATAAATAAACTAATGAACAATGCTTGTTGTTACTTTATTTAGGCATGTTTTAATTTCGTGATTGCAAAACAGAGATGAGAAAAATATCTGAACACATTCTCGACGTAAATATGTGCCTGTGCTGCCTCCTATCGGATTTCATTCAAATGTCAAAGTCAAATCAAATTTTAAAAACATAAATTTTTGTTATTTTATTATTCATTTTTTAACAAATGCTAAAAACTACCTATTTAAATAAATAGCAAGATAAATGTAGCACAGCAGCACAAAACGTAGTTTACAAATGTCTCCAAAAACAGTTTATGAGTATGTATATTTGATGTAATTATAATAAACTGAAATATTTCATAGAAAAATAAAATAAATAAACTAATGAATCATATTTTGTTATTATTTTATTTAGGCATGTTTTAATTTTGTATTTAATTTATCTTTTATTTGGACTGGCCGTGTTTGAGCATAACTACCAACTATGTAAACTATTATGTTTATTAATGACTTCTTAACCTATCGAGTTTCCCTGTTTCTTTAATGTAAAATCAACATTTCAGAGATATATTTAAAAAGAACAAGATAACAAACATCTTTAGTTGCTAAAAATGTTCAATATTATACATACTTCAGAGCTAATATAATTTATAGAAATTATATTGGTGTTGTAAGTACAATTCTAAATATTTTTTAGATATCTACAGCTATCTAATTACACTAACACTTTAACAAACTTATAAATTCAATTTGTGTTCCTAAACTTCATGTATAATAGAATAGAAGATTGTGATTGGTCTTATGTGGTAGAAAGGTGGCCTAAAGTAGTTATATTTTTCAGCTCAATATGTCTCAACAAATCCCTATTTCGTCAGCGCAACAAGAACGGAACTTTTATCTAAAATACCAGCAAGTTTTGCCAAGAGCAAATAATAAAGTCAGGTCTGGCATAATCGAACGATATACTTACAAAACCGATAATGGAAAGTTGCTAAGTAGCACATCGCTGAATACGAACTACAATGCAGATAATAATGCATGTGTGATCCCTGTTAATTCTCCAAACAGTACAGGTATTCCTAGCGTGTCTAGAACGACATTAATTAAAACAAATGTTAACAAAACCGTAGAAAGATCTTTGCCAACATTGGGAACAAATCATCACGTCATTCATCCAAATGTCACCCTGATTAAATTAGGCAACTCCAGTCGGGAAGAAGATGAAAAAGTTCGTACTGAGCATTGTGATTCCACTACGGATATAGTCGAAAACATGGAGAAAGAAACTATAGACATATTACCGAACGAAATGTTATTCCCCGAGGATGAAATCTATGATAGTTACAAAAAAAGTTCTCCCTCCATATCTGAAGACCCATTGGCAAGACTTGATTCTCCCCAGCAATCATGTGAAGTTGATTCAGATTCTGATTGTCAAATAGTTGAAGTAAAACTGAACGATAGCAGCATTAGCAACAACAAAGAAAGATATCCAGTTTCACAAGATGAAATTTTAACTCAAAATTCTGATAGGACTTCGGTAGTAATAGATGATTTAAGCAATTATGAGGAGTCACCAAATACCAAAGTATTAAGTTGGATTTCAACTAAAGTTGAAGAACTGCAACAGAGTGTAGTCCACGTGATTTCAGACTCTGAAGACGAAGATGACTTTAATTTTCTTTGTGATATAACTGGAATGAAAAAAACTGTAACAGAAACAACTTGCAATAGCGGGCAAAAATCAGTAGAACAGCCATATAGAATGTTATCAACATTAAGCAGTAGTAGCCCCAATTTGTCAATGTCAAACGTCGATATTTCTTCCAAAATTCCAGTAGTTTTAATAAACGCGAAATATCATTCAGTTATGAATCGTTTTAGTCCAGATAAAAAGATCTCTACAGAATTAAATCACCAAAATAACTTAAAACCAGCCTCACCAGAAATGTGTTCTGCAAAGTACTTGAATAAGACCCCTCCGCGACCAGTATTGGGGAATAAATCAGAAGCAACACCCCCTAAAGTACAAAAATTAAACGTACAAGTTCAGAAAGTTAACTCGCAAATGAGCCCAGACAGTATGAAAAGTGAGTTTTATTCCTACTTAAAAATAAACACAAATCCATTAGCACAAAAGGCTGAAGCTGTTGCTCAAAATCGGCGCTCTACTAGAGTAAAAAACCTGATTTTGCAAATCGAAAAAAATAAAGAACTTAAAAAAGATACGACAGCAAATGAAAGAGAAAAAAGTAATGATGTTAGGAAAAAATTCATGAAGTATTCAAAGTTTAATATAGTTTTTCCACCGGCTCCAATCCAGTACAATAAAATATCAGACTTTAATCAAAGCATTGAAACTTATTTTTTAAAAGAAAAAATTAAATTTTCTAAACCATTAAATTTAGAAGATAAACATGTCCAAAGAACTAGAACAGACATTTTACAAAAACGCCTCAGAAATAATACTGCAGATTTAATGAATAACAGTAGAAACAAATATATTGGTAACAGAAAATTGTTACAGAATTCATTAAAAAGACAATCAAAGCAGAAAAAAGAAGCAATTTATAGCTCACAAATTAACGGCGATAATAAAATGCGAAGACTAAGATTTCGTCCTAATAGAATAAATACTACAGTACGAATAACTAGAAATTCGCTTGATGGCTGTAAAATGTGGAATATTAAAATGCTCAAAGCTAGGAAAGCAAAATTAAAAGCCAAACTAAAAGAAAAAGAGGCCGAAAAAGAAAAATCAGAAAATAAAACTGATAAACTGGAGCTACCAAATTTAACAGTACATTGTACTTCTACTCAAGATGAAGAATCATCTGTATCTAATGAATTGACCAAAGAACCGCCTAACGTATTACAAGAACCAGAAACAAAACTGAAATCTACTCCTAAATCAATATCGAAATATGAGATAAAAACTCCACCAGAACATATTGAATGTCCATCAACATCCGATTTAGTCATAGAATCAAAACTTGACGAAAAATTTATCGATGCAAAAATATATTCTTCAACACCATTAGTTATAATAGATGGTATTAAAGAAATTAAGTCTCCTGAATTTGTATTACCTGCTGCAATAAATAGCACAGAATTAGATAAAAGAATACGTACACCAATATTCAAATCAGCACCAGAAAAAGAAATAGAATTTTTTACTTCTTCTAGTCAAGACACTAAAGTACAACACAATGAGAAAGTAGAGCCAAAGTATGGTTCAAGGAAAAATAATATGTCCCCACCGTTTCTAGGATTCACGTCAGAAGAAAAGAAAAAACGACAAGACATACAAAGTTTTGTAACTACCGTAAAATCCCAAGTTTCTTTGATAGAAGATACAATTAAACCAATCGAACCTGAAAATCAAGATTTACCAGAAATCATTTCAATATCATCTACTCCAATGGAGGCAGAAGATTCAAATTCCGAACAATTTTCGGAAACTTCCAGCGTGCAAGAAGAAGTTCAAATGAACATTCAAGAAGTTGTTGATACGAATTTAATAGAGACTGGAAAACCGAATTATATCCCTCTAAACCAAAACATAAAACCAAGATCGTTTCACAAATCGTTAATGCAAGCTTGTATTAAACGAAAATCTACTGCAGATACAAGATCAGGCTTATTCGAATTGTCTGATAGTGATAGTTCTCTATCCACTCCAAAAACACCTAAAGGAGCTGTTTGTAAAAGATCTCAGACACATAAAATTGATATAAATAAAAATAATGGAGCTGTCTTCAATACATATTACGTAAACGGCATTTTAATAATAGTACAAGAGTTGCTCATAACATTTTGGAAGCAAACTGCATTAGGAAACATTCTTGGAGTCCAAAATATGTGGCTGCCACATGGTAGCATACAAAGGATTACTTTGGACCCAGGTTGCGTTAATCGTAGATCATCAGAAATGGTTTTAATTTGTGATAATTCTGTTGCTTACGTTGAACTGTGGACTAAAGAACACAAATGCATATACAGAGAATGTCCTATTGCTGATGTATTTGCTACTATTTATTTTCATAAAGGACACGGCGTACCTGACAAGAAAGTTCTGCAACTCGAAAACATCAAAGGGTAAATATTTATTTGTAAATCTTTATTAAAAATGTAACAACAATTGTAAATATTTTTAGGTATGGAGATGATGTTCGGTTTGCAGTGATCAAAAACTCGCGAGAAATCATTGTTAGTTGGTGCGATACATTTTCAAAACCAATCAAAACGTTGGTGCGCAGTTATCAACTAGCATCGGATTTCCAATCTGTTTCCAGCATAAAAGAAATGGAATTTGTATCTCATTACATATCATCTTTACATTACATACATGGTACGTATCACCTTAAAACATTACACTGTCCGCTACTTACCAGCAAAGTAAGGAAAGAAGAAGCCACATAACTATATTCTTTATTTACAACTATTGGTATCCGTGAGTTTGAATTATATATTAATAACAATAACTAAATATTTAAAACTGCCATACCCAAGTTGGGAAAAGGCTGAATAGATATTTATGTATGTATGTACCAAGTAATAATTATTTGTCAAAATAATCTTCAACTATATTTTTATTTTTCTTAACAACGAGTAGACACCATTCAGAAAATTATTAAACAAAGTATAATTTTATGCAGTAATAATGAACTAATCTGGAATATTAGAATGCAATAGTTTATTCTAATTTTATTTGATTACTGTCGCAACAATGTATTGATAATTATGAACAATGATGTTATTTTACAGATTGTGATGATTTGGTCCTGGGTGCTGGAAACGAGCAATTATCTGTGTGGAATTTACGACATGGGTACCTTGTTACAACTTTAAATCTTGCAGAATCATCAGATGAAACTCCTTCTGAGCACAAGACGATTTGTTTGTATGCTCAGTGTGATACAGTAAGTGTTGACTGTTTGTATTTTATCCCAAGAATTATTCTGATTGTTTTTACAGGGGTTTTTATTTTTGATACAACAAACAGAAGTAGGAATCTTACGACTTGTAGCTGTAAACGGAATGACACTTGAGTGGAAACAGTTACATTCTTACCAAGTTCCTGATAATTATAATAAGTAAGTTTTATTTATTTTATTTCTTAACCCATTAACAAGTAATAGATAATGAAGTACCAGTTATTATTCATGAGGAATTCAAAATTTCAGCTCTAGTATATTTCAAACATTAACAAAAGGCTACAATGTTTTATAGTTGAAATTTTCAATTTTTATTTCATGGTTGTAATAAAAATAATCCAAATTTAATTTAGTTGTGGTTGCAACTTTTGTAAATTGTGATAAAATTAAAATTTCTTTATGAATGTTTTGAGATTAGTTGGAAATTAGGTATAAAAAGATTTTTACCTAACTTGGGAATGGCAGCCTCAGATATTATTATACCGTATGTGCGGTTACCAGTCGTCAACTCACGGGTATTCATAGTTGTTAGTGAAGAGCACAATTATTTATAAATGCAAAGTTTGAAATACCAGAGCAATGTTATGTTTTATCAGTTGTCGCGAATTTTCTATTTTATAAAAAATATCCTATAATAACTTTAAAATCAATGTTTGCTTATATTGTAAACAATGCCTATATCTTTAAAAATATTCAGTTGGACTGGGATTAAACTTGGCAACCACAAAGCTATCGGGCACCGGCTAGTGGTTGTAACAAGGGCTTGCGCGATAGGGCTAGATGGAAGAGCAGCATGGCTAAATTGTTAGGAGGACATTGAAGTAAATAATAAATATTACATTTTGTTTGTAGATTGCTGGGCGTGATAGTAGAAAGCGGTGTTTTGATGACCTGCTACACGAATGGATTCCTCTGCTGGAACATGCATTCCGGAGAAGTTTTAGCTGAAATTGATACTCCCAACGAGCTCATAGTTCTGCCTAGCAATAAGTACATGGTCGCCATCGACAACTACCAAGTCACAGTGCAACACATTATGTCCTACATTCTGACCCATGACTGGTAATGTATTTATTCGTTCACTAGTGCATTCATTCGTAGAATATGTATTTATGTTTGTGTGATTTGATAATCTCAAGTTGTAATTATTATAATATAGTTATATTCGTGTTAGAATTATGGTTAATTTTATGTCATGAGTGTACGTGCGGTTACTATATAAATAAATCGAATTCTGTACATTATATTTAAGGTGCCTGATAAAATTTTAATAGTTAAATTTAAGTTTAGTCAATTTTTTAATACTGTTATGTTGTTAAATATAGGATTGATTTATATTTGAGTATTTATATTATATTTGAACAAAATTATCGATAGATAATAATAAAATTGTTTCATTGTAGCTATTTCAATATAGTTATTGTTTTATACAAACTATAATTTAAATTTATTACATAGTATACAATGTATAATCTTTATAAGGACGATAAATGTATAAATTATTGATGTCAGTTTATATAGTGACCGAATTTTAGGACGTTGATTTTTATTATAAAACCGTGATTTAAAAATTTTGATGTTGACAGACTGACTTTCTTAAAAAGCAATGTAAATATTGAAAACTTTCTACTTGGGCAATGTTAATTATTTGAAGTATTTTATTACTTACAAATAAACAGTACCTGTTTTTCTAAATATTTATAAAGTATGTAGTCAGTCTGTGGTGTAATAGGGAAATAAAAGAAGTGACTGAAAAGTAATAAACAAGTTATACAAATTGTAAATTAATATCAGTTCGTTATATTTGTTTACTTGTAGTATATTCATGATTCAAATACCTAAATTTGTATTAATAAATTGTACATAGTGACGTGTTTGTGTACATAATATTCAAATAATTATATTTTGTATGTAAAGTATGAATTTAAACAAATAAAACTGTAATTTCTCTTATAAAATAATATAGTAGTTTCATATGTATAGTACTATTTATTTTCTGGTAAATTACATATTTACAGATATTGATTTAATGATATAAGATTTTTTTTCCTGTTAATTAACAGTAACTGTACATTGCATAGCTTTCAGTCTTTCTATTTTATTGAACCAAGTATGTAAGAAACAGAACACTTCACTTAAAACAAGTATACCAAATTTTTAAAACCTTTTACTACCCCTAATCTTATCTACCACTACTGAAATCGTGGAATTATATATTTGCTTATAGAATCGTTATATTTATTCTTGATAATATAAGGTTTACATAAAGCTTACAAAAGCAAGTAAAAGGAAAATATACTAATTTTTTATATTTAAAAATATATTATAAAACTTTTTTAAAATAATATGATTGTTTTGCACCTTTATCATGATTTCATAAAAATTATATTAGATATATTTTGTCTTCTTTGTCTAATGACTACTAAACTTGCTAACATTTGCAAGAAGCTTTATTTTAACAACAATTATTAAGAAAATAATACTATTTACTCTATCTTACACACAATTAACGTATCTAACATGTAACTATTTAACATTTTCTAAATACTCTCAGTTATTAAGTACAAAAAATACTTTAAAATGAATATAATACTCTACTAATACAAATATTGGTGTATGTGCCTGCATTTTATTACTAATACAGAACTAATATTTTAAATCACTGATAAAGAAATGCAAAACAAAAAAAATTACATTATAATAAGATGAATATAGTTGCTATCAGATTGAATAGTACAAAGAGAAAGCTTAACATGTGATGTTTGCAGTTTAGTCCTCCAAGGTAACGTTTTTGAAGAGATATGACATAGATTCTTTATTATGGATACGCCGGATGGCTTCAGATAAAAGAACTGATATGTCAACGGTTTTTATTTTATGGCACTGCATCTTTTGAAGTTCGTGAGGTATGGTGTTTGTGACCACCACCTTGAAAGCAAAATATTTATCTAATTGTGTTACTTATCATTTAATTCATCAAATGTGAAATAATATATTTAATAAATTGTTAATAAAAATAATAAACACGAAATTTTCTATTGTCTTTTGATATGCAATATTTTTTGAACTGTAAGATTTATAATTATATAAATATATAAATTTATAGAAATGTATAATTCATTTAATTATTATAAATAAAAATAATTAACAAGTAGTTGTATGTTGAATTATTGCGCATTAAAAATTTCAGTACGTATATTTTGTTATTGATTTTTAATTTTGCTTATATAAGAACGTAAAAAGGTAACTCGCACTTGTAATTTGAACTGTCTTAATGACTAATTCGATGAAATTCGATGACTGAAATCATGTAGCAACTAATCAAAATTTAATTATAAAAAAATGTTCCAAATTTTGTAATAGATATAAAGTTAACGCCCTACAAATATATCAAAAAGATGTAACAGTTTAAAAATTAAAGAAATTATAAGAAATCAGTGTAAAATAAAATATTGCAATTACCTCATCAATAGGGGAATCATCTATTAATCTAGGAGCATCTGATGACAGTAAACCATGTGTAGCCATGACGTAGATCTTGTACGCACCGCGTTCTTTTAATACTTCAGCAGCCGCCACAAACGATTGTACATCATCTATCAAATCGTCCTAGCAAAACAAACAATAACAATAATATAACAGATAATTAATATGACAAACAAATTACTCGTAAAAATATACGAGAACTAGTAGCTTAACAAAATTAAATTAAATCATTTCGCACTCATTTTTCATTCGTCTTGGTGCAATCAGAATCTCAATCCGTGCGACAACCTTTGAAATTCAAAGCGGCAACGAAGATGTTCTTTTTGCAACCAGGACTACATTTAAGCTGATCAAGTGGCCAGCTTGAAGCGTCTGAGTGCGATGTAATTGCAATTTTTCATTTAACGACAAGCACACACTGCCAGCCGAGAGACTTGAACCATGGAACTCTGGGTTCATATGTCATCACATGCAGACCTGAGCGCTGTGCCTAAACCCGCGTAGCTACTATATAATATTGAAATATTATTGTAAACAGGTAAACAGCACTTACCATCCTTGATGCTTTATAACTACTGCAATTAACCGTTTACCGAAAAGTATTATTCCAAAGAAATAGTATATTATGCACCAAGGGAGAGAAGCACGCGATTATTCCCACTGGCGGAGTCGAGTGCTGCAACTTTACCAAAGGAAATAGTCGCATCCCTCCCGTGGTGCATACTATTTTTCGTCACTAGTGCACGCGAAGCACGAATAACGACGCACTTTGCGTGCACATGTGACGAAAACACTATGACTTACCACCATGATGGCAATACGGCCTCCAACATCGCCTACGACATTTATTGGTGGTTTTTCTTTGGCAGGGTGCACAGGTACTCCTACACTGACATCCATAGTACGAGAGCGTGGTACAGTAGGCGGCGAATATCGGCCATCTACTTCGTCGCTTTCTGCCTCCTTCTGTTCACCGTGAATAACTGCGATTCCCAATCGCAAACGCTCAGCGTATGATGTCGCCTTCTTCGCTGATCCAGGATTGCGTGCTACTATCACAGCGTTACGGTAATCTGGTATCTACATGAATCAAAATAATAATGAGGGTGTTATGTGACCGGTTTTATTTTTATTTTGCTGGATTTACTCCCAATTACAGAGTAGATGTTATTGTAATGGATTCAACCAATTCGTCTTAGTGCAAACCTGCAAACAGAATCTCAATCCGTGCGACGTTCATTGAACTTCAAAGCGACAGCGTAAAGATTATTTTTGCATTTAATGATGGATCCACACTCCTTGAATATTTTAGCCCGAACGAACAGACCGAATCGAACGCGCAGGTAGAATAGTCTGAACAGAAGCCCAATGCGTTCAGAAGATTCGCCGAATTATTAGTTCTCAAACATGAATGCTGTGATCTGCACGAACGGTGCGAATTTCCGTCAACTGAATGATTCGGCGAACAATTATTATTCTTTTTGAGCAATTCCGATTTTCCGACAAGTTCCGGAAAAAAAATTGGTGCGTTTGGTTCGGCTCGAACAGAGGTCCACACTTACACTTGGCGAATTTTGCTTGCGCTGCTCGGTCATACTAAAATGTTCAAATGTGGGCCCACTATAAGACGATCAAGTGGTCAGCTTGAAGATGTTTCACAATATAACTACAATCGCTAACTGCCAACCGAGAGACCTGAACCACGGAACTTCGGGTTCGTACGTCATACGTCATCACATGCAGAGTGCTGTTCTTAAATTCGAGCAGCTACTGCCTTGACACTAAGGTTCGAACCCAGTCAGGTACACACTCCTGTCAAGCTGTACTGTGCACTAACAACCATTAATGAGAGAGGCTGCCAAACCCAAGTTGGGTAAAAGGCGAGATAAAGATATATAATCTGTATTATACAAATCAGTTTAATCTAATGTTTGCATTCAACTGATACATTAAAAAAATGAATTTGTTTTCATAGTTTGCTAGTATCTTGTTACAATAATTGATAAGAGATAAAAATATAAACTTACACATTCTTGTATGTATTGTAGTAAGAATGGACTAGCTCTCAAATTATCGACAGGGCAGTCGAAAAATCCTTGAATTTCTTTTTGGTGTAAATCCATAGTAATCACATGGGTCAACCCGGACTTGCACATCATTTTCGCAAGCAGTTTACTGACTATACAACCACGTTTACGCATTTTGCATTGCTTACTGTATGGTAAATAAGGAATCACAGCTACAATTGACTTTGCAGAAGATGTTTTGCATGCATAAGCCATAATAAGCAGCTCCATGATGTTGTTGTTGACATCTCTGCAATAGAAAATACCTTCCATTTTTCAAAATGAATGAAATGAGCAAGCCCGGATAAAGGGGCGACTGCCCGAGGCGCCAATTTTGAGGACCGATGAATTAAAATATAACTTTTGTGCAGGGCCGATTCTAGGGTAGGTGCAGATGAGCGTGTCCGCGAACGTGGGGCGGTCAAAACGCCAGTTTAAAAGTATGTTTAGTATAAATGCTCTCTAAAATCGTTACTTTGCAAACTGTTTTGAGTCCGAAAAATAATATTTTAGGGGAACCAGTCCATTAAAATAACGTAACATAGGCAATAAGCTGTTATTTACATTTTATAGAATTATTATTTTCACTGATTTTCATTGTTCCATCGCCTACGTTTTTCAAAATTTTATTTGAAGAAAATTCAAATCTAGAAAATTTATTACGTAACAAAATCTTTCAATCAAATATTCATTCACAGGAAAATGCAAATCTAGAATTTTAGATTCGGCATAATGCAAACATAGGAAGATCCAAACACAAGAAAATGCAAATCTAGATCTAGAAAACTAATTTGTTTCATCAACACAAGAAGGGATACACAAATTACAGGTTGAATTGAATTAAATGAACAACCCAATGTCATTCTTGAGTCCCACATGCTCAGTTTTAACAATTATAACTTTTCTAGATTTGCATCTTCCTGTGTTTGCATTTATGCTGAATATAAAATTCTAGATTTGAATCTTGCTGTGAATGAATCTTTTGATGCAGGTATTTTATTACATATAAACTTTCTAGATTTGCATCTTCTGGTGTTGAACCCATTCCCGGTACGTTGTATAAAAATGGTGCAAAAATTGGTATCACCCAGGGCGCTCACAACCCTAGATCCGGCCCTGGAATTGAATCGGAACTTACTTGCTGCCGGTCTGAATGATGTAGATGTCTTTACCTCGTACGGAATCTCCAATTTCAACCATGGTCTCACGGTTGGCTTTATGATAGACTGCTGCTCCTCCAAATTTTACGCCTAATCGACTTGCTACTAAATTGGATAATTCTGGATGTGAATTGCCACTTATTATGACAATGTCTGATGTCACGGGAACGTCCATCATGTTTGGAGATCGTTGTGGCAGACGAAAGCCTTGCAAACTAATTCATACGATCTAATTAATTTCAAAATAAATCTATATTTGTTACAATATAGTACGCATTTAATTTCAATTGTACATTTGTTAAGCACTTAAACTAAGCTCAAAACATAATGAAACAGAAAACATATGACTGCTACAGTTAGACAAATAGTTGAAGCATGAAATCATAACAAATTAGCAACAAAAATGGATCTCGCCTTTTTGAAAGAAAAACAAATGCAAGCAGTGTTTAAAAATAAATGCAGAACATATCAAACGGAACTGTAAATGAACTAAACCTTGCTCTGTTGTGAAACATTTGAATACCTTCTTGATATTTCGAGTACTAAAAGGATATAATTATTTATTCAAATGACAATCAGCCTCGGTCATGCACACCTCGAGACTACGATAAAACTTGTATTTTCTTCCATTGGTATCCATGTGAAAAGTGAAATGAGCAATACTCCCAATGAAAACTACTGCTGCGTGCTACTGTTTTACAACTGGCGATGACGTATTACATTCATAGTTCTACCTGTACAATAGAACATTGATCTATGTTGCAAACAACAACAGATGGGAACGTCTTCAACACTAAAATATTTATAATTAGAAAATTCAGTGAAGAGAAAATTCTTGCTTAGAATCATAAAAATTATTTCTAAATCATTGTTTCACAATCGCTGGAAATATTCTAACTCTTTTTTCCAAATTTGAATATTCCTTTACATGTGTTTTCTACATCCATCAGATTCCAGATTTGAATTTTCTATTTATGCATTTTTTATGTCTGAACTGTTGCGTATTTTATTATTCTAAGTAAGAATAAGAGTCATTGATCGGTATGCAGCAAAACAGTATTTCTTTGTAAAGGTAGAACTATATTTTTGGGGTCAGTGTATAACAGTACTGCTAGTTTCACATCGATGAAATAAACTGATAAACGTGAAATACAAGAAATGTTTACATTTTATTAAAAGACGCTGTCAAATAAATAACTTAATTAATTTTGTATTTATGTGAACTAAATTATAAAAGTAGTGTTTATAGTTATTTCTTTAAAATAAATAAGTTCTAATTAATTAAATAAAACTACTTACTTTATTCTTTAATTTGTGGTCATTGTACTTTCGAATTCATGCTTTGTTTGGCCTTGAACAACAAGTGATTTAAAGAGCACATTTTTAAAAACGATTCTTTATTTACTTCAATGATTTTAAGACACAAAATAATGAAATTGTTGTTAAGTTTAATGTTTATGTGCATTTCGTGATGTTTTCGAAATGGGTGCATGTTTAACACTCGAAAGAGAAGAAGGAAAAGCTCGACGCCGTAGTGAGGAAATAGATCGTCAGCTTGGCGAACTCGCTAAACAACAGAACAATGTTATTAAGATATTATTACTTGGTGCGGGGGAGAGTGGGAAAAGCACCTTGGTCAAACAAATGAAAATCATACATGCCGATGGCTTCACCTTAGCAGAGTTAAGCAGTTTCCGTCCCACAGTTCTAGACAATCTCCTTGCTTCCATGAAATATGTACTCTCTGGAATGGGAATATTGAGAATCAATCTAGAGTGTTCCCGCAATTCTGTAAATATAACTTCTAGATAGCTTCCAGGAGCTGGTATAATATATTTTATGTTTTTAGATCCATGCGCAAGTTGTGTTATCTGCAAGTAGCTGTTTTGACTTAAACTTTACCGTTCTTCCAAGTGTAGCAGCCAGTTTGCAGGCATTATGGTCTGATAGAGGCGTGAGATTAGCAGTTGCTCGTGGCTATGAATATGAGCTCAACGATTCAGCTTTATAGTATGTATATAAATAGTATATTATGATACAAGTGTATAAGAGCTTTTAAAGCACGTACGACAGGTTTAAGAGCACGACGCGAAGCGGAGTGATTTTAACATCGCTTGTACTTTTAAAAGCAATGTGTGCCACGCTATTTTTTATTCCACCTGCATTCTAATTTGAAAAATAGAGCTGGAAATTTAGTTCAATTTTAAATCATTTTATAAAGTAGTTTGTGTCATACGGTGAAATATCGTTACCTAGGAAATTAGTTATAATTTTCATTGTTATTGCTAACCAACCTTTATATAACAGCATGTTTTTGTCATTGTTTGCATTTGCGTATATTGTATAAGAAGAGTGGATATGATATCCATATCCACACTTGATGGTATCTAATATAATGTTGCCAATATCCGGTAGGGAGTTTGTGTTCATTTTTAATTTTGTAATTTAATTTCAGTTTATTTGAAAACATGGAACGTATCTGTGATCCCAAATATGTTCCATCACCCACAGATGTATTACGAGCCAGAGTTCGAACTCAAGGAATAATTGAAACACATTTTCGAATAAACGATATGATTGTTAGTATGTATGATGTCGGGGGGCAAAGATCTCAAAGGCGGAAATGGATTTATTGTTTTGATGATGTTAAAGCTGTCTTGTTCGTTGTATCTTTGAGTGGATATGATATGACCCTTGTGGTTAGTATTTTAAAATGGTTAACTGTTTTAAAATTAACTATTTGTTTTAATTTGCAGGAAGATCCAAATGTAAACAGACTTGAAGAAAGTTTAAATTTATTTGGACAAATTGTCAACAATCCATTCTTCAGAGAAGCTTCTTTTGTTTTATTTTTGAACAAATTCGATTTGTTTAGAGAAAAAATTATGTATTCCCAGCGACATTTGCGATTATATTTTCCAGATTATAAAGGTAAATACTAGTTTTGTACGACTATTATCCAATTTTTTGATTGTTTAACAAATGTTTTTGTTTATTTATATAGGACCGGATAAAGATGTAGACCGAGGCGCATTGTTTATTCAGCACAAATTTTCACTACGTAATAATAATTCTCGAAAAGTGTTGTACCCTCATTTTACAACAGCTACAGATACTGCCAATGTACAAGTGGTTTTTCAGGTTGTTATGGAAATGGTTATTTCTGATAATCTCGGTCAAGTTACGTTGTTGTAACAATGGCCATCTGTTTTATTGAACAATCGTTTCTCAGTATTTATTATCATATTTTTATGCAATTTCTGCAAAAATGTTTTAATATATTTATATAATTTTGAGGGACGCGGGTCTGAATGTTTATAAAACATTTCATTTCGTTCACAGATAATTTAGTTAAGGTTTAATAATTTGTATTAAATACATAATCAAAAATTTAACGAATTTACGCCGTGCCAAATAAAAATCTGTATTTTTTATAAAACGTTTACTTGTTCTCGTATTTAAAAGATTACATTATTTTTATATTATATATACAATTTTATATAAACGAATCCCAGCGAATATAAGTTTTAATTTAAAATTTAAGACAAAAATTAAAGGTGATAATTTTACCATATATTTATGTATTTATGTTTCTTGTAAGAATGAAGCATTGAATGTGGCAGCTAAAAAAATTCAAACCTACAAATTTTGATGAAATAAAAATTAAAAATAAATATTTTTAAAAGTGACTGCATTCTTACATGAAATGATGATATTTCTAAGAGTATTTTATTTCAGTTTTGTACTTAGAGTAAGTAATGAACGCATTTTGATTGTCGGATGTACTGTGCCTTATATTGTGCAATTATTATTGTAGTAATTTAGTACTAGTAGTAGCAGCTAAAATCTTGTGTACCTTATCGGGCTATCCAATATAACCAAATCATGTTTTAAGATCTCAGTACAATTAACAGTAAAGTAAAAATGAAAGAAAAATGAGAAAAAAATCTTATGATAGTATTAACTATTAATATTCGCCTGTGATATTTGATAGCCTTTAATCTTTTTGAAAAAGTACGAAGATTTGCCAATTATTGTACATTCACTGCCTTGCCTAAACATTTCTGCGATACTTTAAGATATATTTTTGTCAAATTTACTGTAGCTTTTGAAGTTCCTTAAATAAAGATTTCGAATTTTATATTTAATCTTTTTCAATAGGAACTCGAACAGAAACGCAACTATTAAGTGCACCGGAACAAAACCTAAATCAATTAAAATAATTGGTAAAACCCACAGCAAACCATAACCGAACCGATGGTTATGAACCAGTTCAGGACAGTTTACCTTTTTTGTATAAATTCTAGTGAATTCCTAAGAAAATTGCAATTTTCTCTTTAATTTTCTTGGATTTTTGTTTGATTTACCTATTTAGTGAAAAAATTAATAGTTATAAGTGCATCATTGAACCGCTTTTCTAAAAACCGGTTACCGGTTCACATCAAGAAAAATATAAAAACTGGAACAGAACCGAACATCTAATGTTCAGTGAACCGCGAACCGTACATGAACCGTTATTTTGTGATCTGATCTATTAAATAAAATATGGATCTATATCAATAAAATATGAATTATTTGGCTTACTTTATATATAACTTTTCAGGACAATGAAGTTCATAACTGAGATAAAAATATTGAAAATTTATGTAGCAATAGAAAATGATCAATAATGTAAGATGATTAACGTTGAAATAAACACGCAATGAGAAAATAATTCGATTAGTTTTAACGTTGCATGTTTTGACCTTTTAAAAACAATAGAATCCATAAATAATATTTTCAGTAAATAGGAAATAAGTGAGTTAAAAATAAACTGCTTAGAACAAAAGAAGCTGTTAGAAGTTTTCAACATTTATTTACTGTTAACTTATAGTACACATGATACCGGAATACTTACAATATATTATACCATTCTTTTATTACATGGCACAAACATGACAAGAAATAATTTAGTAATATAACAATTTATTGGTATGTCTTCAACGTGCTTAAATAAGAAACGTAAACAATGATTAAATAACTGAAAACGAATATTATCATTTGACTACTCCAGTGAACACCAACATATTTGTTTAGTGTACTCTCTATAAGTAATTCAAGTGAAATAAGAAGCGCTCTATATAAATATTGTTTATATTATTGCCAAGCAAACATTCTAATTCGCACAGGAACGCCTTTATTCCTAAATATTTGAGTATTTTCTACTAAACAAATTATACATACATAATTTCGATTGAGTAAGCCATAGCAACATTTAAAATTAGAAAAAATACTATCTCTGTGATGACATAACAATACCTAATATGACTGATCTGTTCTTTCTAAAATTACATCTTCTCAATTAATCATTTAGTAAAGATGTTTGGGAAATATGGCGAGTAAATGACGAATTCATTTAGATTTTCATTTGTAGTAAAAATAGATCAGTCTTACATACAGGTGTTACAGATTTTAGATACTTTCAAATTTAACAACAATAAATCAATCACAGAGACATAAAACAGTGATTGCACATCAAACAAAGCTTATAATAAATATTGAGAAATGTAACCGTGCATGGATGTACCATCAACCCCTCCAAAGCAAAGGAAGCAAACAGCCCCAAAAATAAACAGTTACAAGAAAACTGTTTCGACTGTTTGGATCCACTTGCATAGGACGTTTTCAATTTGGTCGAGATGCAGGGCCACAATATAAAAAATAAATTGTTTCGAATATTAATAACGGTGTTGACGCATTCCAAATATCAATGACACTTCTTCCTAGTTAGTTTAATTAAAACATCGATCATCTACTTACAATTACGTGTGACTAGCACATACAAGTAGAGGCCAATTTGCGTGTTTGATGTACACACACAACCTTAATTTTATTTTGTTGCCATCTTGCTATATTTCAGCAGTTCTTTAAAAATATTTTACTAAATTATAATATGAGTGCTGGTTATCACCGGTCACTTAGAACTATATTTTTATTTGATTTTTAAGTATTATTTTAATTATGTTAGTTACATTAATTACGGATATTATGTATTTGGGAAACTTATGGTTAGTAAATTTAATCCCATTTGATGTTCTTATCTGTACCTACATAGTCATGGCAAGTTTTACATAACTTCGGTAGGACGTTCCATACCGTTTTAAAAACACTAAATTATCATTGACATTAATAAGTAACACGAAACCTACAAATCTATTTTTTATATTTTTTTTTGAACATTAAACTAATAACATCGGCTACTATTGTTGACACATCTGCGACATAAAGGAATAATATTGAAGCATATTCATGCAAATACATTAATAATATACGTGAACGGTTAGATCCGGTTGTTCAACCAAGTTCACCAATTTTCAAAACACATGTTAGATAGTCATGCAATAGATTCGAAAGATTTATCAAGTTGATGTTGATCGGTTTCATTAAATGCCTAATAAAGTTTATTCGTTCAATAGAAGATTTAATGCTGATGTTGTTCGCATTAGCGCAGTGTTGATGTTAGTTCTGATAGTTATTGATATATATACCGAAAGATCTTAAAAACTAATGCTACATTATTTATTTTATTTCACGAATAAATTTATTTTGTAGTGGTGTTACCAATTTTAAGTCTCAATAAGTTTTGATTACTCTGTAATAAATTATGGTTTATCATGATTAAATAATATAAACAACAATTGTACCTAATAAGTTTAATAAGTGTGAATCTTTACTGAATTCTAAATTTTTAAATAATATACCAAGTGTGCAGTTTACTTTAAATATTGAATAAATTAACAGCCTGACTAATTTTTTTGGTCAAATATCAATTTAAATTTAGCTCGAAGGTAAATTATTACACAAAGCAGAAGAAATATGATATCATATACACTTATATTAATTATAAATTGATAGAATATACTTAGTGACATTTATAACATTTAGTATCTTTACGTATATTATGAAATATGTGTTATGCAACCTATACTTATGTGCAAACATTAAATTAACAATGAATACCATTACATTAATAACACTTTTAATATTGTTTACAAGTACATAAATGTTGCTTACTATTATTAAAACACCTTTATTAAACACTGAATAAAATTTTATGAAGTACGATTAGTAATTCCTAATCTACACAACTAGATTAAAACACACTTTAAAAGTTAATAAAATTCGGTGATAAACAGCAACACGAATATTATGATTCCAGCAAAATATGTTAGCCATTTTGTATCAACCCTAACCAAACAATTTAAAAATAAGGTTATGTGTATCATGATAAAGAGTTAATTTATTAATGAATCAACAAAGACCACGAGTTTATCTAGTCACAGAATATATTATTGTTTATGAATACGATACGCGTATTCGCTTATATTTAATATCATGTATTAATTTTCTACGTAATAATAATATACAAGATCGCGACTATGACTGGTATAACCTAACTTAAAGTCTCACTTAGTGCTTATAATAGATATTTGCAAATATGTTTTAATTTCTTTCTTAAACAGCACAGATCTGGTGACTAGCTAACAAAATAAAAATGTGTTTTGTACCTCACTGCTAAAACTGTATCACTGGATTAATATAAAATAACGTGCACAAATAATTGTGCAATTTAATAAGTGTAAAAATAAATATTTAACAAACCTCTTGCTATAATTTAATAATCATAATAAGAAATAATATTATAAAATTAACTTTAGATACATACAGTTCTAATATTCTAATACAAGAACTTATTAATTATAACTGACAAATAATCAGTATAATTAAATATTCAAACGCTTATTCGAGCCTTCCTTAAATATTAGAACATAACAATGATCAATGTTTAGGAAATTGAATTTTTCTAAATAAGTATTATAAAAAATACTTTCAAAGTAATCGCTATAACTACTTTTAAAATATTTTTAAAGAAAATATATCAGTACCAGAACCAGCTGCTTTTTACTTTTACCGTAAATAAATAGTACAAACATATACATGTATTGTTAAAGCAGTGTGATGGTAATGGTCATACATGTAACTGTTCATAAAATTATTTCACGCTCATTAGAAGCCTTTTATATTTACTCACTTTGTAGATGTATAAAGCTGTCTAATTAAAATAAAATAAATTTCGGGACGTTAGCAGACAGCCCTATGCATGAGAAGAATGAATAAATATAAAAAATATTTTATTATGGAACTACTTGCGCAGAAATATAATTAAATATGTAAAATCATTAAATTTTACATAAAAATCTATAGGATATTGGGTACTTAATGCAATGTTTAGATGTTATTTACAATATCATACAAATATTACGTAAAATATCAACGATAAAATAACTTCTTACTCCTCTTTGGTACTAAGTATACGTTTCATTTAATAATTACTTTAAAAATCGATATAAGCGATTACTTATGACAGTAGATTATTTATGAGACATTTAGAAAATTACAAATTCCTGAATGCAACATAGTTTATGATAATCATGTATGTAAATGAAAATAATCACAATTTTGTCTCCATGTAGACAAACTATATGTTTTATCTGATGTAGAAATTAATTATAAATAAAGTATACAAACATAAACTTAATAATACACTAGCCGCAATATGGCTGCTGAATAAATAATAAACAACCCAAAGTCATACGAATGAAATGAATAAAATATGAAAACAAAACAATTTGCATACTGTATAAGTACACATTGGATGGACCAAATAATTAAACGAAATATGAATCATAATACTAATTAAAAGGTTGTCATTTATTCCATCTGTTTGGTTTCTGTTTTGGTAGCGTCAGATTCAATGAAGATTATTTTAAATGTAAGTATCTACAAAAATATCTATGACGCGAGTCTATAAAGTAAAACTGTCATCATGTCTGCTGTCGTACGTTCTTCAGAGACGTATGGCACACACGTAGCTATAAGCTTTGTAGAAGGTAATGTAATGTTATAATGTCGATAGTGGAGGATGATCACCTCCTGATAACGGTTTGGTTATATTCATGTAGTGGCTGAAGTGACGACAACTGAACGAAAATACGACTTACCTAAATGATATGACTCAACATAGTTATGAACAAGTTTTGTGGTTTTTCTGCCATATGTTTTGTTGTTGATAAATACACAAAATATTTAATTAATAAGCTGGTGCTTGGAAGTCACCTTGACCTACAACAAACATTTATTGTTAGAAATCACAGCTTATGTTGCTTAAGACTTCAGTGAAGAGCATAGTACTTTCTTAAACTTGTATCCTAACTGGTTAATATCGTAATAAATTTATAAATCTAATTTATTCATTTTGATCAACTTTTTCTATTAATATTAACAGTAGCAATGGTGAACAAATTTATTTTACGGCAAGAATAAAAATAATTTTGTTTCTGCAAAGTCTCGAATACATCAAATTTTGTTGGACTTTTTGTACATAGTTTTAACTTATGCTCTTTGCAACTTATATGGTACTTAAAAATGAGATTTCTATCAAATGTACTTAATGTAAGGTGGGAACATAGGTAAAAATGTAAATTTCAAAAATTGAGAAAGAAATTTTTCAGTACTATAGAAGAAAAAGAAATCATTCTACGTCACATATAAAATCTGTAATTTTTATTATTTTTGGGCTTGTTCAGAAAATAAAAATCTAGAATATTTGAATATTCATACACAGGAAAATATAACACCAGAAGATGCAAATCTAGAAAATTTATAAGCAATAAAATATACGAATCCAAAGATTCATTCACAGGAAAATTCAAATCTAGAATTTTAGATTCGGCATAAATGCAAAGTGCAAACATAAGAAGTTTCAAACCTAAAAAATTTATTGTCAATACAGAGTATGTGTGAGGCTTACAAATGGTTCAACCTAATTGTGATCCCCTTGTGTTGAAGAAACAAACTAGTTTTCTGGATTGAATCTTGCTGTTCGAAAATATGAATCTTTTTATGCAAGCCTTTTATTCCTATAATTTTCTAGATTTGCATTTTCTGGTGTTGCATTTTCTTGTGTATGAGTATTCTAGATTTTTTTCTGGTGTTGAATGGGCACCCCCAATTTACCTACAGTACAATATTTGAATCTGTATATTTTTGAAATAAGTGTCAACCAGATTTAAAACTAAAGAAATCGAGTCAATATGATAAGCTAGATTCAGACCTGCCCAATCATAAGTATAAGTGACTATTTTACCAACCAGCGCTCAACGTTCGCACTGATAATAGTAATTGTGGAATTTTGTGGAAGCTCTGATTGGTTAATTTAGCACTTATACTCTGAATCTATCTTTATCCATGCTTAAAAGAGAAACTAGCAACTCACCTCGCTGGTTTTGTCCAGCAGAGAAGGGCGGCTCCTGGTACTGCTGATCGCCCTCGATGCCGATGGGGTAGCTGGTGTACGGAGCGCCTCCAGGCATGTTGCCCTCCACCTCATAGCTGGGCGCGAACGCCGCCTCGGCACCCTGCCGGAACCGCTGGAACGCGAAGAATGCACAGCCAGCCTGGAACACCCGACATCGATCGCTGCGTAAAGGCGCAATTACTACTTGAATTATTTAGCCACTCACCCAGGTCGCGACAGAGAAGAACGAGAACACGATGGCTGCCTGAACGTTGTTCACTCCCACCCCACCGCGAGGGTCATCCGCTGAGCCCCACTGCTTCGCCAGGTAGCAGAAGCCCACAAAGAATAAAAATGACCAAAAACCTACAAAATTATCAATACATTAATTATTTTAATACGCTCATAGTAGTAGTTAGAGAGCCATAATATAAAATTGTGCCTGATTACCAGAAACAACTTCTTGCCTCCAAAAAAAAGTATTATCTTTGCATCTGGGGTATTTCAAACAGGGCGTTATTTTAAAGAAAACTCTTAACATGTACTAAGTAACTTATTTGATTACTTCTGTTACTTGATGTACATAAATAAGGAGCATTGAAACAAATTATTAAGTATCATGTAATAAAAATTTACTGGTTGTATACATGTCTGCCAGGAGCTTTAAAATGCTTCGAAGAACACATAATATCGGCGAACATCATTTAACGTAAATTTTTCTGGCGTGGTGCTTAATAATTTCTTTGTATGTTCCTTTTTATGTACAATCAGTAACAGAAGTAATAAAATAAGTCAATTAGTACAAATTAAAACACTTCTTTAAAATAGCGCCCTGTTTGAAATACCCCGGATGCAATTTTTATATTTACATTTTCTTGAAGACAAGACTTGAATTAATATAAAAAGCCATTTCTGGCAAGTGGTAATATCAGGCACGTTTTTATATTACGGCTCTCTAGCTACAGATAATTAAAATATAAATTATTTATCACGACGTTTACAAAATTGAATAATTCAAAGTAGGTATTTTATTAATCATAAATTTCCTAAATATGCTGCATTTTTCTGTGTATGAATATTCTAGATAGGTAGGTATTTTTTCCTTATATATCTACTGAGCGTCTTTGGTATTATTTTATTTTGATGGTATTCAATATGATTAATTCTCAATTATAAAAAATATAGATGTTATCATATTGGAATCCAACCACTCAGACCCAGTGGTATTATTGTTAGTTCTGGGATCGATCTGGGTACCGCTAGCATGCTAGGCGAACACTTTACCGTTGAATTAAGCTTCATTTTACCGTGTGTGCGGTTACCAGTCAACCCACGGGTACTCATGGTTGTTAGTGGAACCTAAATTATCAGAACCTTAGACGGGCTTTATTGTAAAATATAATAAAATATTTAAAAACCTACACAGGCAGACCAAATATAATATTTAAGTATTTTATAAATTAATTTATTTTATATTGTTTCTATTACGTCATATAATGCTTAGATACTACCTACCTTTAAATTCTAATCTCAAAATATCCCTAAATAAACAATTTTATAATACACGCAATATAGATTTCATTTGATAGCAACTATTTTTAGAAAATATTGTTTCTCTAATACCAAATAAGTTATTCGTTTTTTAGGAAACGTTAACTAATCTTGTGAAAAATGTTTTATCAATTAGGTAATCGTAATGAATATTCAAAATAATTTAACGTAACTAATAATTTAGTACAATAATATTGAACGATAACTACTGATAGATTAAATCTAAATTGAATATACATAAACCCATAACGACTGCCTCGGTAATTGCTAGATTACTATCTCTTGAAAAAAAAAAATGATTGTTGAAAGTGTGCACGAATGTAATTTGGTGACAAAGTAACCGTTTTAGATTTAGACGATTATTTGATTAATATTTAATTAAATTATGATTACTGGACATGCAATAGATGACCACATGTTATTATAGATCGGTATAATTTTAAAACAACTTGCGTGTATTATTTTCATGTAATGTTAAATGCTTGAACGCGATCTGATCGATATCGCTTCATAAAAGAAATATAAAGACGTATGACATTTCAATAACTCTTTCATGGTAATGGTTTAGGAAGTATTTTACTTCTATGTATTGAGAGAAATTTAATGCGTTAATAGATTTTTTATCCTGAAAAAATACTGTAACAATCTGTCACCTACATTTACTTGATTATTGTGTATTTCAATATTTATAGCACAAATGTATTGAAATGTTTTGCTTAATAATAAAATTTTGTATAGATATAAAAACGTTACACAGAAAATTATTTGTATCTATCTATGATATCTATGCATGTAATATTTACAAATTTTATAAGTTTATAATGATAGCTATTCATACGAGTGCATTCATAACCATTATACACGAGTTGCATACACTATTTTTTCTTCTTCTATGCTTTAATTACAAAATACCTTATCATTTCCATGAATTTACTAGTGTGTATCATAATGAAAATCTGTATCGAAATGAAATTAAAGTACAAATGTTAGATATAAAATAACTAAATTAAAACATGGAAGTAGAAAAAGTAATATTTTATACAGAGTTTTTAAAGTACCTATAATAGTCTAGTAAGACTATAGTATCTGTAACAAAAGTATTAGCAAATTTTAATAAAACTTCGTTCATCTACTCTAAAATTTTACAGCGTTACAGAGGTGTACGCCTCCCACGTTTACTTTAGTTATAATTGAAATATATGATGCTTTCAAGATGCTTTTACATAATATAAGTGTATTAACAAAGGATGTCTCTAGTTTTTTATTTTTTGTCTTTGGCCTAGCAATTTTAAGTAAAAAATATTTAAAAATGACGTTTTTTGTCATTATTTGATATGATTTTTTTCGGTCATTATAAATGGAAAGAAATATTTAAAAAGCAAGAAGCCTGCAGCTAACCTTCCTTTTTCGAATAATTTTTGTTTTACTTAATTTCTTTAAAAAATGCAGAAGTTATTATGGGAATACTGGAGCCATGTTTACAGTATTTTTCAACTTCAAAATGACATTGCATAGCTAGGATGCGGCAAAGTACGAGTTTCGAGCTTGGTTCGGACTGCCGTAGTAGTGGAAAAGAGAGTGAATTAGAAAAAATAGGTAGACGAGCCCCTTAAGATAGAACATAATCGTAAAAATCTAATGGTATAATGCCAAAACGAATTACATTTCAGTCGCATGATTTTTTAATGCAGTTTTAAAAATATATTCGAAGTAGAATATAAGTAGGTCACTTCACACTGTCTACCAAGATTTCTTTTATTTTATATAATAGATCGTTTTTCTAAAACAGTAAATAAATGTAGTGTAGTATCGTTTAATACCCTGTTCACACAAGGTTCTGTGAAGATTATTTCATGCTTCTGAATTAGATATTATTATTTTCCAAGATTCATTGAAGCACAGCAAGTTGATAAGAAATTATCTTTAGAATTATTTTTCTCAAAATTCAGAAGCATGAAAGAATCTTCAAAGAATCCTTGTGTGATAGAGCCTAATATTACTTAATTAATATCGAAGCATGAAGTAAAAATGTATATAATTCTATATTTAATGACTAATTACAGAAAATATAAATAATAATATGGAAATATTATTGACAAAATAAAAGTGTAATTATTGTATATTATAAGTAAACTTTTTACTTCTTTTATATTATGAATAATGACTAGTTGACATAGAATTGATTATTATTTAGTAACAATAATGTAGTAAAAATAATGCGCTAGTGTTCCAGACCCAAGAACTAAAATTTTTACCCCCTCCAAATA
The DNA here is from genome assembly GCA_947534325.1 of Agonum fuliginosum. NCBI lineage: Eukaryota > Metazoa > Arthropoda > Insecta > Coleoptera > Carabidae > Agonum > Agonum fuliginosum. Next base: position 31,722,009 of record OX384039.1, on the reverse strand, counting down.
TTTGACGTTTTAAATATCAGATATCAGATGTTTGTATTTTGAATTTGTAATTGTAATAATTCCATTATTAATTTCTATTTACTACCATACACCGCACTGTTTAAAATACTTGTTTACAATATTTTTGACATTTCAAATACACGAATAATGACACAATGTGTGTGCGTTCATATATCACATTTTTTGGGACTGGACCACGGTTGCCATCTAGAATAGTTTGGCCTGTAAGCCCCCATTAAGTTTTGTATCTGAGATTATGTTTAATACTATGGAAATAGGTCTACTAATAATAATAACAATAACAGCAGTCAAGTTAGTGAACTTCAAGAAGATCAATTTCGTACCTATGCTACTATCTAGCGCTAAACCTGTTAACCTACTTGACATATCAATTTTAGAGGTTAATTTATGTTAGAAAATCTATATTACATTATTAAAATCAGAACTAAGTATAACATAAAATACTATGGACTTGAGAGCGCAAAATTCTATGAAACAATTTTTGTAATAAAAATACTGAAGAAATGTTTGAGTAATAGATATTATGTATGACAAAAAGTTAAACATTAAGGTACAAGCAGGTTGTTTAAGGCCGAGGTCGGAATTACTTGTGAGTACCTTGATAACACTTTTTGTCTGAGATACATACAAAATTTTATTTCATATTCTTTCGTTTCAAGTGCTGTGCAAATGTCAAATGACAGGAATACTTTTATTTTAAAAATGTGGGAACCTAGCAAAAGTTTTACTTTAGCGGCCTAGACCTTCATAGTAAAATTTTGCAGGCTTTTAAAGTTCTATTTTGCAGCTTATAAATAGTCCGAAAAATGTAACTTTTCGTCATAGTATGGAATAATAGTTATTTATGAATTAAGGGTATAAAGAAGCTTTTATGGAGTGAGACGTAATTTTGAGCCCAAGCGTCAGCCGAGGGCTAAAAACACGTCAAGAGCTATATAAGCAAGTTATGCCCGTGGTACATACCCAACTTTAAGCACGGTTGTAGATTATCTAATAAAGTAATTTACTTTTCTCGTTAAAGTTGTTCAAATTACCAAAAATGATTAAAAATTTATCAAATGTTGCTAAGATACCAAAAATATTTCGAAAATAAACAAAAATCAAAATGTCAAAATTATCATTATTGAATTAAACATTTACAAGATAATTTATGTTAAATCTAAGTGAAAATGATGTTATTTGAGTAAAAAATTGTACAACTAATTACTGAAAATGGTTATTTATAGGATTATTAGTAGTTAATATGAGGAAAATTGGAAATCCGAACTTGTTTGCATTAATTTGACGTTTCTTTATGGCGCACTGCGTTATAAAGTTGTTCATGGGCTATAAAGTGACATTTATATCAAAGAAATTCGTGTGTAACTGTCAAATTATGATACGACCGTCCATATATTTCAGTTCGGTGTATTGAGCTGTGCTTTTGCATTAATATTTCTTGAAATCAAAGCTTTCTAGGCTAAAAGGGGCGTAGCCCCTACAGATTTGGATATTTCTACTTCTGGTTCTGGTCATAGTGTTTACGGTACTAAATATAATTTTGTATTCGTTGTTGACTTACCTGAAAATCCTAAGTCTGCAAGAACATAGTGCTTGCGAGTTTTGACTGAGGACATTTGTTCAAATAAGAACTCCCCAGCTATGAATCCCATGCTAGCAAGAAATGCAATGACACTTATTCCAACGCCGTAGTTGCACGCGTTCGCATCATTGTTGTATAAACACTTGTCTTTGCCAGGAGCTTCAGGATCTGGTTGCCATCCTTGGGATGAAATACATCCAAAGACGATTATAGAAAATAACTGAAAGAATTGTAAATCATATTAGGGATGGAATCCAATAGGAAGGACATGTTAACCTTTTATATCTACGTATAACACTTGAAACGTAGTATCAAATATTGTTAAGATATAACAAATATGACGTAATATTAATAAATACTTTTAGTTTAATTTTAAATAATCAATAGATAGACAACCTGCTCCCTCCCCCTAAAATGGCTGGCTGTCAAAATCGATTTTTAAACTCTATTTAATCGTAAGATTTAGCTCTGATAGGCTTCAAATTTTGGTAAAATAACACTACAGTTTTAACTCACCCAACAAACTGCTCTTAAAATTACTTGAGGACGTTGAACAAACGAAATAGGATCAAAGGATCCTCCGGCTTTACCGCCGCCGTAAGCTCCAACACCCTCCATACTCAACTTACTACGTATGTCACTAGAATGTCGATTCAATTCACCAAACGAAATATTTTCATTTTTATATAAAATATAATTTATATCTTAAACACTTCAAAAGAATTTAAAATTTAACAGAACATTTTCTCATATTTCAATTTACAATTTATGTTGACTTGATTTTTTTATGTGATTGCCAAAAGTTTACAAAAAAATTATGTAACATTTCATCAAACTTTCAAAATAATAACGCCAAAAATAATATTCTTTATTTTGTTTTATATTTAGACTTTTAAATAAAACAATCTAAGTACTATGAATACAAATTAATCGTGAATTAATTTTATTGCTGTGCAGAACAAGACAATACATCACACAAAGTTATCATTTTAATTTTCATATACAACTTTTAAAGTGTTTACAATTTTAACCAAATCTGGGTAATGATTGGGAAAATCGATGATGAGATTTTCAATAACAACAACAATTTTCATATACAACTTTTAAAGTGTTTAAAATTCTAGCGAAATCTGGGTAATGATTGGGAAAATCGATGATGAGATTTTCAACAACAGTTTGCAGTTTTCCGTTGTTTTCTTGTAGTTGAACAAATTCGTTGCCCAAAGCTGTTTCTGACCGAAATTGAGGTGTATATTGGCCTTTTATAATTGCGGTATAACTGCGAAGTTTGTGTTGTTTAAATACTAATACTTCTAGTTCCTAAAATACATCACAATGAAATATACATAATAAAAATAAATTAGACATACTTTTTGTCTTTCAAATTTCTCAGCAGCGATGCAGTTTTTAAGTTCTATAATACTTGCTCCCATATTTTCAATAGTTCTGTCACTTTCCTCTATTTTTTCATGTAGCTCTTGCTCTAGAGCCAATGATATATTTATTTTCTTTTCTAAACATTTCTTTTCCTAAAAATATTTTACCATAATATAATATACAACAATTTTTTTTAAATATTACATACATTTTCTGTCTTTTTGACTTTATTTTTTACATCTTCCAGTTTTCGTTTTAAATTAATTCGATTATTTACTTTCCCACCCATAGACAAGCGTTTTTCTGTGGCTTCTGCACTTATAAAAATAAATTCTCTTCTTGAAACACAATGATTTAAATCTTGCACCAGTTTTTCTTGTGCCCTACGGAGCTGACCATAACGCACCTATAAAAATTGTAACATATTTACTGGAATAGTTTTATTTTAATAGCAAATTGTATTTTACAGTCATTCGATGTACTTCGGCTTTCATAGATCCCAATTCTCCTTCTGCACTTTTCTCTTTTTTAATAGTTGCTTTTGTTTCTTCAGTCATTTTTACTTTTCTCTCCCAAACTAAAGCTTCTCTATTAAATTCAATTAAGTCTGTACTTAAAGTAGTCTTTTCTTCTTCCAATTCTGTTAATTTATCTTCCAACTTTATGCATTCTAATTCAGCATCCTATTATAATTATTGTTTTAATAGAACATCGACACAAGAAAATGTTTATTTTATATTAAATAAAAGTACATCACCAATGTTTATAAAATTATTTACCTTCAGTTTTTGAACATATTCTGATTTAAAACTGATAGTATTAAGATCTAAAGATTCTTTTTGTCCCCTTTTTTGCCATATAGTTTTATTCATTTTATCGATTTGAAATGCTAAATTTTTCAAATTACGATCAAAACGTTTTTCTTCTTTGTTTAATTCTTCTAATTCATCTTCCAACTTTAAATTTGTTTGCTGAAGTAACATGGTTTCTACGAAAAAATAAATATAGGGTGATTCAAGATCAGTTTCGTCATAGTAGTAGCGAATATTTCTCAAACACTACGGTATTTGCCAAGTTAGTTGATTTTCTTAGACTAAAATCTTGTACAAAATTAATCATGGAGTAATACACGACGGAAATCTCATTAAAATTATCACAGCTTATTTAAAGACCGTATCATCTCACCAAACGGCGACATCAATTGGCCGCAAAGATCATGTCGTGAATAACTTATCTTTCTCTGGGTTTATTTGAAGAATATAGTTTACGCGAGCAAACCGAATATGATTGTTGAGGTGAAACAGGAAATACAACGCAAAATAAACGACATTGAGCCTGTATTGTGATTGCGCCTCTAAATAAACGAAAATTATGATAATCAGATTATGTCATGCTACAGGAGCCCCGACGGAAATTTAAATGAAAAAATCTTTCTTAAGAAATTGCATTGCATTGATTTTTCGTTTAATAATTTCATCAGGAAACCTATCTTGAATCACCCTATATAATAATATAAAAATATTTGTTTGTTTTAATAATTACGTTTCTTTATAAGATTCAATTCATTAATTTGTTGAAGCCTTTCTTCCTTCAGTGAAATAATATAACTTTGTTGCCTCAACCAGTATGCTTTTAATTTTGTATTTTTCTCGTCGAATTCTATAATGTTTCTTTCCAAGTCTTTAATTTTTACTTCTATAGGAGTTAGTTCTAAACCCTATAATTTAAATTATAAGTTGCAATATAATGTTTTAAATTATAAATGATATACATACACCAGCTTTTTCTACCAATTCGTCATATTTTTTAGATGTTTCATCAAATTTATGAAAAGATGCCTGTACTTCAAAATCTATTGCCCTTATTTCGTTTTTTATTTTCATGATTTCTTTTTCATGCATTCTTTCACTTTGCATGACTTCTTCTACATAGCGTACTGTTTCTGCATTTGTGAATTTTTGGCTTTCAATAAGAACACAAATTTGTGCATTTTTGTTTTCTATTGCTGCTAATTGTATGTCCTACAAACAAGAATAATTTCTAGTAAGCATAAATTAAAGCCAATAATTATTAAAAGTTAATTTTGAATAACCTACCAAATCTCGGTTCCTTACACGAAATTCGTGAATAACCTTATTCATATATTTTGCTATTTTATCACTGGATATTTGTTCTTGTAAAAGAGTTAAAACTTGTTCTTCAATTTCAATTTTTTTACAGATATTTTTTTCGGTTTCACGACGAAGTTCTTCTATTGCGACTTGTTTCACTCGTTTTTGCTAAAAATTATTTTGTACAGTAAAATAATTTAAATGTATCAACAACAGTAATAGTACGTACTGCTAAAGTGTCATCATAATCTTTAGAAGTTTGTTTAAGAATTGATTGAATGTCCATAAGTTTTTTTTCTAAATGAATAATTTTGTCAGCTTCGTAATTCAATTTTCCGATGACCGCAGTTTTGTCCATGTCAATTCTTCCTTTAACTAAAGTTAGCTGCTCATTTCGTGCCATTTCTGCTGCATTAATTTTTTTCATTGCTGCTATTTCAGTTAATGTGTTTTGTAGTAATTCTTGTTCTTTTCTGCAAAACAAATTTTATATATTTATGAAATTAGTTTAATAAAGAAGTTTCTTGTTGACTCGTGGAAATCAGAAAATGCAGTCTCAATTAATTTATTTTTCTAAATCACCGACGTTTCGGCACATTCTAGTACCTTCTTCAGGGTTAATTAGATAGGTTTGATATACACTGCTCAAAACAAATAATGAGTCATTTTTTAATAACTTTTTTTCACACGTAGAATTCATATGAAAATTTATTTACAAATACCTAAAACCTGTATTTAAACAATTTCATTAAATTTAAATTTCAATTAATACATATAACACTGAACTAAATCAGTCAACGTAAAAACTGCAGAAAATGAAACATTTAGAATATCACCTACATAGCGCCGTGCAGTCAAAGTGCCGTTTCGAATGATAACAAGTTCGGTTCGGTTTTACCACTGATAGATATTCTACCCCAGACCATAACTGAACCTTCGCCAAAAGGAAGATGTGGTAGCATATTGTGTTGAATATAGTGCTTATTTGTTCTTCTCCAGACTCGAAGACGTACAGAACTCGTATGTCTCAGTTGCTATATTCGATGTTGTCGAGCATACAGAATTCGGGCTCTTTTATAGTTCCTCGTTAATGAAGGTACTTTAATTCTAGAGGATAATTGTACTTCACAAAGCATAGCTCTCGGGTTTGGTCTTGAAAATCAGTCTTCATTGGCAGTTGTTGCTCTTCCTCGGATTTGCCCAGTACGTCTAGTTATAGCCCGGTTTCCTGGTGTCTCTTCCATACCATCCAGATAAGTGATTGTGTAAACTCCTACACGCCGAGCTGCATTTATCACTGTTTTCATTCTTCTTGCAGCAACTTTATTGCTTCAGACATCTGAAATTCCGTTAAATGTCTTCTGTGGCCCTCATTTTGATCCATTACTTAAAATTTCACTGGTACTTAACTGCTATACTTTAGTAAATACTTCAAAATATCGAAATAGAGAAAATTTCATTCCAGTTTCGCTTCATTTTTTATTCATAGAAGTAAGAATAAATAAGGGCATAAAATAAACAGATCAAACAACTTCACGTACTTCAACCATACATAAGGCAACTTAAATTCTCAATATAGGTGTTCCCGGGTCAAGGTTAGTAGAGTTGTATTGTTCCCGGGTTAACATTCCTGATATCTAGCGAACATTATTTTTATATATAAAAAATTAACCCTTTGTTTTGAGCAGTGTAATTTACAAAACACAATAGCATCTACCTAAATTTTTTTTATCGTTTAATTAGTCAAAGGAACAATAAAACACGTTTTTGGTGAAGAACATCAGGACAACTGCGAGGTGGATGAAGAAGACTGGTGTTCTTCACCATAAAACCTGTCTAATTAACCCTGAAGAAGGCACTAGAGTGTGTCGAAAAGCCGGTGATTTAGGAAAATAAATTAATTAAGACTGCATTTCCTGATTATTCAATTCTCTCATAAGTTTAATTATGAGATATACTTACGCTAGTTCTTGTTTCGAAAGATTGTATATCTTATCTCTATGAGTAATAGCAACGACAACAGAATTCCACGAATGCATTAAGCGTCTTTGTTCACAATCCAGAGCTTCGACATCAGCATTGGCGCTGGCAATTGAAGTTGCTAAACTTTCCCGTTCATGTTCCATAACGCGCAATTGCATATCGAAATGATCCAAATTATTTTCTAAACGAAATACTTCAGTCATAAGTTTATAAATGAGGAAATCCTACAAACAAAATGCATTAAATTTAATTTTATTACGTGTAAACTATGTTTACCAGATGTCTTTTTTCTTCTGTATATTGCTTTCTATCAATTTTTGATTTATCAGAAACTCTCTGTTGTACAGCTAAATCAGATTGTAATTTTTGTTCCCAGTCAGACACTTGCTTGTACATAAAGTTCATTGTTTCTATTTCATTTCTGAGTTCCAGTTCTATAAAAGAAAAGTAAATAATACCGAAATAGATCAAACATAATTCGCTCATTTGCGAGTGACAACTTAAAATTTTGCATTTTTGAGATTATTGCACATATCTACTCCATATTTTTAACAGAAATTTCGACACAAATGTGATTACAATATTTACCAACGAAGGTATGTATGTATTAACGTAGGTCGCAAATGACATTACTCTATTTCATGGTTTGCGCATTCTTATTTTGTGCAATAGTGACATATTTTCATTAATGCCAGTTAGTGATAAGTCCTTCGATAGGAGATATTGGGTGTTTTTCTAGTACAATGTCATACTGTGTTGTGCGTAAAATTTTATCGAAATAAGTTAGACATCTTATCTAGAAGATAGATCTATTTTGGTTTGTCACTCTTCTAGATTATTACAGGAATAACTTTAAAAAAGGAAAGAAAATAGCGTCTAGAAAGGGGTAAAGTACTAAATTTTGCTTTTTGTTCAACGCAAACGAAATTTGTAATGGTCAAGTTAGGACCATTTAATTAATTTTGATTACTAAATGCAGTTAAAAACTTTATTATGAAAAACAATTTTCTTTTAACATGTTTCCTGAACATTTACAATTTTTTGGCTGTCAATATTTACGCAAATGAGCGATATACTGTGTACCTTTCTTTTCTGTCATGTCTAGTTTGTTTTTTGCTAATACATGCATTTCTGTAACTTCTACAAGTTCCTCTTCAAGATCATTACGATCAGTAGTAATTGTTTTAATTTCTCGTTCATAATGATCAATTGATTCATATTGCAATGTAACCATTTGCTGTCCATCATAAATTGCAACTCCTAATCCATCTCGTTCAGTGGATTTTTTCTTTAAACTTGCTTCCTATAGGAATTATACATAGCTCTTCACTTAGTTATTAGTTTGTGTCAATATTTTACTTACAAGTTCACTAACTTCTGTAGATAGTTTTGTAACATGACGTACAAGCTGATCTCTCAACGCTTTTTGAAACTTGGCCAAAAGAGGATGATCAGGTTCAAGCATAATTCCTTCGGTGCCCCTTTATGATACCAGAAGAACGATTAATAAATAATATTAAGATAAATCTTATTAGTTTCTTACTCATCCTTCTTTGGCGGTGGAGGAGTAGGTGATTCTCCTTGATTGGGTTCTGGTATACCGAACAACAGAGAACATTCTTCAACACTGAAAGACATTTTTGTATGAAGCTCTTCATCTTCTTTTGTATCTCCTAAATTCTTGACTAAATCCATGTTTTAAAATTGAAGAAATTCGATGATGAATCATAAAATGCTCCAATGGCTCAAATAAATTGTTTACAATCGTTGTCATGGTTATTGAAGTTTGGTTAGAATTTATGACAGTTGACATGACAGCTGTCATAGATTTGTGTGCAAATTCAAATTTTAATGTTTACAAAAATATTTAAATATATTTTTTGAAGACATATGTTATTTCACACATAATGCATTATTTGTTTTGTTATTATGCAGTTTCTTGATACATAAACCGCATTTAGTGATTACACCAGTATCTGTGATAAGATTTTTTCCTTTGAATGCATTTTAAGTCCCCATTTTTACAATGAGTGAAGAATATAATCCAAAATCAAAAAAACTAAAAGTAGACAATGGTAAGAAAATATAAATATATTTTATTGTATTATATTTTATAACCTAAAATTTACAGACATCAGTATCAGCTCACCTGCAAATATTTCTATATGTACACCGATAGATACAATACTCGATGTGCTAAAGTATAAAGATGCCCATTTGACGCCAAAAAAGTGTCATTCATTTATAAAAAATTCGTTCGTTGTCCGAAACACATTCGGCGAGTGCCATCAAGAGTTGAACAGTTTGACTCTGAAGCAAAGAATTGACAAACACACCACTCCTAAAACTTTGGTTTGCCATGATATGAAAGGAGGCTATCTAGAAGACAAGTATAATTTATTAAAAAATTAAAATGCTAATGAATGTATTTTAATGATCTTGTTATGTTGCAGATATATAGATGGCTGTAACATTGGAAATGGATACACATTTTATAGATGGCAAGAAATAGATATTTTTATTTATTTTAGCCATCACTTTGTTACAATTCCACCTGCAGGTTGGATCAAAATAGCTCATCGTAACAATGTAAAAGTTTTAGGCACTTTAATAACCGAAGGAAACCACGGCGTGAATTTATGTGCCGAATTATTTAAATCAGACGACATTTGGCGCGACTTTGCTAAATCACTCATTAATATTTGCGTTTTACATTCATTCGACGGTTGGCTACTAAATATAGAAAATCCAGTCGTAAACACAAAACCTGTCATTAATTTTATCAGTTATTTGACGAAAGAATTACGAAAAATTAATCATGAATTTGTTGTTTTATGGTATGATAGCATTATGCAAGACGGAAAACTCAAATGGCAAAATGAGCTGAACGATCTAAACAAGTTAGTATGAATGAAATTCGCGTTTATTTAAATTAATGTGCAAAATGTTTTAGATGCTTCTTTGATGTATGCGATGGAATATTTTTAAACTACACTTGGAATGAAGCAAATTTAGCAAATTCTGTTATAAAAGCTCAACAGCGAGTTTTAGATGTTTTTGTCGGAGTGGACGTTTTTGGTAGAAACTGTTACGGCGGAGGAGGTTTCAATTCTTATATGGTATTACTTTGGTATAGTTAAATTCTGTTTTGGCAACTTATTTATTTGCAGGCGGCTGAAATGATCCGCAGATATGGTTTATCTATAGCAATTTTTGCTCCCGGTTGGACCCATGAAACTTTAAAAACTGAAATGCAAGAGATGTTTTTTGACATGTACTGCCGTAGAGATAATGGATTTTGGTTAAATCTTCATCCATTTCTATACACTCATCCAATATCGAGACCATTTGTTACTACTTTTTATTTAGGATCAGACCGAGTAAGTCTAATGGATTTTTTGAGTATTCTTTCATGTTTCTTAATCCTGGAAAAGAAGAATATTACTGAATTAGTAATTCTTCTTTTCTAAAGCCTCATTCACATATGCTTTTAGTTTTAAGGTTTACATTTATGTTTACGTTTAAGTTTGAATACATCTAACTAAATACAAGCTTTCACAGTGCTTAAAAGTGGATGTGTGAATGCTCGTAGTTATATGAATTTAAACTTTCTTAGACGTAAACATAAATGTAAACCTTAAAACTAAAGCCTCATTCACATAAGCATTTAGTTTTAAGGTTTACATTTATGTTGACGTTTAAGATAGTTTAAATTCATACAACTAGATACGAGCATTCACACGTCTCCTTTCAAGAACTGAGAACGCTCGTATTTAGTTAGATGTATTTAAACATTCTTAAGCCTCATTCATATAAGCATTTAGTTTTAAGGTTTACATTTATGATTACGTTTAAGAATGTTCAAATTCATATTACTATACGAGCATCCGCACTTTTCTCTTTCTAGCACTAAAGTTTGTATCCTCCAAACTTATTATATGTTTATCACTTACTAAAGCTATTTTAAGTTCATTATGTAAATGCTGTGTTTCTTAAATTTAAATATAAATGTAAATTTTTATATAGTAAAGCCTCATTCACATAAGAATTTAGTTTTAAGATTTGCATTTATGTTTACGTTTAAGAAAGTTTAAAAACATATAACTAAATACGAGCATTCACACGTCCTACTTTTAAGCACTGTAAATGTTCATATTTAGATAGATGTATTCAAACTTTCTTAAACGTAAACATAAATGTAAACCTTAAAACTAAATGCTTATGTGAATGGGGCTTAACCATTTATATGAGGGTTTACATTTATATTTAAGTTTAAGAAACACAGCATTCACATAATGAACCTAAAATAGCTTTAGTAAGTGGTAAACATAACCGTAAAGTTTGAAGAATTCAAACATTAGTGCTTGAAAGTGAAAAGTGCAGATGCTCGTATAGTTACATGAATTTAATCATTTTAAACGTAAACATAAATGTAATTCTTAAAATTAAATGCTTATGCGAATGAGGCTTTAGACTCATAGAAGATTCAATTTAGCAGCACCGCTATTTGACAGGCAATTTTCACCAGGATTTTTTTTTCAAAATTCAGAAGAATGAAAGAATTTTAGTGTGCACAAGTTAGTTTCCTTACTTCAAAATATTGTAAATACGAGTATAATTTTAGATGAGTTACAATTTGAATAACCAAGAACAAATGTTGAGCAGACCAAGCCACTGTGGCAACAGTACACCATTTAAAAACAACGTTCTAGAAAAATGCGACTGCATTCAAATGTTCAGCGAAGGTTGCAAACTAAACACAATATCTTACCTCATTACAACTTGCAGTCTAAACAGGACGAAAGAATATGTACATCAACTATTTACTTGTAACATAGATGTTACAAGAAATTTCGTTGTATCAATTATAACTAAGCTGGGCTTAGGTGACGTTGATATAATTATTTTAACACGAGATGCAGTTGGTAGAAGATACAGTTATCGACTCTTAGGTAGAAATGAAAAAAAGAATTTTGATAATAATATTTTTGGAGTGATTTCACTTTTGAACGCTGATCCAGCTATGCCTGTTATTAGGAAGAATATTGATTTCGGCAAAGTTAACGATGGATGGGGTATCAGGTATGTAATTATTAATTATTGTTTAGCTCATGGGATGTCTACCCAATTCTTGAAAACTCAGAGCTAGAAAATTCCAGTACACGAAAATTCTTCCGTAGAATCAGAAAATACCTGAAAATTCAGATACAAGAAAATGCATAAATAGAAAATTGAAATCTAAAATGTGATGGATGCAAAAACGCATGTAAAGAAATGTTCAAATATGGAAAAAAGTGTTAGAATTTTTCCAGCGATTGTGAAACAATGGTTTAGAAATAATTTTTGTGTAGCAACCAACTCGCTGTAGGCTTTTAAAACTAGAACTGGCCCTAACATATTAATCACGAAGCTGCGTGCACCTTGTGGGACTGCCATGAGGGGAGCAACTGAAAGGGGGGCACTATACTCGTCTGTTGAACCGATTTTCATCTTTGTTTCAATACCGCTGACACTCTGCAGAACACGTGCGAATCTGACGCATGTGTAATAAAGGCGGCCATGATTTTCTAGATTTGAATATTCCTTTTATTGAATTTTCTGTCCACTGGCTTCTTAATATGAATTTTCTTTTTATGTCTTTTGTGTACAAGTTTTCTTAGACATAAAGTTTCGCTTGTTTTATGATTCTTGGTATGAATTTTCTCTTCACTGAATTTTCTAGTACAAGTAGTATGTTGGAACTGTTAATTTAACATTTGCAAATTGTTAATTTCTTCTTCGTGTTAAAAGAAATTTGTAAAAAAATAATAACTCACATGTTTATAAACTAGAAACCTTACTTGTGACATCACGTTCTTAGTTCTCAATTTAGCCACTAGAGTGCTTAGTTTGAATCGCGAATATCCGTTGTTTTGTTTCAGAAATTACATTGTTTCTGTGCCAGTACACGTTAAAATAATGGAAATAGGGGCTGTAGTAATAGACGAAAACGTCTTAATTGGGGGATTCGCTATTCATAGTGATTTAAATATGAATATATAAGTTATAGAAATGATATATATTTTATTATTATTATTGCAGATTTATTTTGTTACTTTATAAAATGTTTTTGCAAAATACTGTTTCAAATAAAGATTTTTCTATATACAAATATACATTATATGTTTTTTCCTTACTAATTATTGTAATTAAATAAAATTTTAGAATAAAATAGGCTGGAACGCATAAATTACGTTGTAATATTATAATGTAATTCGTCAAGTATAAAATACGAACGGTTATACTAAAATTTTAAATTTAAATGAAACCTCAATTAAATTTATAAAGGAATTATATTATATACCTACCTAACGAAAACATAATTATTATTTATCAACTTATATGCAAAATAAAGACGAGGCAATTACAACTCGTATATTTGAGTTATCGATATAGATTTATATTATTTTATTTTTATTTTGCTGGTACCAACTCAACAGAATTTACTCCCAATTATAGAATATGGTAGATCTTCAACCACTTCAACAGATTCGTCTCAGAGCAGTCAGAATCTAAATCCGTGCGACGATCTTTAAAATTCAAAGCGGTAATGGAGAGATTTTGCAAACAGGACTACATTTGAGACGATCAAGTGGTCAGCTTGAAGTATCCGAGTGCAATTTAATTGCAAGATGTTTTTTTACAATTTAACGACAATCATACACTGCCAGCCGAGAGACTTAAACCACGGAACGCCGGGTTCGTATGTCATCAGATGAAGAGAGCTGTGCTTAAACCCGCAGAGCTACTGCATCGACTATATCGGGTGTACGGTTACCAGAGCCGTATATTTACATGGAGATTACAAGATTGGGGACCAAATTGAATACTACTTTTAGAAAAATTTATATCTGATCTGAGTTAATAAATATATATTTTTTAAATGGTGGATGATCTCTACTCGATGTCGAACTTCTCTGGTTCAAGTCGCATTCACAGTCCGAAATTTGGTGTAATTCGTAACACTGAAATTTGAAAAAATAAATTTGACTGTTCTCAGCTTGAAATTTGAATCTTAGCGTAAGAAAGTTTGAATACGTCTAACTAAATACGAGCATTAATTCAGCTTGAAAGTGGGAATTGTGAATGCTCGTATTTGCTTATATGAATTAAAGCCTCATTCACATAAGCATTTATAAGGTTTACATTTATGTTTACACTTAAGTAAGTTCAAATTCATATAACTAAATAAGAGCATTCACAATTATTCCTACTTTCAAACACCGTGTATGCTCATGTTTAGTTACATGTATTCAAACTTTCTTAAACGTAGACATCTAAACCTTAAAACTAATTGCTTATGTGAATGAGGCTTTAAGCCCTCGAGGATTCGCACGAGGATTCTTTGAAAATTCTACCAAGATTCTGAATTCTGGAAAAGAAGAAGTTTCAAGATATGCTGTGTGTTTTATAAAACGACTGATTTTATAATAATTAGTCTGCGACACATAAATTGAGCAAAAAAAACATTAATTTTTAAGCGCTGTTAAAACCGCAACTGGCTGTTCTATAGATAATATTTTACTACTACTATATTATCAGCTCAGAAGGCTTCTATTAACATATTATACATAAAAAAGCCTATTGAACTGACTATAGTAGTAGTAAAATATTTTCTATAGACCAGTCAGTTTCTGTTATAACAGCGCTTAAAAATTGATGGTTTTTTTGATCCACTGTGTATTTATACCGATACTAGCGGATCCGGCACGCGTTGCTACGTCCCCAACTCGAATTTAAAGGAATCTCGTTATACGAATTCTAAGTTATTACCATATACCATACGTGGTGGCAATTCTAACTACGTCCATGGTACCATATTGTCGTTGTTCGGAAAAAACCTCCTATGTGAAACATTAAGTTTGGGCAGTAGACAAAAAAACAAACTATTTTTTCGAAGCTTTGTACTGTTTAAAAACACATAGAAGATTTTAAAATATATATTTTGAAATCTTACGATTCAGAAAAGTACCTACATAGTAGTTTTTACCTAGCGAAAGAGTATACTATTAATATTATTATACATGAAGTCGATTTTGGCATAAAATGTCACATAGAAGGTTTTTTCCGAACAGCGACGATATACCAAATTTGAACCCAATGGGTTACCGCCATTTTGTTTAAAGATGACGGACTACTGATATTTTAGTATGCTCATGTCATAAGTTAGATCATAAGTTATAACCATTACAAATTTGAACCCAAATCGGTGCAATACATTTTGAATTAGCTAGCCACCATTCAGAATCTTGAAACTTTTTCTTTTCCAGGATTCAGAATCTTGGTAGAATCTTCAAAGAATCCTCGTGCGAACAGGGCTTTAAACTTTAACATAAATGTAAACTTTAAAACTAAAAGCTTATGTGAATGAGGCTTAATTGTCTACGAACAAATTAACAAATTTCACCGAATTTCGGACTGTGAATGCGACTTAAAGCGAGATATCCGTTATTTCAATATTCAGAAACTAAAAACCATATCCATCTAAATACGAATTTTAATTTGATAATTAAAAGGTCGCAGGTACGTGATTTTCATGGTCGATATACTTTGGAAAGTCTAGGCAAGTCGAGGGACGGGGATTATGCTGTATGTGTTGTGTGATGTGTTCGTTATGGGCTTATTAACACGAAGACAGCACGGGGCAACATACAGACAACGGACCAACGGACAGGAAATAATTAGAACAGTTATAGGTGTGTATTAGCGCGTGTGTAGATGTAGTGTAACTCTACTACAACATGCAATCCGATTCCACAAACACTCCAAATATTCAATTAATCATTTAGTTTATGTTCACATTCGATAACTCTCCCTACTACCCTACTGTCAGATTTGAGAGAGCTGAGTCAAGTTCGCCAACTTATTACTTGCCTCAACGCATCTGAGTCAAGAGAAAAAACGACTTCTTTATACACTATTTCAAGGTAGCGAAGCGGTTTCTGCCAAGAAATTTGTTGATAATCTATGTTCGCTCGATTAATATTGTTTACCAATTTAAAATTCCTAGGTCCGGCCATATCTTATTTCGCATACTGTACTCTACTAGCAGTAGAGTAGATACTCGTAAATTGATGACTCAAATAACAAGCCTCACAGTATAATATTTTATTTTTCTGGTAACCATTCAACATGATTTACTCCCAATTACAGAATGGTAGATGTTATTATTACTCCAACCACTTCTAGATCAATTCGTCTTGATGCAGTCAGAATTTCAATCCGTGTGACGACCTCAAATTCAAAGCGGCATCGGAGAGATTCTTATGCTACCAACGGCTACCAGGACTACATTTAAGACGATCAAGTGGTCAGCTTAAACCATCCGAGTGCGATTTAACTGCAATATGTTTTTACAATTTAACGACAATCACACACTGCCGGCCGAGAGACTTGAAACACAACCACTGTCGCGATGATATTATATTGGAATCCAATCACTTTTTATAGTACTCGTATCTACAGGGTGTCTCAATAAAATGTACTCACACTTTAACTTTCGTGATGTTTGCGAATCTCTTAGTTTATTTTATTCCATTAAAAAGCCCTGTTCGCACGAGGATTCTTTGAAGATTCTACCAAGATTCTGAATCCTGGAAAAGAAGAAGTTTTTTTCTTTCAATCAATAAATTATAAATTCGTTTCCAAGACTCACTGAAGATTCAATTTAGCGGCACGGCAATTTAACAAGTAATTCTCACTAGAAAGAAGAAAACTTCTTTTCCAGGATTCAGAATCTTGGTAGAATCTTCAAAGAATCCTCGTGCGAACAGGGCTGTTAAAAAACTACGAAAATATTGATCAATAAATTATTCTTGTTTTTCCATTCTATGTCTACAAATTATGTAATTTTCAGATGCAAATTGAGATTTTAATTAAAGCCTGAATGTCAGCTGGATGTAACAATAACATGACATTGGTTACACATTGTTGTTAAATGACATCTCTATAGCTGTCATGCCTATTTGAAGGGTTGTCACTCAAATTGATGTGCAGTGATTCAAATTGATTTGATCCGTTAATGACTACCTATTTTTGTATGAACTGTGCAAAATTGTAACAATAGATGATAAGGATAAACAAGGTAAAATTGAACACTTATTATTAACAAGGAAAATTGAGTTTTTGAATTGGTATTGTTCTACTTTTTACATACATATACATTTTTTTAAGATAAATAATTAAAATATTGAATAGTATCAGATGATAAGAACAATTTATCTGGCCATAATTTATTGCTCAAGTTGTGATTTACATGTTAAAAATTGAATTCCAACTTTCGATTTTATTTAATTCGCACGTTTGTTGGGAAAATTTAAACAATACGAACAAATAATATGTAAGCGCAAAGATTAAAGTAAGATTTCAGATTAGATAAACTTTATTACGTACGAATATGATTTAGAAATGTGTGAAAACGAGAAGTTTAATTATATATTGGATTCATTAATCACTGGTTTGCGTCATCAATCTAATGTTTAATTATTTATGCCCCCATATTTTCTTTTAAGAAGCTATAGGTACCTACAATTCATTTTATATTTAGAAAATAGCGTAATATGACTTTAGATGTCTAGCGTATTATTTTGTGCATATTTTCACCAGCAGATGTTGAATGATAGTTAAGACGACATGTACAAGAATTAAGAAATGCGGTAGTATTATTTCATTACGCCAGTATGGTGTACTTAACCCATATTTTCTAAGTCTAGGTGGTAAAACACCAGATGCAAAACGAGGAAAAGCTAAATTCGTGCTTATGGTGCTCTTTGCCACATCATTGCATATTTCATGCATGCTTGAACTTCGCTACAAACTATTTAGCTTTGATTTACATTTTAGGAGCTGCAGATCTTATTGCATAAATTAAATCGAAACATATTGGAATACACAATT
Organism: Agonum fuliginosum; assembly: GCA_947534325.1. Lineage (NCBI taxonomy): Eukaryota > Metazoa > Arthropoda > Insecta > Coleoptera > Carabidae > Agonum > Agonum fuliginosum. Next base: position 31,704,000 of record OX384039.1, on the reverse strand, counting down.
ATTATAGAGTTTAATCATTATTATCTATGAAATTCTTTGATATTCTTATATGATCGGGCTATACAGGGTGGTTATGAAGTTAATGTTATCAATTTAAGGGTAAGTAGTAGTTGTAGATTACGAGACAGAAATAATTTTTTTTAAATGGCAAAACTAATTTCCATGTTTCCCAGTCACAAATTTTTCGTTGCCACTGCCACTGGGTGGAGTAATTATTGTTTCATTAAAAATAATTAATTTTTATTTGTTTATTTTACTAGTATTTAAGATGTTGATTACCTACTTCTGTTGTTTGTGTTTATAGGAAAACGAATTCAGTGCAGTGTACTAGAAAAACGCTGCAGGTAAACTACCTACTCTTAATTTTACGAATTTAAAAAATTATTCTGTATACACATGGCATACTACTTACCCTTAAATTTATGACATAAACTTAAAAACCAGCCTGTATAGCTTTATACTACTTATATGTTGTTATTTCTAATACATAATACATACATTTGACATAGAATATACGACCAGTTCCATTAGAAATGTACTAATGTACATAAGTATTTTACTTTATGTATAGTTACTATTAATTTTTACTTCCTTGTACGAAGTAAGGAAGTATTGTAATCGCGAAAAATTTCGGTTCTCAGATTTTGACGGAAATATCCGTTTTGACCTTTTCTGAATCCATTATGACTAGTTTCGACATGACGTCTGTACGTACGTACGTACGTACGGACGTATGTGTGTCGCATAACTCAAATACGGTTAGACGGAGAAAGTTGAAATTTTGTATTTAGGACTGTTATAGCATCTAGTTGTGCACCTCCTATTTTTGGTTTCAGTCTATAAACCGGAAGTAGTACTTTTTAAAAATATTTCGATAAATATTTAATTTTAGACAATTTTTTTTATTTTAAATGAAAGATTATGTGATTATTACCTACAATCGGTATTTTATAAATATTTTTGTATCTGCTATCATTTAAAAATAATTAAAGTTTATATTTATAATTTATAGTATTTCGGTATCTTGTAGTCCATGATCGATTAACATTTGTTACTACGTAAAATTTAAATGATTATGACATGACAGTGACAATAGTAAAATATGCTTTATATCTTCTTCTGCAGTTTAAATAAAATGACTAAAATATATTTGTGAGTATACTAGTATAATCTATAATAAGTTAAAAGAATTTTTAATATTATTTTACATTTTAGTTATTAAGAAAAGTATGAACACACAAGGCGTACAAGGAAGTCATGTGGTGTCCACGTCAGATTTTTCTATTTATTACAAGAGCGAATCAGTGTAATTTGAGCCAAATAAACGAATTTTTTTACACACTGCTGATTTTTTTAACTAACAAAAAATATTTAGAGTATTCCTATAACACCGTATATTAATTTAATTAGTTTAATAAAACTTTTATTTTTATACATTTATAGAAAAACATTTATCAATATTGTATTCAAAATAGGTATGTTTATAAATCATTTCATGTTTCGATAAATTACTTGCTTAATAAATTTTTCATTTTATGAGCTTATTTTTTTAATTGTATTGTTTTCATAAAATTTGTTTTAGGCAATTAATGCAAGACGTTGATTATGGCAATGAATAATTATTACAGAAGAAATAATGCAAGAACTAACCAGCCAGATTGTTTCAAACCTTGGCAGACTCAAAGAAATAAATCATGTTCTCCATCGCGAAATCCTAAATGTTTCATAAACACGCACCGCGCGTAAGTTCTACATTACTTTAATTACATTATGGAAATAGCTTAGTGCATAAATTGAACAACTGTGATCTGTGATTGTGATCACTCAGGTTCAAATCTGGTTCGAATCTAAGATACACGAACATCTCTCTCCACTAACAACCCTGATAAAGGTACCCGTAAGTTTACTGTTGATAACCGCACACACGGTATAATATGTCGTTGGCAGATTTTTATAAAAAGTCTAAACATGTAGACATATTATAAAACACAATGTCCCATCATTTCATTTCATTCAAGAAGGGTATTAGGTTCTTTATTTATATTTACTTAGTTCAATTCAATCAATCAAAATTGAGTATGTGCGACTCACGAAGGGTATTGGGTTGTTTATTTAGTTCAGTTCAATCAGAGCTTATAGCAAAACGTGTATTTAAGACTAAAGAAGGGTATTGGATTTATATTTAATTCAGTGCAATCAGTAGCAAAAGCCAAGGCATATTGTGTAATAAAATGATATGACATTATAATGCTGTGCGTTTTATAAAACGACTGATTTTATAATAATTAGTAAGCGCTGTTAAAACCGCAACTGGCTGTACTATAGATAATTCCACTCCTGTATAAAGTAAGCTATAAACAAAACACAATTTTATCGCTTTGACAGCGGATAAAAAGGAAGGTAACTTTTTGCAAATGATAAAACCTTATTTACCTTTTTCTTAGCAATGAAACAATAAACAAAACACTAAAATGTCATTTGCTTCATATTTGTAATATTTGTCAGTGAAATGATTAGATTTTGGAAATATTTGTGAAGAAGAACCAAAGGAGTCGTTAAATTATCACGTTGAATTACACTCGAGCATTTTATTTCCTCCGAATAAATTTCTGTTTGACATCTCAACCTTGTCACCTGACAGCAATTTGACTCGAAAAATTGTTTTAAAATAAAATAACTCCACCTACGGTATCGTGATTTTATTAAACAATTTTTCTTTTCAAATTGCTAGGCAACAAGGTTTCAATACAAACATAAATTTATCCGGCGAAATAAAAAGCTCTTATGTAATTACAGTTGAAAATATTTTACTACTACTATATTGTCAGATCAAAAGGCTTCTATTAACATATTATACATAAAAAAGCCTATTGAACTGTCTATCTATATAGTGGTAGTAAAATATTTTCTATAGACTAGCCGATTATAACAGCGCTTAAAAATTTATCGTTTTTTGATCCACTGTGTATTTATACCGATATTTACAATATTTGAGGCTGCCACAACCAAGTTGGGAAAATGCGTGAATTGCACTCTGCATGTGATAACGTACGAACCCGGAGTTCCGTGGTTCAAGTCTCTCGGTTGGCAGTTTGTTATTGTTATTAAATTGTACAAAATATCTTGCAATTAAATCGCACTCGGATGCTACAAGCTGATCATGATAGTCCTGGTTGCAAAATAATGTCTCCGTTGCCGCTTTGAATTTCAAAGGTCGTCGCACGGATTGAAATTCTGGTTGCACCAAGAGTACTGAATTCCAATAATATCTAACATTCTATTATAATTGGGAGTAAATCCTGTTTGTTATCAGCAAAATAATATGTATGTAGAGTAGAAGTATAATAACCTTTTTTCAGTTTTGCTGGTAATACTAGACCAGGACGTACTCCATCTCCCATAAAAGGAAAGGACTCACTACATACAGTTTTTTTCAACCATCTTCGACGTCAAATACCAGCAGAATATCAACCAAAGCTACAGGTGATGTACAAAAGAGGAAAAGATAATCAAAACATTAAACTAAAGAAGGAAGCAGTCCACCCAAAATTAAAATATAGCAGAAACGTTTATTTTGAGAATGACATTAAACTGTACAGTTCATCAGCAACAAACATGAGTTCAAATACTAGAATCCAATCAGTTAGACATGTTATTGAAAAATTTAATAACCTCAGTAAAAATGCAACAGATGTACCTGCAAAACATTCATTCAAAGAAAAAAAGAAAGATATTGTTCCTATACATGAAGTGGAAACAAAAATTCAATCTTATAGTAAAGAAACAGTCGAAAAAATAAGCAATGATAAAAACCGTAAAACAATGAAAAATATTCCTATACATGAAGTCGAAACAAAAATTCAATCTGCTTCTATTAAAGAAACAGTCAAAAAAATAAACAATGATAAAAACCGTAAAACAATGAAAAATAAACTAAGTGGCGCAAAGTTACGAAGCAAGCTATATTACAAGGAACGAGAATATGCTAAACTGATGTGTGATGATTTGCTGGATGTATTCAAACCTGCAAAAATGGAATCTGTCCAAAGAAATTCCTGTAAACGCCTGGTACTGAATATGGAGAGGTCTAAAGAACTTGTTTCAGCACATACACAAACTACTCCATGTCCCTCGGCAACTAATATTATGATTAACGTTTATAATCAGCAGTCTCCACGATTGATCCAGCATGGACATCAGCAGTCTCCACGATTGATCCAGCATGTACATGAGCAGTCTCCACGATTGATCCAGCATGTACATCAGCAGTCTCCACGATTGATCCAGCATGGACATGAGCAGTCTCCACGATTGATCCAGCATGGACATCAGCAGTCTCCACGATTGATCCAGCATGTACATCAGCAGTCTCCACGATTGATCCAGCATGTACATCAGCAGTCTCCACGATTGATCCAGCATGGACATGAGCAGTTAAAAGCAGTTAAGGAGATAAAAATATGCCAAGATAGGAATCAAAACGCGAAATTATCTATTTCACAAGAGACGGAAAAAGAAGACTTTGAAACCACGAAGAGAAGTGTCAGAGATTGCATTAAAAAATTTGAAGGTAGGTTCTACAAATGGGCTGTTCGATGATCAAAATATTTGATCGATCTTCGATCGATGTAGATCGGTCTTTTGTGATCGATCTAATTGATCAGATCGAATTGATCAATCTGATCGAATCGATTAAATTGTATAGATCTATTTTATTATTGATCTATTTCTATACCTTCACTAAATATTGAAGGACTGGTAATGTTATCAATTAATTTTGGTAGGAATTAGCCGTAAATAAAATAGTATTCTTACATTTTTATCTTAATTACAAAAATTAGGGACTTATTAACATACTCATGGTTCAGTGACAGAAAAAATCAGATCTTATCGATCATCCAAATTCGATCGATCAAAGAAATTAATCGAATTGATCGATTGATCGATTAAATGATTACCTGTGATCATATTGATCGATCGATCTTTCGATCAGATCGATGTTTTTTCGCAGCCCTATCCACGAAGTATAATGATAGAAGTGAACACTAGGGCGGATGAAGTGTGGCCTTTCTGTTTACCTTTTAGAGAGAGACACAAAATACGGGCCAGCTCGGAGCATGCATTCTATGAAGATAAACAACGGTAACGATGGTAACGCTCGGGCCCTGTAGTGATTTTTCTCTCTCACACAGGGTAAACATGGAGTGTCCATACAGGTGTTCCACAACTTAGAACAAAAAATTAAAGGATAGGTATATACTGTATGACGTGCTGATCATGCAACAAAAATAATTTTTTTAAATTCGCAAAGTTTAGGGTAGGTAGTTTACTTGACGTATGTACATTTTAAGTATTACGGTTTTGATGGTATATTTGATAATTTGACATTTATTAATATTAGATATTATGTAAACAATTTACATTCATTGTAGAAGATTTGAAAAAAAAAATATTAAACATAACTACCGACTAGTGGCAAAAAAATGTTTGCTTGAAATACGATGCAATTTTTTGCGAATTTAAAAAAATTCTTTTTGTTTCATGATCAGCACGTCGTACAGTATATACCCTTTAATTTTTTGTCCTAAGTTGTGGAACATTCTGTATAGTAGAGACGAGGTGGGGTTTCAAAAGAAATGATCTATAAATGGCTATGACACTACGACTGTGATCTATATCGTTATAAACAAAAATTTTACATGTAAAAATATTCGTTGATGACAACAAAAAACCCTGTGGTGTACATTCTCCACTACCAACCATGAGTATTAAAACAAAATTGATGATACATATTTTTATATTGTTTTATAGAGCATTTGAACAAGAAAGGTATGGAAACAGAAATAAATGATCCAAAAATATTCGCAAAAATTCGAAGCAACTATTTCCTGAAAAAGGAATACGAACCAAATTTATCATCAAAAGCTAAAAGTGTACCATTCTGAGATAAAATAAATTTTAATAAACAATTTGTATATTTTGATTAGATCTGTAATATAATGCGTCAATAAATTATTAGTTTTTAAATGGTTATCAGAATGTGTTTTAATTTTATATTGTTTATTACTGATAAATGCACAAATATTTTAATTATGATAAAATGTAGAATAACTAATAAACTGAAACACTTTATAAAATAAAATGTAATATACATATTGATGTGGAATTGTGTAAATTATAGTTATTAACTTATGAATATTATTTTAATAACATTGAAATAAATTAAAACCTAGGAAGTTCAACATCCTTTTGCCACATAAATAGCATACAAGCAACTTATTTTAAAATATTTATATCTCGTTTAAGAATACTAAAACACATAACCGAATATTTTAAAGTCTCAAGTGTAAAAATCAAAGCGTGTCCAATTAATTTCATATAATTAAATCAGCACATTTCATTTTGAATATAGTACAACTATAATTACTTTATACACTATAGTGTAAATTACAAAACATACCATTATAACAAAACACTGTACACAAACAAAATATCGCATTTATGACTAAATTACGATAAGCTATGTTTTCTATAAAACGTATTAAAATACTTCTTGCATTGTAAACTATAACAATATCTGAAAAAAATTATCAATGTTCAAAGTTTATGGTTTTTGCAGTTTATAATACCTAGGGTACCTACAACATTTATGTTCCTACATTGAGTCATATTTTTTTAAATTTAAACTTCTAATAATAATGTTGATGTTTATTATTTATACAATACGCACTATAAAAAATAAGAAATAAATTATTTTTCGGCGATTGACATTAAAAGTGCTGTTTTTGACAGCTGACAGTCAGCAAAGTGTCACTTTTGCTGACTAGGCAGCAAAAATAGTAAAAAAAAGCCTAGGCAGCAAAAGTAATTGTTACTATGGGGAATCAACAAATTTGACATTTATAAAATTCATCAACATACCTAACCTATTTTGTTTTTTCATAGCAACTGTCAACATACGCATAGCAACATAATTTGATTGCGATACTTATCAAAATATTTAAAATAATCATTAAATTAATATTAATTAATAACAATCGCCGAAAAACTAATGTGTTTAACATGGCAAAAAATACAGATTTGCTGCCTAAGCTAGATTCATAGCCTAGTTAAACAAATAACTATTATTATTTGGAAGTGTAAACAACAATCACACATCGTTGACGTCTATGGTAGTTGCGATTTTACACATGTCATGACTTTACCGCACATTGTTCGGTAAAGAGCATCGAATTTTATTGCTTTAATAAACCATTAAAAAGTAGATTTGTAAAAAAAGAGAGCCTACAAAAATACTACTTTACGTTTCAATTTATTAATTTTAAATGTGACATTTACTGGTGACATCTCTTAGCAGTTGTTTCAAGACTACTTGATAGAAGGAAATTTTCGTGCAAATGTAAAAAGCATCTTACTTAACCTCATAGTAAGTACGATATTTTTAATAGATAGGTTTGTCGGCCAAACATATAATATTATAATGTGTGCGTTAGGTATTTGTACTTTGTTCAGTTTAATTAAAGCACTCCGCTTCGCGTCGCACTTTAACATAGAACCTCGCGTTGTAAAATAAAATCTACAGCACTTATAATTATAAATGACTCTTGTATTTTATAAAATATTTTATTTTTAAACAATTAAAGGTACAAATATGATTTAAGTAACTGCACAAATTCAGTATATCCGAAGCTAAACTAGATTCAGACCTACCCAATTATAAGTATAAGTGCTAAGTTAACCAACCAGCGCTTCCACAAAATTCCAGTTTCAATTATAAGTGCGAACGTTGTGCGTTGATTGGTTAAATTAGCCACCTACATTTATAATTGAGTATGTCTGATTCTAGCTTTAGAGGTAGACATTAAAATTTGCTCTTGCTATAATTTTTCTGTGTTTGTAACATCCTGTATGTAATTTTCTGTTGCTGTTAACCGTAGACCATTCTGATTCTTGTATTTGCAGTCGTATTTATGTAAGTGTAACAAACATATCACGAATGTGTAAAGTAAAAAGTAATTGTTCCATGTCTAATTCCATTTTATTTAAACTCGTATTTAATCTTTAATTATTGTTAATTTCCTTTCTGGTTCGGTTATCTTGCGGTAGTTGCCCGTTTTGCGGAATTACAATTTCAAAAAATGTTCTTAAGTGGGTCGTTTATGTTTTATATTAACTTTACCTGTCAGATGTAATTACTAAATCTTCATTTATTATATTGTTGTTATTGTTATTCAGGAAGGAAAAGTATTCATATGATTAGTGTACTGGTCTTGCCCTACTTCATTATGATATTTAAATTTTAATAAAATTTCGTTATTTTTCACCAGCAAAACTTAGTTTAAAATTGAATTAATCAATAAATTTTAAATAATTTTTTCTACAATCGTTGCACAATATAAACATTGTTATTTAATTTTTAGTTAGGATATGTTCAAAATTGTCGCACTATTGCATTTGTTGCGAAAAATTGGCCTCAAATTAGTTTGTAAACATTTTGTTTGAATTTTTTTGGTTTGTTCATAAACGTTTCATTGAATTATTATAAGCACGAAAGCACGGCAAATAATAATTTTTTAATTAGTTATTTTTGACGTTATACGACTGTAGAAAAAATATTGTGTGCACCTCGTCGGATATAGCTTGATTGTTGCATTTCGAGTCGTCGATCTCGGCTTCGCCTCGACCGAACAACATTCTCGCCGCGTGCAACAAAAAATGCTCTATCCGTACTTGATACACAAATAACTATTACAGGAGTTCAAATCTCGGTGGTCATATAAATTTTCCCTCAACATTTGCATTATTAAGTCGTTTCTTTCTGGATTGAATTTTGAAATAAAATCTGGCTGCAATTATTTTTAGAATACTGTTTTCATTGTATCTACCGCAATAAAACACGAAATTATGGCGCAAATGTTTTTTTTTTGTACATAAAATTAAATTATTAAAATATTAATCTCAACGCATATATGCCTATTTCCTATTTGACGCCTAATAACCGAACATACGGTATAATAATATTATTATAACAATAATAATTCACAATATGTGTAAAGGTGCTACAGCGATTTGTATGAAGTTGTGAATAACCCTGAATTTAAAAATTATAGAAAAATAAAAATAATAACAAATTCAATAAAAATAGACGTTTTCGTTTTGAACCTAACAAAAAAACAAACTAAAACTTATTATATAGGTAAGCTTCAAACTTCAAAGCTTCCAAAATCGGAGAGTTGTAAAAGCGCATTTCTGGTCCTCAAAACGTTTGAAAAGCGCAGAAATATAATCAGTAAATTTATGTTCAATAAGCGCAGATCGTAACGTTCAATAAGCGCATTTTTCGAAAATGATATTTCTGACCATAACAAGTTAGTCCCGATCGTCTTCGAGTATGATGGGGTTAAGTTCAGAAATATGTTAGGCATAAGAATATTTTCTAGTTTTAAAAAATTCAAAAAATATTGTAGAAAAACTGTCGTACAATCCCTAAAACCATTGTGCTTTTCAAATGTTCCCTTCTGCGCTTATATAAATTCAATTTCTGCGCTTTTCAAATGTTATTTTATGCGCTTTTCGTACGTCGATAAGCAAAAACTGATAAAGGCCAAATGCGCTTATATAACGCACCCTCCAAAATAAATTATTTTTTTATTTTGTAGAAAGACTAGACAAGATCTAATGCAATATTAATTTTTATACTGATATGCATATGCAGTCAATAATTTACTGTTTGCATAACAATTATTATTTTATTGAAGTTAAACAATAAAGCTGCATTGATAATTGAATGTGTGCATAATAAATGAATTGAATAAGAATTTATAATTGCATGAAATGTAATTAGTACAGTATTAAAGCAGAATATCTAATCAGAATGAATGAATGAGCATATAATAGCATAAAATGGATGTTAATGTACCTCTATGAATAAATAATTAGGTGGTAAGCAAAAGATGGTTTAAATATTATCTTATTATTTAACAATACAATACTGGTACTGGGTAATAAACCTAATATTTTATATAAATCGTCTGTATATTATATTTGTTATTTGTACATTGTTATGTCATTTGTACGATAATGATAATAAATTTTAATTGTTTTATTTGGATATTTGCATTTCTTTATGTAGGTATATAATATTAATTATTACTCATGTTTTATGACATTTACTTATTTTAGGAGTGTATTTCCTGTTTGATAAAAATTATTTTTATTATACAGGGTGTTCCAGGTCGAGTATAATAAACTTTAAAAGTTTATTCCTGAGATCATTTTAAACAAAAAAAGTCATTGAACATAGGTCCAATCCAATTACTTCTGATTAACAAAATACAAAAGGTTGAAAAATTGATAAATAACGCGAATTTTTTACAAATTTTTAATAAAGACACTTTTGAAAAGCAAATTGTATAAAATAAAAATCAATTAGTTTGTCAGCTGTCATTTAGTGACATTTAAAATTCGAGATTTATAATTGGATTTTGTGAATTTTTATAGTTCCTACAGATCTATAAAAATGGAAGTATTATACAAAACATTTGAACATTTGTCAATAAATATTGATGTGATTTTGTTCAATATTTTTTTACAAATTTGTAAATGAAAAGTACTATAGATTTGCACAGAATTGCACCATAATAATGCATATTATTTTATATGTTACGGAAATAAAATAATATACGAGCAAAATTTAAATTATATTAAGCATTTATATTAAGTATTATTTCTATAATTTATAATAAATGCATTTTTAATCTCGAATTGTATATATCACTAAATGCCAGCTGTCAAACTAATTAATTTTTCTATAAAACGATTTGCTTTTCAAAACTGTTTTGATTACAAAAATTTATAAAACTTCAACCTCTTGTATTTTGTTCACCAGAACGAATTAAACCGATGTTCAATAACATTTTTTTGCTTAAAAAAATCTCAGGAATAAGCTGTTATAAAGTTTGTTGCACTCGACCACGCTGTATATAAGAAATTATTTAATTTATATTTTTGATTATTATTGTTAAAATTTGTGCTCTGTGGCCTCTTTCTTGTTACGCCACTGGCCACTGATTTTTAAATTTAATATTCTATCTTATTTGCATAAAAATTTATGAAACAATTTAATAAACTGTCACGATAAAAAAGCATTGTTACTTTATTTATCATACATAAAAGCTATTGGACAGTTCAAATCTATAAATTATTATACAGCTTCGTTAACTTATAAATTATTAAAAAAATCTCAATTTTGTAGACAAGCATAAAAATATGCACAAAATTAAAGATTTTAATGCAAATTTGTTGTAAATTTATAGCTTTTACGATCTGTTTCAGTGTCTTTTGGTCTTGTTGGTAACAAATTAAAGTTTTGTAAATTTGTTGAAAAAATATACATATTTAACAATCTACGAGTAGGTACTCTACAACAAGGTATACTATTTTACTATTATTCCTATTATGTTTTTTATAAATATAATATACGTACGACATACATAGATAGGTATATAATACCAATAAGGTTATATACTTGTATGAATTCTTTAAATTACAGGGACGTAACTAAGGGTGGGCTCCCTGCAAAGTCTTGTCCCATCCGGTGACCCACCCAAAAATTATACAATATTTTTAGATTACTTTACGGAAGAGATATATTTAAAATATTTTATAATGTCTTACATACCTAATACTAGGGAGCAGATATAGATTTATACTAATTATTGTGGTAAAAAATATGTGTAGTTTATTGCTGGTATAAATGTTGTGTTTTTGAATAAATATAAAATATATGTATTAGCTTGTCTGGTTGTCTGTCAATCTTTATCTACGCATACATTATTTAATATCATATTCTTAACTGCGGGTACTGTTTTTCTACGAAATTAATTTTAGGAGGAGGAGGAAGTAAAATTCATAGATTGATAGAAATTTTAAAATAAACCCAAATATTATAATTTATTAATAAGTCAAATTCCTCCTGTATTTTTAAAAACAAAATTTTTAAATTTACTGTAAAAAGTGTAGCCCACTTTAATTTTTTACTGGCCCACCATTGGCCCACCTAAAAAATCCTAGTTACGACTCTGATAAATTAAATATTTTTGAACCAAACTTGGTAACTATACACTTATTTATATTTTGCCAAATTTTTTATTAACAATTAATAAAAATTGAACATTTTATATTTATATTTTTGACGTAGAATGGTTTCATTTCTCCAGAAAAATTCAATTACCTACTAAAAACATCTAATAGTAGGTACTTTAAAAATAAAATTTATATTTTTACCTATGTTATCCCTATCATAATTAGTTAGAGATAGAGATTAATCTCATTTTCAGCACGATTTTCAGTAGCTAGATGCATACAAGTGATTCTAAATAATGAATTTTTTAAAATAAATAGTCATAGTAACACTTATATAATCTATATAAATGTAATAATAACAATTTAATTAAACATTGAAGCTTACAATACATTGCTATTATTCTTAAGTCAATACAATTTATTTAACCAACAAAATTTATTGTTTATACAATACAATACTATATTACTTACAACAACAAAAATCAAAATAGAAAATCGCATAAAATGATTGATCAATTTTGGTTCTTTTACATGTCAATTATTTTGAATACTATAAAATTCAAAATATGAATAAATGAAGAGTAAAATTTGACAGTCGCGTGCCGCGATTGGCGGACCAGTTTCCCCTACCCGCGTATATAAGGCTGGCGACCGGCTTGGAAATCCAGTTTCGAGTTGTGCGTGTTGGTGAAAAGACGTGTGGTTTCGTGTGTCATCTTCGAACTTCTCTACAGAAAACTGCCTTTTTCTAACTCCCAGTGCTGGAACTGTGTGATTATATTAGTTTTACAAGTGTCTTATTGCACGGTGAGTACAGTTTCATTCATCAAAACGCATTTGTTTCAACAATTGTCACTATGGCCGCCATGAAAAACGCCGGCTCGTTGTTTTCTGTTCTGACTCACTTGTATCGGCTGAATTTCGATTAGGGTATTTGCATTAGAACAAAGAGGTTATTAACTTCTTAGAATTTTGTGTCTCGAAGATAGAGACCTGTAAAAAAGGTCTTTGAAGCGCCGGAATAAGCCGCTATTGTAAAAGTTTATAATTGCCGTTGTCATTAAATTATTATTATTGTGTTATTGTTAATATTTAATTGTAGCACTAACATAGAATATGGGAATATGGTAGACATATTGACTTTTTGTTTAGTTCATTATTTTAGTTAGCTTACACATTAAAGGGGTGTGGTTTTACATACCGCATTCTTATGGGTTTTTAATTTTTATTTGACCAGTATTTTACTGTCTATTTCTAATATAATTGGGTTTAGTAAAGAAAATAATGATAACTTTTATATTTTATTTATATAAAATATAAACATAAAAAGTTAATAAACCAATCTTGAATTTTTGCTATAGGTATAAAAGATAAAATAAAATTGGAACTGAAACTGAAAACAAAGTAGTTTTTTCTAGGTTATGTACATAAATTACAAAAATAATAGTTATTTATCTTATAAGGATCACAATGTCAATCATTATGGTACTAGACGGGAAGATTATCAGACAAGGCGAAGTCGAGTTTGATAACATGACGTGTACCATAATGATTGGTTACGATCCGTATTGCATACAAAATTTTATCTGCTAACGTAAATTAGTCAAAATGTAAAATAATATACCTATTTGGTATTGAACAAAATTTTTTAATCTAAAATCTTCCTTATAGTAACGGAGTTGTTTGGTATTTCATTATGGTACTGAGTCCCATACTGGATTCATTATGGTCCTTGGCCTATAAAGAACTCTATTATGGTTCTCAAATTGAGGCTTATAATGTTGTCATTATGATACGGCATCAGATAAAATAATTTTGACAGTTGTAATTTAAAATTACCCTTATGAAACGAATTAATTATTATAAATATACCTAGTCTTAGATAATATACAAATTAAATTATACGTTTAATTATCTCATTAAATCAGTGCAATGAACAAAAAACCGTAAATATGATAAATGGTAAACAATTAAATCAATTGTAATAATTATTGTTTAATGATTAACTAGATGATAGATCTATCTGATAATGATATCGATCAAAATGTGAAAAATCTTTTTATAGAAATAGTGAACTAATCAACTAATCACAGCGCATATTTGAAATAGTTGTCCACTTTTCCTAAAGATTTCTGTATTGCATTGACTCATTGACTGACGGCTGCAATCCATGAACCAAAAATGGTTATGGTCGAGGTTATGGTTGTTTATCGTGTCAAACCGGAACTGAAACGCTTGTCTGTTGTTTATCAGTCGTTTGCCAAGCACTGATTTAACTCGGAACTTCGATATTTCTAAAACTGGATGACTTATCGATTTATGTTATTAAGTATACAAAATTGTTTACTTTTAATCTGTGGAATGTTTATGTTTAGTTATGAAGTTGATGTTCTCATATTGAAATTTATGTTTATAAATTGTTAGAATTTCCGAAATCTATAACATTAATTAGCGTCGAAACTTTAATGAAGCAGAGCGAAGTAAGGTTATGATGAATTTTATTAGATCTGTCAAAAATTCTTTCAGAGATTAGATTATCGTTTAATGTTAATTTTCGGAATATAATTAATGTTTTAGTTTAGGTATATTAATTTGTATTATGTTAGTAATATCTAGATTATTGTAATAATTTTGAATGTCCTGATAGCACATTTGCAAATTTCTTCTTTTTCGCTATTCTTTGGAATAAGTTTCTCTCGGAATTCGTTTCCATTCACAAAACTGATTGCTTATAGCAACGCAGAAACACAAAACAAGAAAACAACTGCCAGCTCAATGGTCGACGAATCAGCATCCGCCAATGACCGAAATGTACAATTCCGGAAAACAGAATTCGAATGATTCTTGTGTTTTTTTTAAATTTGAAAATTATGACTGACTGCAAGCGAGATTCTGAAATTAGTCAAAGACTATAGTAGTTTAATTAGAAGCTGCGAAAAATGTATTAGATTTTAGATTATAAAATTATAATCATCATGCGTTTTATTCAACGATTTAATGTATTTTACCGTGTGTACGGTTACCAGCTGTCAACTCACTTCCGGGTAGCGAAGTTAGTGGAGAATACTAAAGATCATTTAGAAATGAATATAGAAGATTTTTGCCAGTTTTCAACTTGAAAGCTTTGTCTGTCACTGTCAGAAGTCAGACTCTTTTGCTTCGAGTAAACCCTTGTATAAAATCACATACAGTACGCGATATGAAAGATGGCCGGATTAAAGAATTTCAAGTTGGTATACTGCAATATTAAGTAATCGAGTGAACATATAGAAGCCGTCCAGCTCGTTTTTTCTCTTGGTTCAGTTGCGTTTAGACGAGTCATAAGTTTTCGAATTGTGACTCAACTCTGTATAGAACATAGGCACTTTCTTTCTATTCCTTACTGCTCCGGCCAACTCTAGCTGCATGAAAAGTAAATGTCGACGTTGTGCATGTGATGACGTATGACCCCGAAGTGCCGTGGTTCAAGTCTCTCGACCGGCAGTGTGATTGTCGTTAACTTGTAAAACATTGCAATTAAATCGCACTCCGTTGCCGCTTTGAATTTCAAATGTCGTCGCACGGATTAAGATTCTGGCTGCACCAAAAACCAAAACGAATCAATTTTACTATAATAACATTACCACTCTATAATTGGGAGAAAATCCTGTTGACTGGTTACCAGAAAATAAAATATCGATAATATTTTCGGATTTAAGTTTCTTCGAGTGTACAACTGCTACCTGTGCAAAATAACAACACACTTCGTCCGCTAGCTAAGCTTCTTGCTTCTCGATCGCCGTCCTGTCAGCAACATTTTAAACACATGTCGCTGTAAGTATGGCGCCTTGTGGTACACGGGTATTACACGTATACACCTCATATGAGTGTGTTCTGTGTTGTATGCAGAATCAGTTAGCGAGTTTGGCATGAAAGCGCGCCTGCACGTATAGAAACGTTGCCTAGGCATGATAATGACCGCCGAGAACGCTACTGAATCATGATGTGAGGAATGACCTTGACAGGATGGGTTCTTGAAAATGGTTTATGAACCATGAAGATTCTTCGTATTGAAGAAGTAACGTAAAAAATTGTATTTTTTGTTGCAAATGATTTATTTTCTTAATTGCGGTTCATTATGCACTTTAAAATTTAAAACTAATCGTGGAATACCCGTTTTTTCTTGCGCTTGTACCCATTTAAAGAAGGTACTTGGCCGTGTAGCAAACTTTACACCCAGAAAATATTATTTTTTCAATACCTGCACAGAAAACGCCACCTTTCGTCCCTATTATTAGAAACGACAGTGAGGTATTTCTGACCGGTCTCTAGGGAGGAAAAGTACGTTTCCTTCCGCTTTATGCAGGATTCCAATTGAGTATTTCCTTCCTAGGGAGGAACAGTATCTTTCCTCCCGCTTTATGCGGGATTATTTAGATTATTTTTATTTATTTCATCTTCGTCATCATTTATAGCAATTTTCCACGATTCATCATCTGTTAAATCACATTTAGATATTTTTCATAGCACAATTAGAAGACTTTTTATGTTGTAAGTGAGGATATGTATGGAAGATAGCTGATAGGCGACTTATGGCCAGTTTCGGGCCAGTTGCACTGTTGCACCGCTTCCACTTAAATTTTAAGTTTTCCTTAAATGAACAATATCGAATCTAAATCAAATTGTCAAACGTAGAAATAACATTGCTGTCATGAGTTCGATTCGATATTTTTCATTTAAGTGACACTTACAATTTAAGTGGAAGCGGTGCAAATGGCCATTAAGGTGACTTTTTGGTGCAGGTATTGAACAAAGTTTCGTGTCTCGGGACAAAAGTGTTTTCTCGACTCGTGCGGTGGTAGCTGGTAGCCCTCGCTTCTCTCGTGTTGATAACTCCGCACTCGTCGGAAAAGCGCCATTTTCATCCCTAGTTCCACAATATACTATTATTGTAAACATGTTACTACATTTTCGAACATTTACCGTTGTTTAACATCAGAATGCATAAAATGCATGCTGGCCCGTATTGCCTGTCTCTCTCTAAAAGGTAAAGTTTCCACTCCTGTCATATATTATTTCTTGCTGTAAACATACGGTGCTAATGACAGTCTCGTCTTACAAAAAATGAATTTTAATGACACGATTTCACAAATCCCGTGTATATAAATTAGCAGATGAATCTTCAGTGGCCGCTCCGCTCTCCTCGTAACGTATGCCGGCCAAGCATCAGCAAGTTCCGGTCTGCTGACGGTTTCCTGTCTGCTGAGCTGGCCACATCCCGTCTACTCTGCACGCATCTCGTGATGTTAGGTTAGGTATCACTGAAGAACGGATCTTCTTTACATCTGTGTTTTCATCGCGCATTAAGATAATCAGGGAGAATGTTTTCCGTTTTCCTGTTTTCACTTTGAGCTTGTGGCACATGATACTGAAGTGTCGGTGGGTTTGTAATGTGATATGTAATTAATGTGTGGTAATTTGTTGGGTTATGTTACGAGGTTTTGATGAGATTGATGCAGAGATATACAGTTTTTCTGATGATTTTTTAAATGTTATTGCAGACTTGCGAAGTGTTTGCGTAATTTTTGATGCAGGGACATTACTAGGATTTTATCTATGTGGGCGAAGGCTGGACCAATAAAAAATTAAGGTGTTTCTTAGTGCAAATTTATTTTTTGATAAATATTGGGGAATGCCGAGCGAAACAAGGCAATTTTTTTTAAAGCTAAGGCATTATACTTCTTTTGCTCGGGACTAAATTTAATAAAACTATATAAATTAAGAATATAAATAACAGTAAGTTCAAATTAATAACCCTTAGTCTGTAATGGTAATGTTTTTAACCCGATAATAGTAAATTAGATAAAAATATTATTAGGATATTTTTTGTAACAATTCATTTTTTAAATCTACGTCTATGTTACAGTCCAAAGGAGATTATTGGATCGTTTATAGCGGTATTTCAATTGTTCGAGAAGTTAGTTCCATCCGAGGTACAAAGCGTGCCGCATATTATGAGCACCCTATATTTGATTTAATAACTAAACGGACAAAATTGAAGTTGTCTCGCTGAACCATATTTATATTTACACTTTGTAAATACCAGAAAAAAGCACTAAATTTTTTGGCGGCAAAATTAAATTTGACTTATCAGCGGTAAAACTCGATACAGTCACTGACAACAGCTGACAAGACAAGATGAAGAACATTCGTTTGTTTACATTACAAAGTGTGTGGTGTAAAACTGGTGTTACATCAGCCAATCCAAAACGATCAGTTTTAGCATATTCCAACTTCAGATTTGTCCGTTTAGTTTTTAAATAGAGTATACCTAGTAAAGTTGATCCTGATATTTCTGGCAGTATTATTTGCCGTATAGCAAGCTGTCTAGAATCCAACACTACTCTTACAAATTTTGATTTATTACTCACAGTCAATCAGAAATAGTATAAACAACGTTCTCATAACCGGAAATAACTTCTTAAAAAACTAATTTCCTATCTACCCTCCTGTGGCAAGAATCCATTAAAATCTCACGGAGTCATGACGTGATAAGACCCTTACACCCTTGTGTAGGGCTGCTTGCAGACGATCGAAGTGGATCACGTTGCCCTTGAAGCGGGCGTTCCAGGGCCGCTGTTTCAGGGCTACGCCAACCTCGACCGTGAACGTGAAAACAGCAGCAATGCCACGCCAGACTGCAGTATTGACCTAGCCTAGGATGCAAGGGTAGTGGGAGTGGGGGTGGACTGGGGGTAATTTAATATTTAGAATGGATATGTAAAATACCGGGATGCAACGTTCACAATGTAGTTGTAGTTAATTTAAAAAACCCGAAAAAACGTAACACTTAATAAACAAGGTACCTTAAGGAGATTGGTGACCATTAAAATGATGATGAGAGGCTATGAAATTTATATAGTGCCTTTATTACACTATACTAAAAAATAATAATTTTCGTCTATCCGGTTTTTGAGTAATTGAATGTTGAAATTACGCTCGTTTTACATGGACTCTCATGGAAATTCACTAAATTTTTGTTTTGCATGCTTTAAACTATGTGAGAAAATGATGAAAAATGCATAGAACTTGTATAAAAATTTTCTATAAACATTTCAAAATAATTTTATAAAAACAATTTCTGGAATTCAGTCAACTTTATTGGATTTATTTCAACCTCAACCGGTTTCACATCCCACCCGGGTCAGGAGGTGAAAGTCAAGACATTTTTTTGTGAAGTGTAACACATTAAAATTAACATTAAAACATAAATTAATAATAAATAATTTAAAAACACATACACACATGACAAATATTCAGCACACAACATAGAAGAACTGACTAAAGTTGACTGCATTCCAGAAATTGTTTTTATGAAATTAAGAGCAAAGTCAAGAAAATTACATACTTTAAAAATATGTTTGTGAAGATTTTGTGTACATTTTCTAAACCATTTGCAAGTTATTTAAAAAATGTAAGCGCATGCCAAGCATTTTTTGATTAAAGAAATCGAGAAATTCATTCTCATTTGGTTCTGTTCAGAGTTTCTACCAAAACCGAGTATTGGCGAAGGTGGTATTGTGTTTTATAGTATTTAGTTCAGTTCAATCAGAGTTTCTTCCTAAACCGAAAATGTGGGATCCAGAAAGGTATTGGGTTTTATATTTTTTTAGTTACTACCTCCAAAATACTTTGTTTATATTTTGTTTCCTTTTTGTTGAAAGTTCAGTGACTTTCAATTTTAAGTGCATTTATGTTGTTGGTTTGAATAGCTGTCTGCTATTTAATGTTCAAATTGATTACTTTGTAATGTCTTCGTCTTGTCTTCATTCATAACATAAAGTGGTAAATTACACTTGTCTCTTCATATTTCATGTTTATAACTTGTTTATTATGAAATAATAAAGCTTTAAAATGTTTCATGCAAATTATGTGCTTATTTGCATAATACTATAGTTTTCTGAATCATAAATTATTTTCGATTTTCTGCTTCCAATATTACAGTACTGTTGACCGCAATACAGGGGTCATCTTCGATGTATAACTGTTTTGTGAACGTTGAACTCCATGAGCATGTAATTCATAAGAAATTGATTACTTGATTAATACTTTCATTATTCATCGAGACAATAAAGTGCACATATGCATTGTTATAAGACAATTGTGTTGTAATTAATCTTCGATATTGCTTGGAGAAAGAACATCGTCATATATGCATTTAAAAAAAATTAATTGAAACTGTTGTAGCGTATAGATTGTCGTTTTGTTTACGAATCACATTTTTAATGAGGATACCGTTACTGTATTATGTGTTTATGTTTTAAACGTTACTTCTTAATACATAAAACTGCTCGTAAATACTTGTGTAATCATATTCCACATCGTATAATACAATCACTAGCTATATAGCTATAACAAACATCATTGAAACATTTACACAGAATTGCTTACATCTTTTATTTGTAGTTTCTAGTAGTGTGCTATGCTAATAATTCATGAATCATGACAGTTGACTGTTGGTTGATAACGATCAAAGTAAGGTTATGTTTATGCTTCACCAAGTCGATTCTTTCAAACATTTGTAGAACTTAAAGTGATATAGTATTTTTGATTCAGAAAATAATAGTTATTTTATTAAACTTAATACCTAATGCTTGTGTTCTTTTGTACATTTGTATTTGTGATTCACTGACACAAGATAAGGTTATGTTTATGTTTCACATGTGTTTTACCAACTTTATTCTTTCAAATAGAAATATTTGGTTCATTCATAAATGGTTATTGAACTGAAATAATAATTACACTTATAGATCGGGAGCTCATGACATGTGATGGTCTCCGATTTCATGCAGCATGCCTTTTGGAGGATAGCATATTAACCCTATGACCACATAGAAAAACGGGTATTACACCCTTGCACGCTTTCCGGTCATATGGAAAATTGCATTTCCAACTTGCACAAAACTTTTCTGAAATTTTCCACCCTTGGACCAACAAGAACTGCATGTCAATTTGGTTATAGATGTTTAATTACACAAATATTAATTCTTTTCATCGGCATGCTGTATGCAAACGCGGAAAATCTTATTTTTATTACAAGATCACGTGACTGTTTGAGCCCTTTGGGATCCTGCGAATCGCATGCCTATAATTTTTAAGACTTTAAATGTGTTTAAGTTTATTTAGACAAAAGGGCATGCAGTATTAAACCAGAGGAAATCACAAAATTTTTGTGCAAGTGGAAAAATTCAATTTTCCGTATGACCGGAAAGCGTGCAAGGGTTTTCTTTGTTGTCATAGAGTAAATATTCTATCCTTCAAAAGGCATGCTGTATGAAATCGGAGACCATCACCTGTCATGAGCTCCCGGTCTATTACATAGGCTTGTTTTAAATCAGAGCTATTTTGTGTTCAACAGTTATTTTTGTCTTCCACATCAGTATCTGTTGATAACGTTCGGAATAAATCTGAATGTGCAAATCCAGTATATCTGCTCAGGAAATTGTATACCTACAATTAGATAGGAATCAGATACAACAACGAACTACAAGATGGAAACTAATGTTCGTGCAGTAATTGTTAAAGTAAATAAATCTGTGTCCATGGCGGTTGAATGCTAAGATACACACTGGGCTAATTGCAGGAACGTGGCACAGTGAACAGTGACAAAGGCGGATATCCTATGTTTAATTGCAGATGTGTGTAGCGTCAGCTGGATGGTACAACACACGGACACCGTCTTCGTTCGTTCGTTCACTTAGCCTTATTAGCAGGTTCATGCGCGGAAAAATCAGAGCGTGCGCTGCGAACCAGCGGCCCGTGTAGCGTTTGTTTCATTACCACCACGCATCCTCAAAACACCGGACATTCGATCTACGTCATTCTTACCCAGCTCACGCGATTCGTCCCATGACTAACTCATTATTTATTATTTTATGGACTTTCATTAATATTTAGTTCTTTCTTGTTATGTGTTGTGCATACCACCAAGTATAATATAAACACAGGAGTGGACACTTCGTATCTTAGCAATACTGTAGATTTGTGGCATTTTTGTTTCACATGTGCGAGAGAGAAAGATCACTACTGGGCCCGTGCGTTACCATCGTTACCGTTGTTTATCGCCATAGAATGCATGTTTCTAGCTGGCCCGCATTTTCTGTCTCTCTCTAAAAGGTAAACAGAAACATTTCATCCGCTCGTGTCCACTCTTGTCATATATTATACATATAAGTCACGCCATTTACCGGAAAAGGGTTGGCACAAACCTAGCTAAACAAAAATGTATACAATTTCTCAATTTCAACATGAACCTATCCAAATAATCAATGCAAGTAAACTAAATAGGTAGTCTCAATCGTCTCAATTAGATGCATTACAGAAGAGAGATAGTGATAGTGTGACGTCAGTGGAATTCCTCGTTTGATGTCCTAATTGAATCTTGAATTTTATATCACGGAGATATACATCTTATGTAATTTATTAACTGTTCGCACGAGGATTCTTTGAAGATTCTACAAAGATTCTGAATCCTGGAAAAGAAGAAGTTTCAAGAATTTGACTCATCGTTTTGAAGCAATCAATAAGTTAAAACTAGTTAATCAACTTAGTGCTAATGATTGTGATGTTGATATTTTTTGTTGTACCGAAAACACCTTAAAGCTGCAAGTTGTAAATATGATATCACTGTAAACATGTAATTGAGATTGCCTGTATGTTTTCAGTATAAATAAATACTTATTATTATTATAAGTTATAAATTCTTCTTTACCAAGAATCATTGTAGATTCAATTTAGCGGCATTGCAATTTAACAGATAATTCTCACTAGAAAGAAGAAAACTTCTTTTCCAGGATTCAGAATCTTGGTAGAATCTTCAAAGAATCCTCGTGCGAACAGGGCTTTACATTATTTTTTTTATATTATGGGCAGTGAATACAGTACCAAATAACAGTTACACAAGAAGTTTCTCTATTTTATGGCCCTAATATTAATCAAAATTAAAATGATATCCAGTTAATTTGTAGATAAACCTTTATATAAATGATGTTAAAATTTCAATTTTTTCAAGTTTTCTTTTGAATTTTTGATTGGACAACAAGATGAAGCATTGAGTAAATAAGTAATAATAATTCCAGTTATTTACTTAAAGGTATAGAAAGTAAAACTTGTTTATTTGAATTTCTTGTCTTCTCTTCTTGTATTTTCTGGAATTATTTCTATTGTCAATTCTTTTCCTGTTTATTCTTAAAACCGGTAATCGGAAATTATTTTTAGTTTTGAAATGTAAATGGCAAATATATTCGAATGTCGTGTATAACTGGATACATTGTTTTAGCCTTACCATTTATAGGAATTCGAAGTGAAGATAGCTAAAAGGGAATTGATTTTATTGGTTTTCAGTTTGTGTTTTCTTGAAACAAGACACTAAATATAAACAACACTAACAATTTAATGAACTTTATCCTATAAGTGTCATTTACAAGAAGTTTCACGCAGTTTGCCAAGACCTTACATTGAAGACGAACCTTTACGAGTATAGCAATAATGTACGTTTAAGGGTATCGTCTGCACGTAGCTCAACACCGCGTTTGTCCTATGTTAATGCATAGAAACGCTCACTAAAAATATGGAAAAGCAGTCTAGCAATTTCTACAATGCTCACGAAGTTTTATAGATAAAGCTAAATTTCATAAATTTATTTACAGACGAAGAATGCAACTAGGCTAGGATTATGCCGAGTTACATTTTCTAATAAATCTCTTAATAATAAGAAAAAGCATGTAAAAAATTGCTTAAAACACACTTTTTATTAATTTTGTATATGGATTTCAAAGATTTTTTCAGAATTCTAACTAGGCATAATCCTAGATTAATTCTTTCACAAAAATCTAGTACCTGTTTTTCCTTCAAATTTTTAATATGCAATGAGTAAAGCAGAAACTGCTACACCTCTAAACACGCAAAATTTTGTTACGGAGACGAGACCCTTAACAAAATTCATGGGATTCATTAGATGCAATTTTTTCTTTCCAACGCGAATATTGTGACTAATGAAAAACCCCGGCCTTAAAATAGAATAGTCTTTTTTGCTGTTTTAGTTCTGTGATTTTATATTATTCTGTTATCGTCATCTTGTTTTATTTGGATGGACTTTTTATTAAACTTTTCATTTCCGTGGCACTTTGGTCTGAGGCACCTGTTACTCTAACATTTTTTTTATTTAGCAGAGGATGTCAGTTATTAAATAAAATTTATGTGGAGAAATTAGACCGTGGACTGTGTCGGAGACATATTTAATTACTTACATCATTACTATCATTACAACAAATATTTACTAGCAATTAAAACAATAAACAAGCCGTCGGCGAATGTCGCACTCTTTCGAATAAGAGTTATTGCCATTGTATTTGCTATGGTACTGAAAGTTCTATTGTCCGTTAATTATATTACAATAAAATAAGTAGATGCAGCTTATTGAGAGAAAAAAATTAAAACACTCTGATCAGAGATTTTCTTGGCTGAATAGTGTAATGGGAAAGAAACAAATATGGATTATAGCCACAAAATTAACGGGAAAGTCGAGGGGAAAGTATAAAACGCTGATCTGCGAAGAAATGCACAGATACATGGTAAAAAATCTGCTGTGGCCAGTACACGACCTCTCGCCTAATTCTGCTTATTCTACTAATCTAATAAATAGTTTTACTTACATTTTAATAGTTTCATGTTCATGTAATATGTAAACGATAATGTAAACCAAGATGCAAGCAAAAGATGTCAACTGTAATGTCACTGTCATTATAATTCAAATTTTGAGTAAAAACAAATTTCATATCATGGACAACAAGATATTGGTACTTAGCTGCACTTTATTTTATTGCTAATTACTACCAAATTCAGCAAATTGTATTTAAAATTAACTGTACCTATAGATAATTATATTATCTTTTATTTTTAATTGCAAAAATTGTCATAAATAAATAATGTACCAATTTATTTAAGAAAAACTATATCAAGTTCCAAAAAGTACTACTTCCGGTTTGCGGATTTCTACCAAAATCTTATCCGGTGTTAAGATCCTTATTTAAATCTTAAATATGAAATTTGGTTATTAAATGTTTGATACATTTTAAGTTATCGTGGACGAAAAATCGTCACATACGTCCATACGTCCATACATACATACGCACACACACACACACACAGACATCATCGTGAAAATATTAAATTCGTATTCTAGAGACCCTGAAACGTGCTTATCCACCAAAAACTCATACTCGAAAATTTTGACCCATTACAATACCTCTCTTATAGAATATGAGGCGAGAGGTAAAAAGAATCCCGAGTATGTGGGACTCAAAAATGGTATTAGGTTTCTTTATATAGTACAGTTTAATCCGAGTTTCTACTAAAACTTGTGGGACTCAAGAAGGGTGTTAGGTTAGGTTTCTTTGTTTTAGTTTAGTTAAATGTAGATCAGCGGGTTTTTACGTCCATCTGTGCATTCCGATCAGCGCGTTTCAGCGGTCAGCGCTGATCAGCGTTGTATTCTTACCCAAAATTAAGTTTTTTATTAAAATCTTTAATTTTATACACAAGTTCTTAAATTTCACACCTCCTGAAGAAGATGTATGGTGTTTGGTGTTACAAATACGCCCGCAGTTGAGAAATAAACTTTGTGGCTGATTCGGATTATCTTTTTCTTTTCCTTGAAATTATTCATTGAATATTGAACTAACTAAACTGAAATCAAATATATAATGAATGCATTATTGATTACCTAATCGTACTTAGTACACAGTATGTCCTTCGGATAAAAATATGCGCCTACAAGCTAGAACACCTCGAACCTCGTAATAAAAGCATCATAATTATGGTGATTTTAAACAAGCAGAGTAAAAGATTGCCCAATGCCCACTATTGGCTTTGATCAAAATTACACTCTTACTTTGCTTATTGGAAGTCACCAACGATGTTTTAGCTTGGAACTTAATATTTTTTAAATATTTAAGCAGTTATTGAGAGGTGTTGGATAAAACATTATACTTCACACGTGGGGAAAAAGAAATGACCCACTGGAGAAAATTATCTCACTCAGCCTTCGGCCTCGTCAGTAGTTCCTTACTTTGCCCACTTGTAAAGTAAATAATTATTGATTTGAAACTACAAGATATTGTAACAAATTACTTTTTCCATGGTGGCTCTGACGACTAGATTTTTATCATAGAAATTGAGAAAATATTTTTTGTTTTGTTTCAATCTTCGTAAATCTGTTATTAAATTTTGACATCGTAATTACTGCTTTCGCCCTTCTAAATCCGGTTAGATTATATTTGCTTTACATTGTAGATTGTATGACATCATAAATAATCAGATCAAAACATAGTCACACAAGATTACAACTTGTAGTCCTTCGTAACCCTAGCTTCCCTACAGAGTTTTTAATGAGGAATGTTTAGCCCTTTACTGCACCCTATTCAGAAAGCCAGACCTTCCACTTTGGTACCTCTCTTCCGCATTTATTTTCATGCAAATTTAGTACTTGAATCACTTGAATCAAATAGTAGACCAGTGGAGTAACTTTCTTATATTCTTAGCAAATGGTGCATTACTAACTTGGTCCACTTCCAACACGTGTGTGGATTGTGAAGAAACTCTTCTTGGGATTACTGGATTTTACTGTTACTTCCTTTTACTTTTTATAGTCGGATTAATGATGGTTTTGTTATTTTTCAAATTATGCTTTCATCTTTGTTTTGTTTCATTTTATGATTATTGTTTATTGTGCAAAACATTTTATTTTCACATAACTATAGTTTCTTTTGTTGCAAATATTTCTGTTAATAGATTTTTGCCAGTAAAAATATGGTTGTTAAATCGAAAAGAAAAGAGTAATTATTGTAAAAATAATAGAACATGCTGTTTCATTGTTTTTTGTTATTATTTATTACAAAGATTTGTGGTTTACAATTATTATTCATTGTAATAAGCAAAATTTTGAAACTTTATATCACTTTTTCATAGAATGCCCCTTGTATCAGAATATAAGAAACACTTATCTACAACAATACATACATAATGTAACAGGATATAACTTCACAAAACTTTTCATTGATCTTACTATAGACAAAATCAATGCAATATTTTATTATACACTAACAGCCTTTAAAATACGTAGTTTTTGTCGAAACGAATAATAATAATAATAAAAAAACTAATGGCTTTACAGTTCCTTCATTAACTTCATCAATTTGTTTCTTTACTCATTGTATAATAATCGAATAAATTATATAAAATATTGTAATAAACATAATGATATCAAATAAGCTAATGTATAATATGTAATTAACAATTGAAATGTAACTTATTATTATACAATAATGTTGTCAATCCTTCTTCCTTTTTGTATGGGATCTTGTCCCGATGGCAAAAATAAATTTTGAATTGAATTGAATTATTCATGAAATATTATTGTAAATTACTAAAGTAATGACAATTATATAAATGTAGCTAGTGTTTTATTAGTTCCGCTAATAAACCTTGATCAAAAGCGTTTGTAATGTTACCCAAATAGAAATCACGTTTAGATTTCCTGGGGTAAACAACTTACAAGTTCATGGGTTTAATATTTCCGGGTTCGTTGATTAATCCTCAGTATCACAAAGCGGTGGTTTCTACCCTTCCTGATTCGTCCCGTGAGATTTCAGCCCTGCGTCCAAATCGATTCAGTTACCTGGGTTGGAATCAGACTGCATAGAATCTCGAGAAATTACCTATCATTATTATTTGTAGCATTCTTAAAAAGAGTTACGAAAAGTCAAATGTCAAATACATTGTTTCTGCGAGAAACTAATTATTTCTTTAAAATATATTAAAGCTAGTTATCTTAAATATATTTAATAAATATAATTACATTCCTCCGTATACACGGTATTGACGGTTTTTTATGACAGTTTTTTTTCTTCATGTGAACAGGGCATTATGATAATAAAGTAATCATGCCATACAAATTAAAGAAATAATTGAGTCACTTTAACTTTAGAGACAATCAATTAATTGGTTAAATCCCAAAATCTATTCTTATAGGGCCAGTGATTAGCACAACGATCAGTGGCGCACCCAGGATTGCATGTTGGGGGGGGCTAAGAATTTTTTTTATGAAACCTGTAGTACGACACAAGAAAGAAATGCGCCGCAGGCGAATTTTTTTTAGAGTTCAAGGTCAAACACCTTTAAATTGAAAGTTTCATTTTTTTAAAGATAAACAGTTGCACGTTTTACTCTCTTTCTTGTGCACACACATTGTTTTTTCGGCAGCTCTCTTTTGATATAATTTCATAAGAACGACTCTGAGCAGAGTCATGTCAGTTATATAGAAAAATACATATATTTTAATTTTAGTTCATATTTAATGTATCAGTTCTTTCTTTCATCTTTTTAGTTTCACTCCCAAGTGCACCGTTGTTTAAGTTCAAAATTTCACCACAAGGTTCGCATTCTTATTAAAATATCCCAATAATCGTACACATGCGTTATACGGAGTGTTATTGTATAATTTGAACTATTTGAATTTAAGATAATCATAAAAACAGATAAAAGGCGATTATTTTTAGTCTTCAGTGAACTTAAATAATCTTACATAATGTTTAAAATGTTTAATGAAAAAATTTGAAAAAAGTCCAGTCGTCTGGGGGGGGGCTCAAGCCCCACGAGCCCCCCCCTTGAGTGCGCCCCTGAAACGATAGAATACAGGAACCGATAATAACACTATTGGGTCCAAGTGGATTCCACTATATTAACATCTATAGTTGAATCTGAAGTTCATCGTTTTTGATTGGTTGATGTAACACCAGTTTTACACCACACAAACTTGTAATGTAAACAAACGAATGTTCTCCATCTTGTCTCGTCAGGTTGTTGTTTTTATCGAGTTTGCCCGCTGATAGGTAAAATTTAATTATGCCGCAAAAAAATCTAGTGATATTTTTCTCGTATTTACACAGTGTAAATACGGTTCAGCGAGACAACTTAATCCTGTTGGATGGTAACCATCAAAAATAAAATAAATAAATAAGTTGGTATAAATTTCGTATTAAAACTTAAATTTCATTTGTAAAATAAAGGTTTCGAGAATCGACTTGAAAAGTCCTTTGAAGCGTGCAGATCATAATGACATGACAATCATAATGAATGCCAGATCTTTAGCTTGATGTTCCCTTGTGTCGAATTCGCACAGCACGTTATCCTCTCACAGAGCAACGTCCTGGGTATGGGGTGCAGTACTGTGCGCTGTATTGATCCACAGAGCACAGACACGGAGAGCAGGGAAACGCCCCATTCCGCCCACACCACACAGCGAAGCTTGCCCGCTTCCTGGTTCCTCGGAGTTCATCCAGAGAGAATGCTGCCAAGGTGATGTTGGTGATGCTTTAGCTAGCGTAATTGGTTCTGGAATCGGGAATCTGTATTAGTTTGGGCATTGAAAAGGATACTAAAAAATTTGTTTTGGGAATTTAATTAAGGATTGTGAAAAAAAAAAAACGCCCCACTCCAGCAGCAAAGCTTGTCCGCTTCCTGGTTCCTCCGGAGTTCATCCAGAGATGATGCTTTAGCTAGCAAAGGGCTGGTTTATAATGGATGTAACTGGTGACTTCTTCTGTGTTCTGTTAACATGAGCTATGTTACGGTTCATAATGACACTGGGTTTGACGTTTACCTGTACTGTAACAGTAAGGTTCGCCAACTTTTAAGAAAACTTCCTAGAGTATATAAAGAGTGTGGCCATAGGCGCTATATTTCAAACAAGTAGCCATGGTTTAATACTCTAAAAAATTGAAATTAATTAATGTTTAACTGTAACAATATGATATCCAAAAATTAGTTCAGTATCTAACTTTTAAACTCTTCATATTATTTTATTCAAATACAATTTTACTGAAGTCAGCCATACTCAGTATACTTCACTCTTTTCCAACAAATAGCACGCAAGTCCTATTCCGATTTGTTCTTTGTTGATCTTTGTTTGCATTATAATGAGTATTTTATATTTCGCTACAATTTTTATTGTTATAAACATTGCAGATCCAACTATGTAACTTTGAACAATCGGATCTATTTCTGACAGTTCTGACAGTTACAAGTCAAGTTAGCAGATTACTGAAATGATTATGAACCACACACTACTCAATCACATCACAGATCTTACAGAATACAGAAGAAGTAAACGATTCCATCCATTATAAACCAGCCTTAATTGTTTCTGGAATCGGGAATCTGTATTAGTTTGTGAATTCAAAAGGATTCTAAAAAATGTAATAACTTTTTTATACCAGGAAGGAATCTGTTGTTTTGGAAATTTAATTAAGGGTTGTGAAAAAAAAACGCCCCAGTTCGCCTACACCACACTACAGCAACGAAGCTTGCCCGCTTCCTGGTTCCTCAGAGTTCATCCAGAGAGAATGCAGCCGCGGTGATGATGATGCTTTAGCTAGCGTAATTGTTTCTGGAATCAGGAATCCGAGTCTGTATTAGTTTGGGAATTCAAAAGGGTTTTAAAAAATGTAATAACTTTTTTATAGCAGGAAGGAATATGTAGTTTTGGGAATTTAATTAAGGGTTGTGAAAAAATGTATGTGGTTTTGGAACCAGGAATATTTTTTATAAAAATCGTAATAAGCGTGCAAAAAACATTAAAATTAATGAAAATTAAATTCTTGAAAGAATTCAGATTTCGGGGTTTGGTTTATGGGGATGTGTTTCTTTTTTCATTACCTTTCAAATAAGGTGAAACTCTACAGGGGTTGCTATTTAAAAATGTTTGGTGGTCATCTCTTAAAAAATACTCCACGTTGCATGGAAGAATGTAGTTTTTATGGCTCCTTTAGTGATCCCCAAATTTTCAATTTTTTTTCTTCACTCGTTCAAAACTTATAGCTCCTCCGTCCCAGGACCTTCGGGATTTCTGTATGTGCGATTACCAGTCGTCAATTTATGGCGGCTACACATTACATGGCAAACTAGGCAAACGTTTGTGATATGTGAAGTTTGCCGAATAGTGTGTACGGTACCACAAATGACAAACTCCTTCCAACGTTTGCATTCGTCTACGTTCGGATTGAAGTCGGTAAATGAGACCCGAATCAAAGAAATGTTGGCCACTTGTCTATACGAAACGCGATCTAGCATTTTGTTTATGTCATATGTATGGGATGATTCGACACGTAATGCCGACTACACATTACATGGCAAACTAGGCAAACGTTTGTGATATGTGAAGTTTGCCGAATAGTGTGTACGGTAAAAAAATGACAAACTCCTTCCAACGTTTGCATTCGTCTACGTTCGGATTGAAGTCGGTAAATGAGACCCGAATCAAAGAAATGTTGGCCACTTGTCTATACGAAACGCGATTTAGCATTTAGTTTATGTCATATGTATGGGATGATTCGACACGTAATGTGTAGGGAGTACTCGGTAAATGTCATTCGACATGAAAAAAATGTACAAATCACCAACGTTTGCCATTGGCCAAGTTTGCCATGTAATGTGTTGCCGCCATATGCCGGCTACACATTACATGGCAAACTAGACAAACGTTTGTGATATGTGAAGTTTGCCGAATAGTGTGTACGGTACCACAAATGACAAACTCCTTCCAACGTTTGCATTCGTCTACGTTCGGATTGAAGTCGGTAAATGAGACCCGAATCAAAAAAATGTTGGCCACATGTCTATAAGAAACGCGATCTATCATTTAGTTTATGTCATGTTTATGGGATGATTCGACACGTAATGTGTAGGGAGTACTCGGTAAATGTCATTCGACATGAAATCACAAATCACCAACGTTTGTCATTGGCCTAGTTTGCCATGTAATGTGTAGCCGCCTTTACGGGTACTCAAATTTTGTTAGTAAAGAATACAGCAAAGGGAAGATTTTTGTTCATTGAACTACACATAACGCAACGCAGCTATCCATTCAAATAACAACAATCGTATTAACATTAACATCTCAGCAACTGTCGATAGTCGGAAATAGCTTACAAAAATCCTAGTACATTTCTTGTTGCATGCAGTTCCACATTTAAGATAAAAATAAATAAATCCATCTGTTCTGTGTGCAGGTGATCTGATCTTCTGGTCCCGTTTCGGTACGGTTCTTCTGTACTAACTCCGTGATTTATTTAGTTCAGTCACTGAATACCAGTTACTGTCTACTAGTGTCTACCTTACATAACTTAACTTAACTACTAGATTATACTAACAAATGTCACTAAGACGATACAATCTTATTCTTACATAAACAAGAGATAGAAGTTGTTCACAAGTCAAGCTTCAATGCGGTTATAGTTATTCATTTGCTATTTGTATGTAGTTACGAGTATATTGAATGCGAATGAAAATTTACAACTGTATATTTATTTTACTCTGACAGATTCTATCAATCATACATTAAATAGGTACTTCACTTCACACTTCTTGAGATCATAAATTAAGAACTATTGCGATTTTATGAGCAGATTTCTATACGAGTAGATGACCAATTTAAATTCTTGTTATATAAAATGAATCTATTATTTAATGTTAGTATTATAATCCAGTTCTGTTACTAACTGCTCATGTACTTTTTTGACGATTTAAGAGGCCCGTCTACCTAAAATCCAGCACAAAACGTACTAACGTAGCGAGTGTTTTGTGGCCAGTGCCGAAATCTTTTGATTCTGTTACTTACTGCTCATGTACTTTTTTGACGATTTAAGAGGCCCGTCTACTTCCTAAAATCCAGCACAAAACGTACTAACGTAGCGAGTGTTTTGTGGCCAGTGCCGAAATCTTTTGATTCTTTTACTTACTGCTCATGTACCTACTTTTTTGACGATTTAAGAGGCCCGTCTACCTTCTAAAATCCAGCACAAAACGTACTAACGTAGCGAGTGTTTTGTGGCCAGTACAAGAATGGTAAAATTGTATTTCAACGATTATATACTTAAAGGATCAATTAACAGTTGTGCTTTTTTAAAATTTTAATAAAAAAATTGTACATTACAAAATTCCGAAAAATTTACACTGTTATGCCTAGTGCACACGGAGAAACTTTTTGACATGTTTCCTGGAAAAGGTTTCCGGAAACTTTAAAGTTTTAACGGCGCCTATAAAAATGAGGCGTTTTCAGGAAACATTGTGAAGTGCAACTAACTTCTTATTTGTCAAATCGTCAAATGTGACATGTGATCATAAACATATTTATAGTTTTTCAAAGAAAATCTCCATTTTCTGGAAACTTTTTTCAGGAAACTTGTCAAAATGTTTCGCCGTGTGCACTGGGCTTACCTATATCTCCTGATTTTAAAAAGCACATCTGTGGGCCCATTCTTTCTCTATTGAATGTTTACCTAATAAATAATAAACTAACAGTTTACTCGCAATGAAAACACTTTTACAGTAT